>CM053791.1:267501667-267861667 GCA_028749045.1 Cupressus sempervirens | reverse complement strand
TTCCTAAGTACCAAAAAGCTAAGTATCTTTATTTTTGAGGTTTTCTACAAGCATGTACATCATGTTTTACCATTAATTACAACATTTACATATCTACATATATATATACAATTATCAACAATTTCCCCCTTTGGCATTGATGGCCACAAAGTAGGGAAAATAAGCTAAGTATCAAAGCTTTACCAAAACTTACAACATTGCTACACTTACCATCTATTACAAATGCTCCATCTTCATTTTTTACAAATGATCCCCATTTTGATATGACTAAAAAATCCATAACTTACTTATAATTCAATGACAAAGGTTGGATAATCCAAAAAAATTATCAAAAACTTATGTCTAACTATTGTCAAAACCTATCAAAACTTGTCCAAACAAAATTCTTCATGCCTGAAGCTGATATCATCTACATACAATCATCAAAATTTGCCTTTAGATTATCGATACCATTTTCCCATATGTCCTTGGTTGCTTTGGTAGTAGTGAGAATTGCACATAAGTTATATGATGCAATCTCAACTACATTAAGGTCAAAATATATGAAATTGGAATAAGTGTCCTTTGTTTTAACACATTCCTCCAATTGTCTCTCAATGTTTGATAGTTTTAGAGCTATTGATTCTCTAAAATCTGATAATATTCTCAAAATCTACTCTTTTTGAAGTTGTAGTTTCCTGATGTCAATAGTGTGAACACCATCAACTTTTCCTTCAAAATTATCAACTCTACTAGAGGTTTTGTAACTAACTTGTTAAAGCTTCTAGCTCACTCAGCTTCCCTTCAATCTTATTATCCAAATATTTAGTCAACTTTTGACATAAAGTAAATTTGATGTATAGTACCTTGCCATCTTTGGAGTTCCTTGATACAAGTATCAAGACTTAGAAAATTATTTTTTATGTTTTGACAAACAATGCTAAAAGGATTAATATTATGAGAAATTTGAGCCTTAGACTCTACAAGACTTAACAAATATGTAAGTTCATCATCAAAAGATTTTACTACTACTTTGGCTCTTTGTTCAAGGTCTTCTTCTATATGTTTAGCTACTAGAGTGCTATGCAATCTATCAATCACCTCCATTAATGTCCTATGTAGACTCTTGACTTTATTGTTCTTCTCAATCAACTTGGTCAAAGATGAGAGTAATTTAGATTGATCATCATTATTACCTTTGAGGTCAACAAGAGATTATGGATTGGATGAGCTAGATGCTTTAGTCTCATCTTCCTTTTGTTCCTTCTCTATTTCCTTCCTTTTTTTTCTCTCTTCTTATTCCTTCTCCTCTTTTTCCTTCTTTTCCTTTTATTTCTTTTCTTCTTCTAGCTTCTTCTCTTTTTCCTCTTCTCTCCTCTTCTCTTCTTCTTTCTGATTCTTCTCCTCCTCAAGAAACTTCAGCTTGGCTTCTTCAATCTTTTTCTTTTCCTCTTTTAACTTCCTTTTTTCCTCTTCAATTAGTTTTAACTAATCTTGAATGTTTTCAAAAAGGGACTCAGGCTAATCAAAACTTACAAAAGGATCATCATCAATGTTAATAGTAATATATGTTTGATCAATTTTCATTGTATCACCACTCACTGATACTTCTAAAGTTTTCTCTATAGTGGTAGGTGTTTCCTTTAACTCAAACATCATATTTTTGATGGTTGTAGTTGTTTCACTTCATATGACATTCTTCTCACCTCCCATAAATAGAATTTACCTCATCTTATTTTGTGACTAGGGTGCTAGTTTGTTCATCAATTTCGTGATTTCTTCTTCATCATTATTTTTGCACATAGTTGTTACCATGGATTTCTAAAGTTCCATATGATCTTCAAAAACTATTGCCTTCTTCTCTATAAGTCTATCTTAAACATTCTTATTCACAATGCCTTTAATGTCTTCAAGTTTCAAATTGTTAAGAATCATATATCTCATAGTAGAGATATAAATCTTCTTTTTCCCAATATCATTGTATAAATCATAAAACTTATTCATTTGTACAAAGTTCCCCTCATTGTCAATAGTTGTCTTAATCTTTTCTATCTTTACTTTCCAAGGTTGCCTTATTTTACCTAGTATCTTCTTAGAAGTGATAACCTTTTCAAGCTGTTTGAGGTGGCCCATACATCACACCTTGTTCACTAGTTTGTTTCATACTAGAGATTGTTGACTAAGTGCATATGATTCACTTTCTAGCATATTGGCCTCAATCAGTGCTTTCTTCATCATAGTCTCAACCTTCTTGTGAGATTCTTTTTATAAGGATGCTTAGTAAGCTAACTAAGTTATTTCCTCATATGTTCCAAGTCTATATGAGGCTTTTTCCTTTTTAGAGTTCAACAATAGATCAATGCACCCAATAGCTACATCATCACTCAACTCATAACTTAAAGGTTTAAGAAATGTTTATCTTGGTTCTACTACTTCAACATAAGTTAGGTCTGTATCTACCATAAACCATATCTCATCCTTAAATATATCAACAATTTTTGGTACAATTCTAAATCTTTTTTTAATTTCATTTTGGAATGTTCTCATAGTCAAATTGCCACTATCCAAAATTTTGTCTGTAGGATTCCTTCTATATAAATATGTATCTTATCCATAGTACATCTTTCACTACCCATGATCTCTATAGGTGATAGAAATGGGAATCTTTTAAGTACATGAAAGAAAATATGATTGATTAGTGACTAAAATCTAAATACACCATTCTTAGTTCTCTTAATCTTCTCCAGATTCTCAAGGAGTTGTACTCTCAAAATCTCACTAATGGGGTCAAGCCAAATAACACAATGGAAAATACTTGATGGGATCAAGCCAAATAACAGAATGGACACAACAGGAAAGGGGAAAACTTTATTAACTATGTAAATATGCTAATATATTTAGTACAGAGAAAATAGACTTCAAAACATGCCCTAAGGGCTTACTAAAGTATAAATCTGGAGATAATTTCTCTTTTTAGTACTTCCTCTCAAACTCCACTCCAAACTGCCTTTTACAATGTTTGAAATGTTCTTAAATAGACCCCAAAGGGTTAAAGATTAGGAATGCATTCTAGAAAATGCTAGTTGACATCCACTAACCAAATAGAAGGCTCCAGAAGTTGCATTAGAAGTCGACACAAAATCAAAAGAATCCAGAAACGGTAATCAAACTTTCGGGAGGCATAACTTTTGAATCGTAGCTCCGATTGACGAACTATTTACATTTCCAGAAAGCTCTTGAAGCGCTCTATAGCCCTATGGACTAGCTTTTCTCATCCCCCATTTTTGGCCCTGTTTGAGGTCATTTAATGCCCCTAAACTAACTTTGAAGCATTCTTAGGAGTTCTCCAAAAATTGAAAAATTGCGATAACTTTCAAACCATGGGGCCTTTTGACCTGATTCTTTTTTTGGAATGCTATAAATTACAATGACAATCATCCAACAAATTTACACCTTTTAGTTTTCCAAAATGATGGCTCAATTACGTACTCCTATTTTTTTGGCATTTACATGTATCCCAAGGTGATTAAAAACTCTAACCTAGAACACTAATAGCAGAACTATGAGAGTTGGAACCTTTATTTGACCCAAATGGGTATCTAGAAATGAAAACACATGAAATAGAAACTAATTCAAGTACATTGTTTTTTAGGTGACACAGGATTGCCCTTATACCTCTGGATGCTCCTGCATCAGACACCTAGGGTAGATTGAAAAGTGACCCTATCTCTTTATGAATGGTAGAGGAAATCCCAAATGGGAACCTCAGCTACTGATATCCAAGTTGAGTCCTCTATCAGCCATCCTTTCCACTTGACTAGATACTCTTCATACTGCCTATTTCTGGTACTCCTACCCACACAACTCTCTAGAATCTCCTCTATCTCCTCCTTCTTAGAAGTAGGAATTGGACATGGCTCTAGCATCAGCTCCTCATCTGCACCATCATCATGATACTCTATTAAGTTTGAAATGTTGAAAATAGGAGAAATTTGAATTCCATATAGCAACTCTACTTCATATGCATTTCATGAGTCATGTTTCTTCAAAATTTTGTAGGGGCCAAATTTCTTCATCTTCAGCTTGTTGTAAGTACCGACTGGAAATATTTCTTTTCTTAAGTGTACCATGACTAGATCCCCTACTTGGAACTCCTTATGTCATCTCCTTTGATCAACCCTAGCTTTATATTGTTAGTTAATCTTGGTAATGTGTGCCTGGACCTCCTCATGTAGACGCTTGATATGTTCAGCAAATTCTTCAACTTCAGCACTTGTCCTCTCCCCTTGCTCTATCTTCCTCAATTCTAGTACAATCCTTGGGCTACTTCCATATACAATTTGAAATGGTGATATACCAGTACTCCTGTTTATAGAGTTATTGTAAGAAAACTCTGCTTGTGGTAGAATCAAATCCCACCCCTTTGGGCTTATCCCCAACTAAGCATCTCAGTAAATTGCCCAGACTTCTATTTACCACTTCAATCTGTCCATCAGTCTGCGGGTGATGTGTAGAACTGAACTTCAAGTTTTTTCTCAACTTCTTCCATAATGTTCTTCAAAAATACCCCACAAATTTAGTATCTCTATTACAAACTATACTCCTTGGGAGACCATGTAGTCTTAGCACCTCTCTGAAAAACAAGTCTGCAATATGGACAGCATCATGAGTTTTGTGGCATGGAATGAAATGTTCCATTTTGGAGAACCTATCAACCACCACAAATACTGAGTCATTACCCCTTTGTGTCCTCAGCAATCCAAGAACAAAATCCATACTTATGTCCTCCCATGGCTTTGATGGAATAGGCAATGGCTTATATAGTCTGGTATTGTGACTAAATCCCTTGGCCACTTGACAAACCTGGCAATTCTGTACAAACTTCTTCACATCTTGTGACATTTGAGGCCAAAAATAATGTTCTTTGAGAACGGAAATGGTCTTATCACAACCAAAATGTCCTGCCATCCCTCCACTGTGTTTCTCCTTAATCAGATTTTCCCTCATGGAACTCCTTGGAATGCAAAATTGACTGCCCTTGAACAACATACCATCTTGAATCAAATAGTCTAGCCACTTGGTTCTTTCTATAGAAACAGGCTCTTTACAAGCTTTTCATGCCTTAGCAAAATTAGGATCCTCAAGGTATAGATTCTTGAGTTCATCAAACCCAGCTACTTCAACCTACATTACTATAAGAAACAATTGCCTCCTACTTAATGCATCTCCAACCCTGTTAGATTTTCCACTTCTATGCTTCAACACAAAATGTATAACTCTGCAAGAACTCTACCCACTTTATATGCCTCTGATTTAATTTACCTTGGCTATTTAGATACTGTAATGCCTAGTGATGAGTATATAAAACAAATTCCTTTGGCAATAAATAATGCCTCCATTTCTTTAAGGCTTGAACTATTGCATAGAACTCTTGATCATAAAAATACTATTTATTTGCATCATTCAATTTTTCACTAAAATATGCAATAGGCTTACCTTCTTGGCTCAATATAGCTCCAATAGCACTGCCACTAGCATCACAATCCACCTAGAACACCTTTCTAAAATCTAGAAGTGCTAACACAAGTTGTTCTATAACCTTCTTCTTCAACATTTCAAAACTTCTCATAGCTGCCGCGATCCATTTGAACTCTTTTCTATCCCCTCTTATTGTGTCAGTCAGGGGTGCACATATGCCACTAAAATTCTTAATGAACTTCCTATAAAAACTAACCAGACCATGAAATGATCTTACCTTAGTAGCAAACCTTGGAGTAGGCCATTCCAAGATGGCTTTTGCCTTCTCTAGATCCATTTTGAGACCTTCAGGTGATATAACAAACCCCAAGTAGACTAATTCTTTCTTAGCAAAGGTACACTTCTTCAGATTAATTAATAGTTTCTCTTCCCTTAACCTTTCAAGGAGACTATGAATATGCAATAAATGTTCTTCCAAAGTACTGCTGAAAATTAAAATATCATCCAAATAGACAATAACAAATTTTCTCAAGAACTTCTTAAGTAGCTCATTCTTAAGCCACATGAAGGTGCTTGGGGCATTCGTCAATCCAAAGGGCATGACTAAACACTCATAAAGACCCTCCTTGGTCTTGAAGGTAGTTTTCCACTCATCTCCTTCTTGTATCTGTATCTGGTGATAACCACTCTTGAGATCTATCTTTGTGAAGTATTGAGATCCACTCAAACAATCTATAAGATCATCCATTCTTGGCAAAGGAAATAGATACTTGATGGTTATCCTGTTTATAGCTCGAGAGTCTGTAGACATTCTCCACTCTCCATCCTTCTTTGGTGCCAGTACTACAAGTACTACACATGGGCTCAGGCTCTCTTGAATCAACCCCTTCCTCAAGAGCTCCTAAACCTATCTATTTAGCTCCTCAGTTTCAGTAGGAGTCATCCTGTAAGCAGCCTTGTTAGGCAAACTAGCTCCTAGGATTAAATCTATATGATGACTAATTTTCCTTACTGGTGGCAATCCTTTTGAAAGCAATCCTTCTAGAACATTATCAGAGATGACATCTCCAAACTCACCCAGTAAATCTAAAACTTCAAATGGTATTTCACTACTACCTTCTTTATCTTTCCTAGGAATCAAAGCATAGCACATATGCTGATATTTCATGCCATCTAAAAACTTCGTTCCATCAACAAGACAAATCCTAGCACTGCTACATACCGTTTTTCCTTCCTTTTTCATGGGCTTTAGTTTGTGGTGAACTCCATCCTTTGTTAGAGAGTATGTGTTTGCATGACCATCATGTACTGCATGCCTATCAAACTACCATGGTCTACCCAACAATAGCTGGCAAACATCTATTGGAATAACATCACAGAGAACTTCATCATGGTAAGTCCCAATTTTGAACTTCACTAAACATTGTTCACTTACCAGGACCTTATGATCATCTTTCACCCAAGCAATCTGATAGGGCTAGGGGTGTTTCTCCCTCTTGAGCTTGATCTTAGAGACCATCTCCTCTGATACCAAGTTATCAATGCTACCACCATCAATGATCAGATTACAACATTTATCCTCACACTTGCACTAGTACAGAATAAACTCCTCCTTTGTCCTAGTTCAATCTCACCACTTAGTAGGACCCTTTCATTTACTAAAGTCTCTCCTCTTTTTGCATCCTCTAAATGTGATGATTGTGCATCCTCATCCACATGAGAAACCCTAGCTTGACCCTCAACTCTCCTATCTATCCTTCCTTGTTGTTGAGGGAATTTAAAAGCATGATGACCTTCTTCATTGCAATGGAAATAGGTACCATGGAATCCTCCTCTTCCTTTTCCACGTCCTCTACCTCTTCCTCCCTGATTTCCAAAGTCTTGATCATGGAAGCAGTTGAAACCCTTGTTCCTCTAGTTCCTGCTAGTACCCACATCTTCATTTTTCTTTTGGGTCTCATTCCAACCTCTAGATGACCTACCACTACCCCTTCCTCCTTGACCATGCCCTCTTTGTCTCCCTTCAAACCTTTTATTTATCTTCTCTTCAACTTGTAGGGAAAATTGGTATTCCTCTTCAACACTGGTCATTCTTACCAGACTTAATTCCTCCTAGATGCTAGGTCGCAACCCACTAATATAATGAGAAACCTTCTCCTTATTTGCTTTTGCATGCCCTGCTCTAATCAAAATTTGATAAAACTCCTTTATATATTCCTAGACTAATTTTCCTGCTTGCTTTAACCCATGCATCTTCTCAAAAAAATCAAGCTCGTAGTCAATAGGAATGACCTACTTCTTTAGTTTGTCCACCATGCGATCCCACCTTGTGATCTTCTCCTTTCCTCTTCTATTTCTTTCCAATTGAACCTCTTGCCACCAAATTTTGGCATGTCCTTTCAGTTTGGCCTTTGCAAACTTAACCCTATCTAGATCCCTGATATCCTCATACTCAAAGTACTCTTCTAGTTCATTGATCTAGTCAATCAACGCATCTAGTTTTAGATTTCTTGAAAATACACCCACATCAATTTTAGGCCTTTTCCCAAACTTAGTAATGGCCCTAAAAATCCTCTCCTCTGCTTGATTCAAAACTTCTCCGTCAACTTCCCCTTCTGGTCCAATTTCTTCTTCTTCATTGTCATCCTTACTTTCGTCACCTATAGTTACATTTGTTCCTATACGGAGCTCCTCCTACAATGCTTGTACCTACCTTTAGAGGGCTCTAACCTCCTCAAGATTAATAGCTCTGGTCCTTCCACCATGCTCTCTTCATGGAGGCATCTTCTTAATTCAAACCCACAACCACACAATCCTGGTGCAAACTGCCTCACATTCGGTGCTCTGTCTACACACTCAGCAAAACCCACTCTGATACCACTTGATGGGGTCAAGCCAAATAATAGAATGGAAAATACTTGATGGGGTCAAGTCGAATAACAGAATGGACACAACAGGAAAGGGGAAAACTTCATTAACTATGTAAATATGCTAATATATTTAGTACAAAGAAAATAGACTTCAAAACATGCCCTAAGGGCTTACAAAAGTATAAATTTGGAGATAATTTCTCTTTTTAGTACCTCCTCTCAAACTCCACTCCGAACTACCTTTTACAATGCTAGAAATGTTCTTAAATAGACCTTAAAGGGTTAAGGATTAGGAATACATTCTAGAAAGTGCTAATTAGCATCCACCAACCAAATAGAAGTCTCCATAAGTTTCATTAGAAGTCAGCAGAAAATTAGAAGAATCTAGAAATGGTAACCGAACTTTCGGGAGGCATAACTTTTGAATCATAGCTCCGATTGACAAACTGTTTACATTTCTAGAAAGCTCTTTAAGCACTCTACAGCCCTATGGACTAGCTTCACTTGTCCCCCATTTTTTGGCCCTGTTTGAGGTCATTTAATTCCCCTAACCTAACTTTGAAGCATTCGTAGGAGGTCTCCAAAAATTAAAAAACTGTGATACCTTTCAAAACCGTGGGGCCTTTTGACCTAATTCTTTTTCTGGAATGCTCTAAATTACAATGATAATCATCCAACCAATTTACATCTTCTAGAGTGCCAAAATGATGGCTCAATTACATACTCATTTACATGTATCCCAAGGTGATTAAAAACTCTAATTCAAAACACTAATAGTAAAACTGTGAGAGTTGGAACCTTTATTTGACCAAAATGGGTATCCATAAATGAAAACACATGAAACAAAAACTAAGTCTAAGTACATTTTTTTTGGGTGACACAAGATTGCCCTTATACCTCTGGATGCTCCTACATCACTCACTCAAAGTTACTTGTTCTTTCTCAATACAAATATTGTAGGCTATA
The DNA here is from genome assembly GCA_028749045.1 of Cupressus sempervirens. Lineage (NCBI taxonomy): Eukaryota > Viridiplantae > Streptophyta > Pinopsida > Cupressales > Cupressaceae > Cupressus > Cupressus sempervirens. Next base: position 267,852,374 of record CM053791.1, on the reverse strand, counting down.
TAGATAAAGCATGCCAACAACTCATCATTCTTAGTACTTGCACAAATAGAAGATGTAATGATTCTACTCAAGAATCTCACATCATGTTGTCTAATGTTGTTGATCACCATTGCCTTGCCATTATAAATTTCTTTAGTATTGAGTTAAGCCTTCTTCTTGACTAATTTGTCACCAATGGGTACACTTCCTTGTTTGTTGAGACCAGTAACCTCATGAATAAAGTTGGAAAATATGTTAACTACATTGTCTCCCATCCAAAACGTCCTATTACAAATTCTACTCAATATAATTTGAGTCCATTCTTCCTTCTCAAGTTCATAGTAGAAGTAATATCCAAATAGGTCTAAATCTTTTAGATGCTCAAATTTGGGCTTTACAGTCATACAATGGTTGAAAAACAAATTCAATATCCTTGTTCACAAGTTCACCTCCAATAGTTTCAAACTTGCTAGACAAGTAACTTCCTATGTCTTCCAAGTAAACTACATTGTTCAGAGTTATTGATAGAGCTGAATTAAGGTTTCCTTCTAAGGGTTTCATAGGGAGAACCTTCAATTTGGGTCTCTTAATATTCTCAACATTGTGAACTACTTTTTTATCCATGATTTCACCACATAGAAATATATTAAAGAAATTCTATGTGAAAAATGATTAAATACCTTTTTCAAAGTAAAGTTTTGCTCGAAATCACTTTCACAAATCACTTCTAAGTACTCTAAGCTTCTAAGATGATCACAATGTGGAGGTAATTAAGTTTGTACTCCATTTATTTATCCAACTTGAATTTTTATTATTTGCATACTTTCCTAAATTAAAAGAGATGTTAATTTCATTCTGAATTCAAATATCTACTCAAAATCATCTGTCTGATCTTCAAATTCTACCCAAGGTTAATCATAGCTTCCTTTCATCATGAAAATTATTCACAAAATTTTCTATAAAAACATAGATTTCATCTTTAGTCATAGAATAAACTTTCTCTATTATAATAGTAACTCTTTTTTCCTTCATAAGTTGTTTTGATAAGCTCCAAATTGCAAGTGAGCTTAGTTAGAGTCTAAACTCATCTAGATAAATCTTCTCCCAACCTTGCTACTCATAGTTCAATCTCTAAATGAAATTTCAAATTATAGTGTTGTGAACAAGCTTAATCCAACTTAGTTGAATCAAACTCGATTATTGAGTTCAATCTTCCTTTCTCTACATCATCTAACTTTTCCTCAGATCTAATAGTTAATCCCTTTACAAATGTCTCTTAAGTTCTTCTTGAATTTCACTAACTACATTTATTTGATCTTCATTATCTTTGTTAGTTCTAAAGTTCCTTTCATGATTCCTTCTATCATTTCCAAAGTTTCTTCTATTTTTCCTTTTATTTCCAAAGTTTCATCCTTTTTTCCTTGCATAACTAACATATTGGTGTTCTCCTTCTAGGAATTTTTTTGATCAACAGTTGCTTGAAAATTTTGGGCTATGTGTTGAAAGTTGTTACACTTATAACACATGATCTACTTTCTTTCTTCATCAGGTCTTCTTTCTCTTTATGTCTTCTCATTAGATCTTCTTCTGTCTTCAGGGTTAGTATTTCTAAACATTCTACTATTCCGTTTCTCATTATCATATTTAGTTTTCTTACAATCAATTTCTTTATGAGCAATACCATGACAATTATGATAGTTAAAAATTTTAACATGGTTAAATGACTTATTTTTATAGTCTCTTTTTATATTACCTATTTCATTACATGAAAGACACTTCTAAATTCTTGCCTAGTTTCTTTAGGAGTTTCAACTTGATTAAGTTCATCTAATTTCTTAGTTTTCTTATCTTGTCCAACTTCTTTAGATTTATTAGAGGATTGACTGGATTCAATCTTATCATCAAATTTATCTTTTTCTTTCAAATTTGATCCACTTTTAGGTTTCTTTTCAAATATGATAAATAGGTAACCAAGACCAATCTTATCATAGGTAGGTCTTTGTACTAACATTGGTTCATCAAGCTTTTCTCCACTAGAATAAATCTTCTTAAGTTATACCTTGCTTTGACTTAGTTCACCTTTCAAAATAGTGTTGTACTTTTGAAGTTCTTCATGATCTACTTTTAAAGCTTCAAGTTTAGATGTCCTCCTTGATAGATTGTCTCCAAGATCTAAATTTTCAGTCTTCAAATCAGATTCAACTTTAGATTGGCAATCTTTAATTCATGCTTCAAGATCTTGTACTCTATTTTTAGCTTTGAATATTCATCATCACCAATTAAAGATTCAATAGATTCAAGCTTGGATTTGAGATGTTCAATCTTATCCTTCAGTTGTCTAATGTACACTTTGGAGTCTTCATATCTATTTCTTAAATTATCTCTTTCTTTAGTAAGGAGATCAATTTTTTTAAGTGCCTCTTCAAGGTTCTTCATCAACTATTCCATATCCATAGGGATCTTACTCAAGTTGTTAAGCCTCTTTTGAGTAACTATGCTCTGATAACAATTGTTAGAAATAGGAAATACTAGGGGGGATGAATTAGTATTATACAAAGTATTGTTACCAATTGGATATTATTTATTACTTTGAACCATACATAAGAAAGTAAACAAGTAATGCTAAATAGTAAGAGCAACCATGCACAAAGAGAACTCATAACACCATATTTTGTTAACTAGGAAAACCCTAGTGGGGATGATACCCACCAGAGATGTACTAACATAAATATTCCTTATTAGATGGTAGACCTTGTTAGGAGTTTGTTACAACATTTGGTACATATGAGTCCATTTTAGGAGACTTTAAATCCCTTTTAGGAGTTGTGGTACAATATATGCAAGAAGAGCTCACTACCAAAGCATGCACTTCCAATTACAAGAAGAACTCACTACCCAAACAAGTAATTTATCCTTTAAGTTACTTAAATATAGAAGTATAGATGTTGTAACTTCTTTTCAGCTAATCTCTGACCTCAACTCAATCTTGGATCACAGAATCAAGCTATCAAAAAACTTACTTCTTGCATATGATACAAAAATTTGCATTCATAACTTTCATGTATAACTTCCAATTAACCTCACAAGATGTATTTGCATAAATACCATGCCTTTTCACAAATTGCTACTAGGTTAGCTAGGAGAAAAATAAACTTTTCAACTTAGAGTAAACATCTAGGATGTCATCCCTAATTGGTCAAGTAATTATTTTGCAAACAAAATAATTCCTTTACCTTTCATTTTGTTGTCATGTACATAGTTATACTAGTAAATATTAAATATTTCTTTTCCATACAATCTGTACTGATGTCTGCAGTTATTCACATCATCATCAACATGTATACCATTTTTATATAACCTCTCTCACAAAAATAACATCATATAAACAAGTTATACTTCAAATACTATTCTTTGTTCCTATCTAAAAAACACATAACTACAGTCACTAAAACTTGAATAACAAGTGTCATAGTTAGTATTCCTACAAGCAATGTTAACCACATGTTTAGCTCACTTCATTCTTCCTCCATGTAACCTTTCTAGTCATAATATGACATCAACAACAAGTTACATGCAAAAAATACACTATTGTAAACCATGTTCATACTTAGACAATTTTCTGACTACCAAAAAGCTAAGTATCTTTATTTCTAAGATTTTCTACAAGCATGTACATCATGTGTTGCCATTAATGAAAAAAAGTTATACATCTACATATAGCCAATTGTCAACACACACACACACACACACACACACACATATGTATATGCATATGTACATATACATACATACATACATACATACACACACACACACACATATATATATGTATACATATCTGTATATATATATATATATCTGTGTGTGTATATATATATATATATATATATATATATATATACAGATATGTATACATATATATATATATGTATGTATGTATGTATGTATGTATGTATATATGTATATTCAAAGATCACAAGGGTACAACAATGAGATGCAAAGGTGACAAGGGAATGACTACAAAATATAGCAATCACAAGGGCATGGAAAAAAATCCTACATCTCCACTAATCTCCACAATCCACAAGATCTCTCTTTATACATACATACATACATACATACATACATACATATATATACACACACACATACATACATACATATATATACATATATACATACATATATATACATATACACATACATATATACATATATACATGCATACAGCTACATGGGCAATTTTAACACCTTGGAAAACTATATTTGATATTTACTCAATCACCAAGAGAAAATAAAATCCATAAGTATAGATTTCTACATACTTAGTTTGGTATTCATAGTTTCAATTGAATTCATCTAAGGAGATTGAGTCTACTCATGATGATAATGGCTTCTTGTATTGGGTCTTTAGAGGAGAGAGACTTATAGAAGATTAGATGTTATTTCTAGCTCAAATGTTCCCAATTTTATGTTCACAACTCAAATGCTCTCCCATGGCCTAAGTGAAAACCCTCATTACTACATCCAAAATTAAGGAATAAAATATGATTTTGTCCCCAATGGAGAACTAAAATGCAAATTTTTTGGATTCCACTTACCACCATGTCAATAAATTCAATAAATTCTACTATCATGCATATTAACTTACATTGATTCCATAGATTAGGCCCTAACAATTGTTGAAAGGTAAGTTATTGTCAAAGAATGTGCTAAAAATAAGCAAGAGTACATATTTAGAATGAACATAGATATTGGCAGAAATAAAGAAATATATAATCCTCTTATACCTAATCAAAATTATGTCAAAGATGAATTGAAGAAATTGAGCAATTGTGTAATCCAAATTTGATCTTTTAACTACCACACTTTGTCCATCATTATCATTTTATCAAACTGCATAGTAGTTCTAGAGATTTACCCAAATAATAAATTACACTGATATAGAAAACTCATAGCATGAGAGATATTCAAACATGTGAACTATTTGCAATTAATACTACTTTGCCAATAAGATGACACTACAATGGAGTCATAGAGATATACTTCCAGTTTGTGTGTCAATCTTGAACACCAAGTAATATCTCCACCATCAAAATTATAACATCCTTACTCACATATAATCCCTACTCACTTAGAAGATAAAATCTTCAGATGAGATTTGAATAAAATTATTGTGATTTTTTTTGTAGACAACTGATATGGATTCATATCTAATGATCATAGGCCAAAGGAATTCGTGTGTATCATACACTTTTCATAAAAAGACCCTTAGTTGCAAAAGTTTCTTCTACCATTAGAGAAAGTGTTCACTCTTGAGTGAGAAACTATATGCCATTTTCAAAATCCCTTTACTTTTTTGGGACATGGAGCACATTACATGTTAGTAAAATTTAGGTCTACAGTTATTTTCATTTTTTTCAAAGATATGAATAGTGATTGATTAGAATTTATTGCATTTGTTCCTAGATATTAGCCTCTATCATTTCCTTCCTCTAGACATTATTGTCATATTTAATTTCCCAAATCTATCCATACACACCTTCCTTCTACCCCATCATAGGCAAGGACTAGAGCTGCATGGAGCCCTTGTTCTCTAACATGCATATAGTCAAATATAGACATGAATTACATAGGCATTATTTGTTGACCTACATATGGTATTTTATTTTACACAGTCGTCCATATGGCCTATTACAAATATATAGTCTAATTATAAGAACAATAATAGTCTTAAATATAATAAAATAAGAAAGAATACTAGTTGTAGCTATATAATTCTATTTTTACTAATTATGATAAATAAAATGTTCAATAAAACAAGTATGAAGTAACATAAATGGATCGTCTTCTTGATCCTATTATGACTTAATGTGAATGCATCTAATCATTCCATAGATGATATAATGCATGGATCTTTACTCAATCACTAATAGATAATATAATTTGTAAGTACAAATTTATGCATACTTATTTTGGTATGAATAGTTTCAATTGAATACAAGGATAATTGTTTGTGTGAATTCAAGACATGAATGATTAATTTAATTTAGCACAAGTACTATGAAGTGTGAATATATGCATATAAATTTGTTCACATAGTGAACTGATATACATACATACATGCACATATGCATACGATTATCATAATTAGTTATCCTTGAATTTGAATAAAGCTATTATATATGAACAAGAGATACATGTTTAGAAGGGAAAAAGAAGAACATTAACATAGGTACATTTTTTGCCCTTGAAGAAAATCATAGAGAAAGGGCACAGAGATCACAAGGGCATGACACAAAAATTAAATGTAGTAATCACAAGGGAATGGAAATTAAATCCTAGATCACCACTAACCTCCACCAATGTTTAGAGCTCTTCATCCTTGATCAAAGCTCTCCACCCTATTTTGTACATAGATATCCACAATCAATCAAAAAAATGGGGGAATGATTAATGTCATGTTTTCTTTTCTTTTTTGTTTATAATCAATTATCCACAATCCACAATATCTCTCTACATGTACTTATATACTACATATATATACATACATACATATATACATTTATACATATATGCATATACATATATACATACATACATATATCTATATACGTACATGCATGAAAAAACAATTCACTTTCTAAGAGCTTAAAACTATTCAAATAAATTAATAGTTTACAAGAAAATGCACCTAAAGAATTGTTAGCTCAAAAACAAGAACATGGTGTTGAAATAATATAGAAAGTTCTTGACATGAGAGGTTTTTAAGAGAGGGTATTGACCAATCTTGAAAACTTGAATGCTAAAATGAAAGTTATCAATGATCAAACACCTATGCCAGAGTTACAACACAGTGTAAAGTTAATTTTAGATATGGTAGAGGAAGATATTCATAATTTTGGTAATAAAAATTTAAGGCACGAGAGAAAAGGAGGAGTAATTTTAGAAAGAGAAGGAGAAGGATTCGCTTTAGAAAGAGATTGCATAGCAAAAATAATAGCTAAACAATATAGAGGATATTATGAGAGCCATTGGATAGAATATAGGAAAGTATTATGTAGGCACTAGGATATTGGAATCACTTGCAAGTTTCTTTGAGAATTTATAGTCCAAATATTGGGAGAAATACAAGTTGTGCAATTTTTCATGTATTGCATCTATATTTGTTTATAAGAGTGTTTCAAGTATTGGCATAGTCTCCCTATAATGATCCTAAATATCAAATGATTATAAGAGTGTTTCAAGGTTGGGAACCACTTCAACATCCTTTGCATGGTTTAGAGGTAATTTCATTGTGGCAGAGGCTTCTACAAGGGAATGAGCCTCATGATAATGGAGTTTACATAGAAGTAGAACTTGCTTCTTCAACTCCTTACACTCAACTCTTCACTAAAGTTATTCTTCCAATGGTGAGAATAGTTGTTGTAAATTGGTAGGAGCCAAGGGACCCTAAACCTATGCTAAATTTTCTAGAGAAATGGGATAAGCTACTACTAGCTTCAATACTTCATAACATTCTAGGTCATATAGTGATACCCAAACTAACAATAGTGGTAGATACTTGGGATCCTCGCAGGGAGAGTATGCCAATACATGTAGGGTAACATCCTTGGCTTCCATTGTTGGGTTAGTGTATGTAGCCTTCATATCCAACCATTCATTATAAATTGGGGAATTTGCTTCATACATGGTATACAAGTGATGCATCTGCATATGCAATTTTATCACCTTGGAAAATTGTTTTTGATCCTGCTAGTACGGAATAGTTGATTGTTCATTTTATTTTACTGAATCTAATGATAGTTTGATAGGAATTTGTAATCAACCCAGCTAATTAGAAAGTAGACCCATTTAATTAGGTTATGAATAGTTTCTTTCTAAGAATATCTTCTATGATATGTTTTTGTAAGATTTCTTGTAAACTCTAGCCATTTTTCCTAGTCTATATTTTTTTTGTGCAAGATCTTGAGGTAAGCCACTTAGTACGGGTTGAGTGAGTTTTATTGTTATATTATTTTGATTCTAGAATATGGATATAGTTGGATCAATTTTTATATTGTGTTTAGATGTAATGAGAACCTTTAAAAAGATCTCTAAATATACATGTTTAGAAGGAAATAAAAGAGATTCATGTTTAGAAGGAAAAGAAACATTTACATAGCCCTTGAAGAAAATTATAGAGCAAGGGCACAATATGACAATGAAACTACAAAGAAAGGGCATGACATGGAAAAAAACTCATAGAGCAAGGGCATGAGAATGAAATTGTAGAGCAAGGGCATGGCAACGAAATGAAGAGATCACAAGGGCATGGCAACAAAATTGTAGAGAAAGGGCACAACAAAAAAATATAAAGATCACAACAACAAAAATCATAGAGAAAGGGTGTAGCAACAAAATGTAGAGATCACAACAATAAAATATACCGGTCACAAGAGCATGAAAAAGTTTAGAGCTCTCCACCCTCATTTGGAGCTCTTTGCCCTCTTTTGCAAATAGCTCTCCACAATCAACAGAAAATGGGGAATGATTTACATTATGTTTTTTTTGTTTATACTGATGTAGGCATTGAAATTATTGTGCTTGCATCAAAGATAATTGCAAAAAACAATTGAAAATCATCAAAAATTACAATGTCATCACAAATTATCATCGCAATCTGATCCCAAATGTTGAAATGTCAACTTTGAAGGAGTACCAAAGAAGTCAAGATTACATATATACTAGAAATCATTTTTAGAATCCACAAAAAGACTAAAGAAAGGTCTTATATGGTATCTGCACTCATCTAGTTAGGGTTAGTGAATGTAGCATCACACTTAACATCAATTAAATCATCACAATTGATTATGACACTAGCATACCACTATGTTACTAAGAAGATGACCATGAAAAGAATAACTAGAGAAATAGTCTTAGACCTCTTACCTTGAAATATAGAAAAAGAGTTTCACCTTCCAAGGGTAGATTAGAACTTAGAGATTTCATATGATGGTATAGAGTAGTGGTATAGATAGAATAACAAAGAGGCTAAGGCACTTCTGCAGACCTCATTTTTAATTTACAAGACACCTTTGTCCCAAAGAGTAGGCAAGGTGGACATGAAAAGGGGATACATGAAAGATGACATTGGATATGTTATTTTTCTCCTAGGTAGGGTTATGGGTCTTCTAGCAGCAAGTCACCTCCAAAAATGGATGGTTCATCTCATTGAAACCATCAAGACTTCCAAGATTCCCATTGATTGGGCCACCATCCTAAGTGACAATTTGGTTGAGCAACTAGTCACTTTCAAAGAAGACCCTCACTTCCACATCACATCATACATGGTGTATTTGTTAGAAACAAGAACCATAGACTGTCTAGGCCTCTACAGAAATGGAAGTATGTAGGATGCAAATTCTTGGCCCTATATGGCATACACACAACTAGTAAAAAAGAAGTTCTCACTATAGAGTGTGGAATATAGAGTGGTCAATGATAGGTTTATCTTTGCAATTAACAAGTTTATTGAAGGAAATTTTGTGAAGAGAATGTCTTTAGGAAGCAACCAAAATCACAAAGATCAGTGCCTACTACAATTAGTATAAGACCTTCACATATCTTTGGGTAGTTGGTACTCTTGTATGTTCCAAAAAGATTCTAATATATGTTAGAAATTTTTTCAGCACTCCCCTCATAATTTGTGACAAGGGCTTAACCACCTCCTATGTACTATAAGTTGAGTTCTTGTATCAAGCATTAATAGATCGGTCTTTTGGTGAAAGGGGAAACCCACTCCTTCAAGTGGTATTAGAGCTTGGTTGCAAGTTCAAATCTTCAAACCCTAAGGTAACACTGAGGGAGAGATTGTAAGAAATTTTTTGAGTGCTTACCTCAGGGATCATGATAAGGGATTAACCACCTCCTATGTAATATAAGTTGAGTTTTTGTATTAGGCATTGATATATTGGTCTTTTAGTACAATGGAAACCCCACTCTAACAAGATATCCTTCATACAAGTGGATAGTTCTAGAGATAGCATGCCAACTCACTTCTATGTATGATAGAGTGAGGAAACAACATAAGAAGGCATGGGTCTAGCCCATTACAATTGGCACATTAGAGGTGAAGAAGAAGAAATACATTGCCACAGTCATCTCTAAATGGGATTATTACCCCTTGGAAGAATAAAACTCCTCTTCTTCATTCTTTGAAAACATTGGGATGGTGCAGCATCTAGCAGGGAAATTGTTTTTACATATTTATGTCTTAAAAGATCAATAGATGAATGCAATAGATGACTATGATATTCAAATAAAGGATTATTGTAGGATGAGTCTATACTTAATGGAGATTGTGCCAAATATGAAGGTTCCTCTAAAGGTTGTAGATAAGGATGCCAAAGAAGTCATGGATTCATTATATAATATTGAAAAAAATCTAAAGACATACCTATTATAAATAATAAAATAGGGTGAGAGGAGAATGATAATACAAATTATTGAGATAGAAATGTGCTTGAATTTCCAAAGGAACTTATTAAGAAACCATTTAGAATGGATCCAATTCCATGGGACATACCTTTGCAACCCACAACTAGACCTATCAAAGGTAAAGGTGAAAAGGTCACCATACCAACCTATCCCACTCAATCTCCAATAACTTAAGGTTGGAGATGGTTCATCAACACAATTTGGAGGTTGAGTACTCTGGAGATAAAAAGGGAAAGAGAGGGAACCTCCTAGGGAAAAGAAACAAATGGTTGAGGCTCAAATAATACCAACTCAATAGAAGCAATCATAACCTTACCAAGATAAGAAAGTTGAGTCTCAAGAAGAGCCCACACAAGAACCTCTAGTGCAAGCATAGCTAGAATAGTAGGAAGAGGAACAAGCTGAGGAAAAGAGGGTCCCACTTCTAACAACTACAAAGGAAGATGCCTACCCTTCATTTCTAAAGAAAGCTAGGATAGAAACAAGTTTAGTGGGTGTTTAGAGAAGGAGATTGAAGAAAAAGAAGACTCCCTTCCCATAGGTTCCAAAAACCATTCCAAAGGCTAAGGAAAAAGAAGAAGAAGGAGAATAAATATATTTTTTCCCCTTAAGCTAAATAACTTACTCGATGAAAGCTATAGAGGAAGAGAGAAGAAGAAGCTCTACACAAATACCTCCATCCACTCTAATGGAGCATGTCAAAGTATCAACTTCTAAAGATGAACAAAAAAAGAGGATAGAAGAGATAGAGTGTCAAGAAACTAATCTCTTCAAACTCTTAGACTTTGTCTTCATACTAGTGGGCATTCAGATGGTGGGTGAGAAAATTAGAGATACTCCCACAAGTCAACCTTTTGGAGAGGACTGGAGTCAATTGCCTCCTCTTTCTCAAGGACCTCTAGGAATTTTGTCACCACCACCATAGGATGGGGCCACCATTTTTGACAAAGGGTTAGTAGCTCCACCTCCTCCAGCAAAAGAAGCAAAACCTAAAAGTCAAGGAATGGAGGATGGTGAATATCAACAACTTCATGTTGATGAAGTATGTGAGGAGGGACAAATATAGGAAACTCATCAAACTCCCCTAGATATAGAGGATAGATCTTCAACCTAGTAGAAAATAGAGACTCCTTCTAAAGATCTTTCTTAATGTGAGAAGACTCTAGAGAGAAGTGATAGGTGAAAGGAGATTTATTATTAACCAACCTCTTTAGCTAAGTATGTGTCACATATGGGCACTATACCATCATGGCTGAAGAAAGTGGTTTTTTTTAAACAAGAGGTAGCTGGAGATGATAACAAAGGAAGGAATGAAGGAATCAATTAAAGCATGAAGATGCCTAAGCCACCTAAAAGTGATGCAAGAATATTGGCCTTCATAATGAAGAACTAGGATCAGGAACTTCTTGCACATATTAGTATTCCTCCTCCTCATGCTAACACTGAAGAACTAACTCCTAAAAATTGACAAATCAAGGAGCTCATGTTGGGAAGGCCCATGGTGGACACAACCAAAGTGATGATCACTATAGGCATTGATGTAGGAGCATCCAATGATGTAAGGGAAATCCTATATCACCCAAAAATATTCTTAGAGATAGTTTCTATTTAATGTGTTTTCAATTCTAGATACCTATTTGAGTCAAATAAAGGTTCCCACTCTCACAATTCCACTATTAGTTTTCTAGGTTAGAGTTTAACTAGTTTCTAAGCACCTTGGGATAGGTGTAAATGCAAAAAATGAGTTATATTGTAATTGAGCCAAAATTATGATAGTTAGAGGGTGTAAGTTGGAGGGATGATTATATTTGTAATTTAAAGCACTCCAGAAAAAGAATCAATCAAAAGGCTTTACGATTAGAAAGTTATTGTAGTTTTAATTTTCTTGGAGACTTCCTAAGAGCGCTTCAAAGTTAGATTCAAGGAACTAAATAGCCTTGTATGGGGCTGAAAAATGGGGGACAAGTGAAGCTCATCCATAGGGCTATAGAGCACTTCAAGGGCTTTCTAGAAATGTAAATAGTTCATCAATCAAAGTCTCAATTCAAAAGTTATGCCTCCAAAAAATTAGACTACCATTTTTGAATTCTTCTAATTTTACACTGACTTCTAACGTGACTTCTAGAACCTTCTGTTTTGGCAATGGATTCCAACTAGAACATTCTAGAATGTATTCCTTACCCCAAACCATTTGGGCTTATTTAAGTACACTTTTGGCTTTGTAAAGGTAGTTCTTGGTGGAGTTTGAGAGAAGGTACTATGTGGAGGATTTCTTTCTCTAAAATCATACTATTGTAAGCCCATAGGGCATTTTTCATTGACAATAATATTTTCCCTTTTCTTATGTGTTCATTCTAGTCTTTGGTTGTGTCTCCATCAGGCATGAAATAGGTATTCTAACATATGGATCAAGATGAGTTAGAACTAATAATATTGTGCAAGCAGAATGAGCTACTCAAAGTCTACTTGAATGAAGTAGTAGGCCCTATTGACCTAGAGAATTCAGATATCACTCTTGGAGAGGCACTAAAAAGAAAAGGAGTAGGAACATAGTTGGATCCATTTTTGGAGGCATGTCAACAATGGCATGACAGTTTGGAAGAGAAAGGAGTGCAAATAATATAGGAAAATTTGAGCCTGTTGCAATACATCTAGTCAAATGTAGATAAATTGGGTTCAATAGTGAACCAAGATTTTGGGCTAATGGATGAAGTACATACCTAGGATAAGGACTTACAGGCATTAAAATTAATAAAAGTCCAGAGGTATTAGATATTTATGAAGGTAGATGTTATGGAAAAGCTAGATAACCTCAAAAATTAGATTGATAAAATATTGGTAGGTAATAAAGTAATGGATGGATTACATAAAGAGATCCACCAAATTAAGGATAAAGATCAAGAGTAGCTTTTTGAAGCAAACAAGTACTAAACTATCGTGTGCCTTGATATTTTTAATGATGATTCCAAAACAAAGATTTTTTTGGTGTCATCAATAGTCCAACAGTTCAAAGGGACATTTAAAGAAGCTTCATCAAAACATGACATCAAAAAGGCATTTAAAACCAAAGAAGCATAGTTGGAACTAGACAACAAGCTTGAGGATTTTTTTTATATGAGGAAGAAGTTAGTAATTACTAGAAAGTAGTCAAAAATAAGTATGGGGCTTTAAATTTAATAGAAGCAATCCAAGTAGCAAAGATAATAGAGAAGCTCAAAAATAAACATCAAGACATTATTTCAGTCTAAAGGGGAAGAAAACTCAAATGTTTGAAATTTAGTTTTGACATTTAGAATATTATTAGATTTTTGGAACCTGTCACCAAGGTGCGTAGGTTCACCAATAGTTTTTAAGAAGAAGCAGTGTGTCGATAGTTAACTGCCAGTAGCTAATTTAGAGCATTCCATGCACTAGAAACATATTTTGATGGTAGTTCAACTCTTAGAAATGCCTAGATAAGGTCAAGCTTCTAGTTTTAGAGCTTACAGAGACTTCCAAATCATCTCAAACTTCCTTCTTCTTATCTTCTCATTATTTTATTGTTGTAAGTAATGTAAAGGCTCATACACCCATTAATTGATATAAAAAAAGGTGGAGACCTACTTAGCACCATTTAGAGAGTCATTTTATATATATTTAGATTTATTTTATTAGTTTTTAGCATGATTTTTCATTTTAAGAGCTCTTACTCCTAACACAAAGGCAGGAGATGATTTCTTATATATACATGGATGTAACATGTACTCTAGGTCATTATTTTGATGCAATAATATATGTTATTTTTGCTCTCATTCTGAGTGTAGTTATCCTTGCCAAAGTCTCTCTTTTTTTAATGCATTTTCATGAATAATAATTGAGTCAAAGGTTTTATCATGTTTTTATGATTTTGTGACCTTTTAGTTCTGGTGTTTTCCTTGTGGTAACAAATTTTGTTGAACTAACAAATATGAGAAAGGATCATATTTGTTCTTACATAGTGTCTTGTCTTGCATGTGTGCACTTTTTGTGACCTTCTAATTTGATGAGACATGAAAATTATTTCAATTTATATTGATTTCCCATCGAAAATTGCATCAATGGAGTTGAGGAAGCATTGCTCCTAATTTCATTGGTTTCCTACCTAATCCCTTTTGATAATTTAATTTATAAATATATTATTGCCATGGTTTATATGCATTGTGAATTTTCCTTTCAAGTTATTTTATTTAATCTGTCATTACCTTATCTATTTTATTTTATTTTCTATCACTTGGTTAAAATAGGAATTCGTATAATTGTATTGGTAGACTGCAATTCTCAAAAAATAAAAAATAGAAAAACACATCTCTTTTGTTGTTACACTTTGCAAATAGAAATAGATTTATTAGACATTGGTTCAAAGCAACAAAGTCCTCCTCGTGAACATACACATTTACCTTCAATTGAGAGAACCCAGTAGATTGAAATACCACCCAGAACCTTGGAGTTGGTCCTTTATGAGATTTTCAAGAGAAAGGTTTGAAAGGATCTTTATTTTTCAGGATTATGCTAAATGATAACTCAACAAGATCTGAACTTGAATCTCCTCTCTTCAGCCCCTACTAAGTGAATTGATTAAACTTACTACAACTCTACCCAAGCCCTCCTTAAATACTTAAACAACCACAAGTTGTCCTATTGCAAGTAGAACACTCTAGAACCCATAAAATGCTGCAAGTCATCCTAAATAAATCATTAAATATACATAAGATAAATAAACAAGACTCAAATGGTCCACACACATCCCCACAATAAATCCATGTCACAATCACATTAGACACATAAAAAATGCATCAAGTTGTTTTTGAAAATCCTCAAGAATACCAATCAACATGCCAAATTGTCGAGCATTAGAAATAGTCCAAGAATTGCCAAGAAAAAATACATGGCAAGCATGTAAGACAAGCTAAGAAATGTAGTATAAGTTGAGAAATAAAGTTTATGTCAAGCTCCCTCTATTGATCGAGCACCTTCAGTGGTTGAGCACCTTCTATGGGCAAGAAACTTAAGCAACTAAGCTCCTTTAGTGACCAAGCTCCTTTATCAATACTACATCTAGGAACTACCTAATAATGAATGATCATCAACCCTCTTATGACCGAGTCCTCCAATTCCAAGGTCAAAATAACTCCAACATGCAAGATTTTCAACTTCCCTAGGATGCTTCTACATTAAAAACCCTTGGTGAAAAAGATTTTCTTAATAGACAGAATAGTTCATCTTGGAGGATTCAACACATAAATCCCAAATTGGTTATTTTCATACATATCCTTCAATTTATCAACTTGCACACTCTTCCCTTCATCCCACTTCTACCAATCATTTCTAGCAACAATCACATTGTTACTCTTATTCTGCATATCCCTTCTTAGTGTAGCATAGGTCTATTTTTTATGTTGATCTCTAATCCACTTAGAGTCCTTCAACTAAACTTAGCTCCCAAAGCTCAAGTTCCTACTAACAAGTTCTTTATTCTAAAAAGGAATTAGTGATAAATTATTGCCACTTTTCGCAACTATAAATACATTCTCGGCACAATAATGCATAGCCCTACAATCATAGTACCAAATTTTGTACCAAGTAAAATGTGATAACTACTCATGTCCACAATATCACCCAACACTTTATCCTTACATTGCCCAATCTGAAAAACAACAAGAAACTACTCTCTCACTTCCAAAATTTATCGTCTTGTAACCAACCAATCCTATAAGGTCAATAATGTCTCACTCTCTTCGAACAAGCTTTTGAACTACCTCCTTAGCAAAAGGGTTATCATTACTACCACTATCCACAATCACATTGTCAATTTTACCAATAGACTTACAGAAAATTCTTAAAAAATTACTCATTTAAAAAATTACTCATTTGACAAGGTTTAAATACCCTTTTACAAAACAATACTCACCAATCTAGCAAGTGTTGGAAATAACAATGGGAAAGTAAACTCTGAGAGGTGGGGTGTGAATTAGTTCTTCAAAACTTTAACCATAAAACATTCACCACACATCCATCTCACAATTTAACATGTAAACTAAAATAGCTAACTACAAATATTCATCCATAACATGAAAAAAAAACACATAACACAATAAATTTGTTACCCAAAAACTCTCCAATGAGAAGCTAAAACAGGGATGGGGATGACACCCAAAAATCTTTACTATTACAGCTATAAAGTGTAGCCAATTAAGGTTAAAAGTTCTTAGTTTGACCATAAATTATGATCTACCTTGTAAAAGGTCTTTCCTATTAAAGGCTTAAAAAAAATTTTAGGTCTCACCCTATTAAAGGATTTAAAAACTATGCTAAAAGTGTTCCTTGTTAGAGGACCTAAACTTGCAATAAAATAAGCACACGGTTGAGATATTTACACAAGCTCAAGACTACTCTATTAGGATATTTTCTTTGCATTGCTTGTTAGATTGATTCAACACCATGATGTAGGAGCATTCTAGGTTAGTTTTCTATCTTTCATGATTAATGGATTTTAGTGGAGTTGAGTGGACCTATTTGGGTCTTGGGTTATTAATTTTCATGTATATAACAAGTATTGTAATCCTTTAAAGTCATTTGGTATTTAATTTATGTTGGAGGCCAACTTGTGGCTCTTCAAGTAGTTAATGTAAGGAGTATTTAATTTGTAGCTTACTAGGCCAACTTGTGGCTTAGGTTAGTATAATTAGGGATTGTGGAAAAGTCTTTAGTCATTTTTTCCATCCATCTTGGAGAATAGGAGGTTGTAAAAGAATGAATTTTGAGAAGGCCTGGTAGCTAAGCCTTGGGAAATAAGGAGATTTCTTGGTGGGCTTGCGAGTACTAGTTGGATTTTTCTTGGAGATTTCTACCAGAGTGTAGATCTGGACTAGCTAGGGCTTGGATTAGATCTTGAGGGATCTTGTAGAGATATTACTTTCTTTTTATTTGGCTGAAATTAGGAAGGCCTTACAGTTTGACACATTGCATGTAATCAGTTATTTTATCAATAATGAGTTGTAATTTGGTATAAGATCTTGCATTTTTATTTATCTTCTATTGTGTGGTTATTTTTTGGGGCCTAGGACATCTCCTTTGGGGATTCTCCTAGCTTGCACTGCATCAAGTGGTATCAAAACAAAGGTTGTTCCTAAGTGTGTAGACTAAGTGCCAAAGTTGAGGTAGTTTGCACTAGGATCTTGATCTTGGAGAGTTTGAAAAAATCTTAGAAGATGCCTCCTAGAAGATAGGACCCTTGGGAAATTGATGATGTTAGTGATGTTATGGAGGAAAGGATCTTGGAGAAGATTAGGGTAGAACTTAGATTTGAGATTACATTGGTGAAGAGTGACATGATTTCTGAAATTATGAGCTCTTTAGGTGGCATACCTCGGCATGTCAGTACTAAAGATGGTTTTGAATAATTTTCTAAAGACTTTGAAGCCTCTATATTGAATGGTGAGGATAGAACTAATCATATGGAGAGACCTATGGGAAATAAGATTGATCAGTTTGCTAGACCTAGATCTCAATTGAAGTTGAAGCATAGGATGGAGGTTTTCTAATTTCTTGGGTACTTTGAATCCTGAGGACCTGATTGGTTGGATTGATGAATTGGAGGACTAATTTGAGCTTGAGGATATTAAGGATCCACTCAAAGAAAGTTTGGTACAAACTAAGCTAAAGGGACATGTTTATCTTTGGTGAAAGGAACTAAAAAAAAATAGAGAAGAGGAAAGTGAAATGAAAATCAATAGATGGAGATTGATGATAGCTAAATTGAAGGTTGAGTTCATTGCTATTGATTATGAACTTGAGTTTTTTAAGAGGTTGCAAAATCTAAAGTATAAGGATATGCATGTGAAATATTATACAAAAGAGCTCTATAAGTTGACTATTCAATCTAGGCATAGAGAATTGTCAAAGGAGAAGGTAGTATAGTACATTAATAGTTTGAGATTCAATATTCAGGATGAGGTTGGTATGTTGAAAACTTATTAGTTGAGGATGCTTATCAATATTCTTTGAGAGTAGAAGAGAATTTGAAGAGGAAGAAATGGGGTAGTTCCTGGGGGAAGGAGAAGAAAAACTACACACCAAAGGCTAAACCAAGTATAGTAGAGGAACCAAAACCTATTGAGCAAAAGAGAAGGACAGGTAGAGGTGACTTTAAGGGTACTTGTTTTCAATGTTATGAAGAAGGACATAGATCTTATCAATGTCTATAGAAGGATGCTGATAGGAAATTTTTTGTTGTGAATGAAGTTGAAGACCATAAACCTAAGCAAGGAGAAATTTTACTAGCTTAGTGAGTACTAGTTGGTCAAAGGACACTGAAATCTTTTCAAAGGATTAATTTGTGGTTATGGATGGTGATAGTATTGATAACCTTGTTGCTAAGGAGATGGTTTAGAAACTTTTTTTGATGAGAGTGATATATCCTTATCCTTATAGGATTGGTTGGTTACAAGGTGAACATGCTTTGGAAGAGAGGGAGTAGTGACTTGTTGATTTCAAGATTGTGCAATATAAGGATCAAGTGTTGTGTGATATTGTGGACCTAAAAAAATTTCATGTGTTGCTTGGTAGACCTTTGTAGTACGATTGCAAGGTTATGCATGATTGTGTCAAGAATGTGTTTACTATTGAGAAAGGTGGCAGGAATCATTCCCTAATTCCTTTGCAGAATGAAGAGGTCGATAGGAGGAACCTGATTATTGATAGCCAAGTTGAGTTGGTAGATTCTGAAAGGTTTACTGATCACTATGGATAGAAAACCTTT
The DNA here is from genome assembly GCA_028749045.1 of Cupressus sempervirens. Taxonomy (NCBI): domain Eukaryota; kingdom Viridiplantae; phylum Streptophyta; class Pinopsida; order Cupressales; family Cupressaceae; genus Cupressus; species Cupressus sempervirens. The sequence goes on along the minus strand of CM053791.1, from coordinate 267,833,140 downwards.
GGAATAGTGAGGATGGAGGTGAAGAGGTAGAAGAAGAGCAAGGGAAATAGTGTACAAGTTTAATGCTTGGAGGACATGTATGTAAAGAACTAGCTTGGGATTTATGTGTTGAATCCTAGAAGATGTTCTTCTAGCTATTGAGAACATATTTTTACACCTAGGAAGTCTAAGGTAGGAGCATCCTAGGGTAGTTAGCTATCCTACATGATACAGGGATTTTAGTGGAGTTGAGTGGACCTATTTGGGTCTTGGGTAATTAATTTTCATGTGTTTAATAAGTATTGTAAGCCATCAAAGGCATTTGGTATTTAAACTTTGTTGGAGGTTGACTTGTGGCTCTTCAAGTAGTTAATGTAAGGAATATTTAATTTGTAGCTCACTAGGCTGAATTTTAGCTTAGGTTGACATAGGTATGGGTTGTGGTGAAGTCTTTAGTCATTTTTCCCATCCATCTTGGAGAAGAAGAGGTGGTAGAAGAGAAAATTTTGAGAAGGGCTAGTAGTTGAGGCTTGGAAAACAAGAAAATTTCTTGGTGGACTTGCAAGTACTTGTTGGATCTTCCTTGGAGGTTTCTACCAAAGTGTGGATCTAGACTAGCTAGGGTTTGGATTGGATCTTGAGGGATATCGTAGTGTTGGAAATCTAATTGAAAAGCTCATTATTGAAGATCAAAGAGGGAGATTGTTGCAAAGAAGGAAGATTATCGTTTTCAATCATTGTTTTGTTATTGATGTCAAACCTGCTATTTATAGAGATGACATTTGCTTATAAGATCCAAGTACTATCACTTAGTTGATTAATGAAGAGGACTTGATCAACAAGATGTAACAGGAGCACCTAAGGGAAAGGTTGATTTATGATGTTGTAATGAAGTGCAAAGATTAGCTAAGACAATGATCAAATGATGTATTGATAACATACTCAAAGATACAGAGGTTGGTCACAGTTAGAAAAATTGAAGAAGAAGTTATAACAAGGTTGATTGCAAAGCTCAAACTAAGATCAATAGTGGGTGCTAAACAAGTTAGTTGAAGCCGAGAAAAATCTCAGTTGAAGCCAAGTAACAAGAAATTCTAGTGTGTGCCAAGTGAGCTTCAGGTGCTAAGTGAAGATCACATGCTGAGCATTAGAAAATCTTAGTTTGTGTTGAGTAATCTTTAGGTGCCAAGCATCAAGAAAAACACAGTTGATGCCGAGTAATACAGTATGTGCTGAGTACCAGTATTTCAATAGTGCCAAGCTACTGCATTATTTTAAATGACAAAGATTTTCCAAATCTGAGCTGACAAAGTGGTTGTCTTGAATTTTGTGAATGATTTGAAAGATAAAGATGATGAGATGGTGGCACAGAATTCCATGTAAACCATTTTTCAGTGAATTCAAGTAGTTTTTAGAGGAAACAAAATATGGTTTAGATGCAATGAATCCTACCTAATCCATACAAATTGAAATTAAAGAATGGAAGAATTGAGCAAGAAAAGGAACTCCATGATTTTTATTTAAGGAGTCATAGACCAAGAAGAAAATGTTGTTGATACTATTGCTGTTGAAGAATCAAAATTTCAAAGTGGTTAGAAGGGTGTTAAGGAGGAGACATCTAGGAGAAGGATGAGCACAGAGGTGCTACTTCTACAAGTGGTCATGAAGAGATGATTGTACTGGTACATTGAGCATGGAGACTCAAGGAGACTAAGCTTGAAAGGAGGGCAAGCTATCAAGAGTTGTAGAGATTGAAGGTTAGGCAATGGTATGAGTTGAGAAGTGATTTGAAATCTACAAGACAAGTAGTATGTTGTAGTTAGGTCAAAGATTTTTTAATACTCTCTAGCAATTGTATTAGATCTGAAAATTCTATGGACTTAGGTTCACCTAACAGCCATTTGTAAATCCTTTAACAGGGTGACATTCCAAGTGAATTTTCTAAAGTCCTCTAACTAGGCCCACTTCTAATAGGGTGGTTAAATCCTCTAACATGGTCACATTTGATAGTGTGTTGTAAGCCTTTAATAGGGTAGGTCTTTCACAAGGAATCACTTCAGAAGAGTGAGAATTTAGTAGCATGTTACTGGTGGTTTTTTCCCAAATTGGGTTTCCACATAAATCACTATGTTACGTGTTGAATTCTTATGTGTTATGCTTGCATGTTGATTTATAGTAACTTGTTGATTAGAAACGTTAAAGCTTGGATGAATAAATGATTGAATGGGCTCACTATACTTAGTGAAAAGTTTGAATAGGACATTTGGACCTTGAATAACCGATTTAGCCCCCCTCTCAGTTATTCTAAAGCATTTCTAACATGTAGAACTATTACTTGCTTTGTATTTGGTCATAACTGGGAAGGCCTTACAACTTGGCACATTGCATGTAATCAGTTATTTTATGAATAAAGAGTTTTTATTTGGTATAAGATCTTTCATTTTTTTTAATATTCCATTGTGTGGTTATTTTATGGGGGCTAGGACATCTCCTTTGGGGATTCTCCTACCTTACACTAGGTCAAGTGGTATTAGAGTGAAGATTGTTCTTGAGTGTGTAGACTGAGTGTCAAAGTTGAGGCAGTTTGCACCATGATCTTGATCTCAGAGGATTTTCAAAAATCTTGGAGGATGCCTCCTAGAAGATTGGACCCTAGGGGAATTGATGATCTTATTGATATTGTGGAGGAAAGGATCTTGGAAAAGATTAGGCCAGAATTTAGATCTAAGATTGCATTGATGAAGAGTGACACAAGTTGGTTAGGGTTAGGTTTGAATCAACAGCTAAGGTTGATCCATTTTTCCTCTTAGAACATCCCTCAATTTGATTGGTCAAATGCACTACATAGATTTTCATAATATATATATATATATACATCTTCTAGAATTGTAAAAAAAAATATTCGTTGGCATAAAAATGGTTTACATAGAAGTTTGTGCCATTACAAACAACTATTTCCAAAACTATTCACTCGACAATTGAAGTCTTTGATGCTTGGCATTCACTATATCTTCAATGTTGTAATTTGGTTCCTAAATAGCTTGGCATACTTTGTTTACTATACTAATGAGTGACTTGGCACTAACTATCTTCTCAAAACATACTAGTGCTCTTCACTAACTATGTATTTTACCTGGCATGTATTGTTAGGTAACTTGTGCTTGGCATGCTTTGATCACTTTGCTTGGACTAATTTCTTGCTCTGATCACTTGGATTGCATTGTAATACCAATCTAAGATTAACAACATGTTCTCTCCTTCTCTCTTAGGTTCATTGACTAGGTCTTCATCCCCATTCATAATAGAATCTTTTCTATAACCAACCTTCTAGTAACATTCATACGATCTATTTCCTTCTTCACCATAATGAAAAAGATTACCTTTAAATGCAACCTTATTCATCCTCTTGCTTCACTCCACAAGTTTTGGTTCATCTTCTACAATTAGTTTATCCTTTTCTGAGTGATCCCACTTCTCTTTCCATGGGAACTACTTTGATGTCTCTTCTTCATCTTATCTTCTTCTATTAGAGCATATTGATAATAATCCTTAACTGAATCAATCATCAAGACACCAACCTCATTCTAAATATTGAATCTCAAATCATTAATTTACTAAGTCACCTTCTCTTTAGTTAGTTCTCTATGTCTAGACCAAATTGTTAACTTCAAAAGCTCCTTATTGTAATCCTTAAAAAGTGTGTCATTTTATTTTAGATTAAGCAATTTAGTAACCATCTATCTCCAACAAGTGATCTTCATTTCACCTTCTTCTTCTCTATCTCTTTGAAATTATTTCCACCATAAAGTAGTGTGTCCTTTCAACTTAGTCTATTCCAACCTCACTTTGAGTAAATCTCTAATATTCTCTATCTCAAATTAGCATTTCAACTCTATATTCAAATTAATGAAGTCTTCAGGATGAAAAGTACCTAAGAAATTAGAAAAAATGATCTTGTACTTCACCTTCAACTGAGATCCAGATCTATCCAATCATTCATCATTATCCTCTATATGTTTCTCCTTTTGATTAGTTCTATCTTCACCATTACATTAGGCAACTTGAAAGTCTTTAGGAGCTTCCTCATAACCATCATTAGTATCCACATTTGTAGCAGTAGTAGCAATCGCTCTAGTTATCTTTTCTTCATAATATTCATCTAAGATCTAAAATCTAATCTTTCCTTGTGTTAAATCCCTATCTCTACAACATCACAAAGATCATAAATCTCCCTAGGTTCCAAGCTTCTTACAGGGATCTTCCAAGATCTTCACAAATCCAAAGCAACTAATCCACAAGATCAACTACATCTAACCTGAAGTAATGTTGGGTTATTTCTCTTCTGTAGTCCTTACATTTCCAAGAAATTTCTTAGGATTTATCTTACCCTATTAGTGTTCCTTTGATTCCCTAATCCCTAGAGGACTTATACACAATCCTCTAACTACTCATTTCCTAGTCACATCAATGGTTTTAGTTCCTTCTTCTTGAATTTTCTCTCCGAGCCCACTTGTTGACCTACTTCCTTATTCTTTCTTGACCATTTTTCTCAACCTTATAGAGTGAGGGGATCTTACAGGTCATGTAAGACTTCTAGACATCAACTCCACAAGTTATCAATGAGTTCTTGTGTTAGGAGCTAGATGGGGAGCCATTATTTCTTAGAGAGTCAAAACTAAACCAACACATAGGAAGTTTTTATATAAATTTCAAAACCTTCTTGAATGAACACCTATAAACTTGCAACCTAAATGAAGAAGTATTGTAATAACATGAACAATAAAGATCCAATACCAAATTGAATGCTTTATTCCATTATTTTTTATAGGCAATAAAAGCTCTAAAAATTGTTAAAACTAAACTAGAAATCATGAACCCAATTGCACAAAATTGCTAACTAGAACACCCAAAAACTCCTAAAATGGAAAATTCACCTAGGCAAAAACTCTAAAGAAAAATATGACCTTGAAAGGTCATAACTCACACTTCTAAATTGGCTATAGTTAGTACATGCCAAACCAAAACTAGTACTAGGGAGTTTAACTAAGGTACTCCTACACCATATTCCCCCAAACAAAAAGAAATTAATATATCCTTGGATTAGGTAAGGTGGAATAAATACCCAATCTCTTGATTTATATCTCCCCAATTCATGTATCATTAGCATCATTCTTTCCAATCCATATGACAAGATGTTCTAAGTAATTATTCTTCCTATTCCTCTTATAGATACTTGAATCCAGTATCCTATCTTCTTGCAAAGATGGATGAGGGCGTAAGTGGAGGTATGCTACATCCCAAGTCACCTCTTGAAGACTCTTATCAATATCTTGGATAGGTCCTTTATAGGCAACAAAATCTACAATATTGAAGACCAATGACAAACCTAGATATGCAAGTAGCTCAACCTTATAAGCATTTTCCTGATACTTTCCAAGTATTTTGTAAGGACCTATCCTTCTCATTTGGAGCTTGTGTTGTATCCCCTTTAGAAACATTTTTTTTTTCATGTGCACCATCACAAGATCCCTTATCTAAAAGTGAAATTCCATCCTTAAAGCATCCACCTTTTGTTTCAATTTATCAACATTTTTAGTTAGTGTATTCTTAACAATTTCATGGGCTTCCCTCATGGATTGGGAGAATCACTCTCCATAACGACTACTTGGAACTCCATCCTTCAATTTTCTTAGTTCAAAAACCCCTTTAGGGTGCAAGCCATAAATTATTTCAAATGGATTCTATGTATCTATTTATTGTATGATTATAAGAATATTTAGCTTGGCCAATGAGTAAGTATCATGTCAGCCCATACTCCTTTGAGAGACACCTTAGTAGGTTGCTAAATCTCTATTTGACCATCAATATGTGGGTGATTGGAAGATCCAAACTAAAAGTTAGTCTCAAGCCTTCTCCATAGTGTCTTCCAAAACTTACTCATTAATTTGGTGTCCCTATATGAAACAATTCTTATAGGCAAACTATGGGTCCTAACCACATCTTTGAAAACAAATGAGCAATCTGACAAGCATCATTTACGGTCTTGAAAGGTACAAAATGAGTCCTCTTACTAAAAGTATCCACAATCACATAAGTGTTATCATTTCCATGTAATGTCCTTGATAGACCAACTAAAAAATCCATACTTATACACTCCCATGACCTACTAGAGATTGGAAGTGGTTGCTAAAGACCATAACCTTGGCATTTTGGAACATTATGCAATCCTACATATATTGTCTAATATCTCTAGTCATCCTAGGCCAAAAATAGAACCTAATGACTAACTCTATGCTTCTCTTGAGTCAAGATTTCCCTAATTGACCCTCTAGGAACAAAAATTTAGCTTCCTTTAAATAATAAGTCATTCTGCAATGTATATTAAAAAACTCACCATGAAAGTGTTAGAAATAGGGATTAGTGGGGGGTGTGAATCAGTAATCTATGGACCTTAGTCACCAATTGGATATTATTTATTACTTTAAACCATATATAGAAAAATAATAAAGTAATGTATAATATTAATAGTAACCATGCACAAAGATAACTCATAACACCATATTTTGTTAACTATGGAAACCATGGCCATGGATGATACCCACTAGATAATATACTAATATATAAGTTCCTTGTTAGAAGATTGACCTTGTTAGGATTCAATGACAAAATTTATTATAAGGAGTCCCTATTAGGAGACTTTGAATCCTTGTTAAGATATTCCAACCCTATTAGGAGTTGTGCCAACCTTGTTAGGAGTTGTAACATAGTGTATGCAAGAAGAACCCATTGCCCAAACATGTACTTCCAATTACAAGAAGAGGTCACTACCCAAACAAGTAATTAGACTTATGGAACATAGGAAATTTCTTAGTTCAATCTTGGATCTTGAAATAGCTTCACAAACTTTGCATATATCGCTTTCACAAAATTTTGCGTACAATTATTCAACATAACTTCTTCAAGGTAGTATGATTACACATTTAAATCCACAAGATGTCCTTTTCTTAAGTACCATGCCTTTACAAAAAATTTTGCTAGTTCATCTAAGACTAAAATTCACTTTTCAAAGTTAGAGTAAACATCTAGGATGTCGGCCCTAATTGGAAAAGTAATTATTTTGTAAACAAAATAATCCTTTCCTTCAATTCTGCTATCCTATTTCATCAAAAAATGAATATCTTTGTTCTATACAATATGTAATAACTTTTGAGGTTATACACATCATCATAAACATGTATAAAATCTCCATCTAACTTCTCTAGTCATAATATAACATTAGCAATAAGTTATAAACAAAACAATACATTGATGTATACCAAATTCCATACTTAGACAATTTTTTTATTGCCAAAAGCTAAATATCTTTATTTTTGAGGTTTCCTGCAAGCATGTCCATCATGTGTTGCCATAAATAAATAAAAATTTCATATCTCCATTATCCAATTGATAGCAATCTCCCCCTTTGTCATTAATGGCAAAAAAATAGGGAAAATTTGCAAACTAAACTTAACAAAAAATACATTCACACTTCATCAATTACAATGTGTCCATCTTTAAATATGCCCTATCTTACAATATAATTCTCCCCTTAAATTTACTTTTCCCTTTAACAATTTTCATATGTACTTATCCCCCTTTGACATCAATGACAAAGGTCAAAATGTCAAAAACTATCCAAAAACCATCAAAAATGTTATCCTTCCTTAAGCTGATAGAATTTTCATGCAATCATCAAAATTTTCCTTAAGATTATCCATACCTTTAGTCCATGTCTCTTTGGTAGATTTAGCTAAGGTGAGAATTGTACATAAAGCATATGACACAATCTCATCTACATTAAGTTCTGAGTACAAAAAGTTAGAATATGTGTCCTTGGCCTTGACACATTCCTTCAACTATTTTTCAACAATAGTCTCTCTGAAATCCGATATCCTCTTCAAAATCTATTCCTTTTGAAGTTCTAGTTTGCTAATATCATTGTGAATATTTGCCACTTGTCCCTCAAAATCATCAACTTTACAAGATGGATGTTGTAACTAGCTAGATAGAACCTCTAGCTCACTCATACTTCCTTCTATCTAACTATCAAAGTCCTTAGTTAGTTTATATGATAGAGTACACTTAATGTAAAATATCTTACCATCCTATTGACACTTCCAAAGTTCCTTGATACAAGTATCAAGACTTATCAAATCATTCTTAATATTTTGGAAAATGGTGCTAAACAAGTTAGCATCATGTGAAATGTGTACCTTCACTTTTGATGGTCTGATTTTCATTGATGCAAAATTTTTCCTAAAATATGTTTAAAAATCAGATAGATTTATGTATATTTTGCAAGTTAGGGCTTGATCTTTTCAAAATTGGTTAACCCTAGAAAATCCCTAATAAAAACCAATGTTGTGCCCTAAGTAAACCCTTTGGTTTGTATGCTTTTACTTTGAAGATCAAGTGGAAGAATCATTTTGAAAAAGGTATATACTTTTAGGAAGCTCTTAAGTTTTTCATTTTTGGCTTTTTTTTCCCAAAATATTTCCTACCGTTAGATCTTCCTTTAGATCTATGGTGGTTGTCATGTTGCTACCAAAAATTGTAAGGTTTTTATCCTTCGTGACATGGTGACCATCAGAAAATAGAAACACGGTAAAATCCAATTCCAAAAGATGGACACCTGGATTTTAATTACTATTTGTGAATTTTAATGGCATGATGGGATGTCAAAAATTTTAGACACTATAAAAGGGATGCTAGTTGGAACATCCTTTGTTTTATGATGTTAGTTCTTGTGAAGTCATGATGGTCACTATGTCACCACCAGAAAAAGAAAGATTTTTGTTGGTAACAACATGGAAACCTCCCACAAAAAAGAAAACATGATAGGCCAAAAGTGAATACAATGTCAAAAGCTTTGCCTATCATTAATGAACTATGCCAACATGATATACTATCAAATGTGTTAGAAGAGCACTAAAAATAGTCATAACCAAAGCATGTATTATTTTCATGTTGTCAAAGGTTTCCAAAATTAGGGTGGTTGCTATGTCACCACCAAAATGTGTAAGAGTTCTACCAGTAATGATATGGCACCTCCTAGGAAGTGAAGCATAGTAGGGCCTACTTTGAAAGTAGGCACTATATAATTTCTTTGTCATTTACTAAGAGGTGTCATTATTATGGAGTGTTAGAAGGTGCATTAAAGTGGCATCCTAATGAGAATGTGCCCTTTTCCTCAGTGACCGAATTTCATAGAAAACTACGGTGGTCACCATGTTGCCACCAAAAATTATGAGATTTTCACCAATAACAACATGACAACTTCCTAAGAAATAAAATATGGTGGGACCTAATTTTGAAAGAGTAGCACCAAAAGGATTGATAGCTATAAATTACTATATCAGCATTTCAAGGGAAATCTGATGTCACAAGCTATGTGGACTTGTACTCATAAAAAGATAAATGTTGATTAAAGCTATTAGATTAAAGATGCACCAATGATGGTCATTTTGTTGCTATATATGGAAAAATACTTGATGTCTAATGTATGTGAAATGGAGACCAAAGGAAAACCCAGAGGACCCACCATAGTCACATTAAAATAGTTGTGAAATGTACATCCTTAGATCAGGGAAGAATCAACAATGATCACTATGTCGCATGCAAAAGTTGCTCGATGTTTATACATAGTGACATAGTGAGAACATGAAATGTGGCCATGAGTGTTAGTGGAGCCAGAATAATTTGATAGTAGTGGAAAGAAAAGCCTATGTGGAGAAACTTGATTGGGTTGACTACCAGCCTAGAAAATCTAAAAAATAAGACATTCACAATTTTATCTCTAGATTGTTAATTTTTTAAGAATCAATAGTGTATTTTGAAATTAGAAGGTGTTGCCACCCTGTTTCTACTTATAGTTCATTTATGAAAATTGAACGCTCCCCGTGCAAATCAGAACCAAAGATATATTGCAAAAAAATTCCAATTTTTCTCTACACAAATGAATTTCAAGATTACAAAGAGCTAAGAGCTAGTTGAAGAATTATTCCATGTACATTTGAAATTGTAAAAGATTTTTAGTATCCACCATTTGTGCAAAGTTTCAAGAAGGGTAGCAAAGAGCTAAGTAAGTATCTGAATCTGTTATATAGTGAAGATTTATGGTATTTCTATGTTACTAAGTAAACATGCCTCCAAAGAAAGTTTTCTCAGGAAATGTAGACTATGCTAGTAGAGATATACATGATGACCTTCTTGAATTATTTCCTGAGTCTACGAATGAGTTTTCCCAAATGAAAAAGCTAATTTCTATAAACCCTAGGCTCAAGATTGTGGATTGGTTGTATGATAGAGGGAATTGGGTTAGAGATGCTACCACTACTAAAACCGGGCTCCATCTTTTTAAGAAATGGTTCTCAGAAAGAAAATTGTTTGCTACTCATGGAAGCATTTGGAATTTTGATTTGGGAAAACTAGTGGTCCCTAGTGTTTTTATGGATTTTGACCTATTAATGACCATTGCCCAAAATTATGACCCAGTAGCCAGGGTAGTGAGAAGAATGGATGGTGAATGCCTGGTCAAAATAAATCCTAAAGAAATTCAATAATTTTTTGGTCTAGAACCATTTTCAGATTATCATATACCCATTGACTTGCCAGGACTGGAGAAAGAGTACTAATCTAAAAAGGATAAGATTAGGTAGGGTGCACTAAGGGTAGATATAGGTAAAATTAAAAATTTTCCAGTAGTCACAACATCTACTAAGGAACCTTTTAAAAAGGAACTTTTCACTTCTAGGGCCATAGAAATATATATGACTCTGTGTAGGATTTTTGGTGAGGATGAGGAAAATTTTGTGCCAATAAAATTTATGTATATGTTGATTCAAATTTCCTCTTTTGGTGTTGATATTATTTTTTATTTTGCATCCTACTTGGTAGAGGAAATTCATATAGGGTTATTTGGAATTGCAAAGGGAAAGGTGGAAAAAACTTTTGGCCATTATTCACTGTTAATGCACATGTTCCTATATAAGGCATTTACATATTTTGAGAAGGAGATGATTTTAAACCGAAAGTATGAAGAAGAAGATCTATCAGTCTAGTTGTGGAGTGCACACATGACTTGGGATGTAGGGGAGGTTAGTTTTGTCAGGTTTCATAAGTACTTTGCATCAAGGCTAATATGCCTCATATTAAGGGACAATCCCAAAATCCCCAAGGCATTGATAGATTTTATTAGACCCATGGATAATGCTTTTGATTTGAAAGTATCACATAATTGGGTAGATATCATACCATACTATGTTTCATCTATTTTAAGGGTTTATGGTTTCCAAGGGAATCCCCATGTATTTCCTTACTAAGTGCCTTTGAAGGTAGGGATAGCTGAGATGTTGTGGCAATTAGGGGGATTAGAGGAGGCATATTTGGTTAGAAGAAACAAAGGCTCAATTTTTTCCACTTGTACTATGGCCCACCATTTCATAATTACAAAAGGTGGTTGGTCATTCTTGTACAAATTTCTAGACCAGTACAAGATGGCTATGTTTCATACCTATTTTTATGATACTGGGGGATATTTTGATATTTTAGACGAAGGGCTAAAATTGGCTCTAGAAAACATGAGTTTTATTTCCCTAGGGATATAACAAGGAATGAGTTCTCTTTGCAAGAGCAAGAGATCAAGAAAGAGAAATGTAGAGTTTATTCTAGAGTTTTGGAATTCATCTATTGTTTTGATAATAATTATAATCCTCTTGCTAATGCAAAAATAGAGGTAGACAAATTGAATAAACTCATGACTACTTTTCCTAAGATTATAGAGGTCATGAATGAAAAGAAATTATTTTTTTTTAATTCTTTTCTAGAAAAATCCAAAAAGGCCATAAGGATGTTATATTTTACTCCCACAGTAGGATCAAGCTATTTGATCATTCAAAAGAGACCTGGCTACAATGTGATCCAAAATAAAAGAACCACTATAGATAAAGGAAAATAGATTATGGGATCAACCAGTGTAGTTCTTAGGGAAAGACCTAATGAACCCTTGTTCAAGAGGAAGAAAATAATAAAGGAAAAAACATCTAAGGTTGAGGAATATTCACCCACACAATCCCCACTATGATTAGGAGATGAAAAACTTGCTAAGGAGTAGATGGATAAATTAGGATCTCAAGGGGGAGTGTTCATCACTTAGGTAGAATTAGAAGAGGAAAATCCATAGGAACCTCCAATGCCAAGCCTAGAGTTAACAGTGGCATATTATAGAGGAAAGGAGCTAGATCCTATGATGGAGCAAGCCAACCATGAATTCATCTCTAATGACAATTTTGTCAAATCCTAATCTTTCTACCAATTTTCTTGGAGAAAAAACATGGGAATGTTTGAAAAAAGATGCAATAAGTTGAAAATGGAGCATCTAAAAATGAAGGAATCAGATGTGCAAAATCAGATAAAGGAAGAGGTAATGCAGGAATTCAAGAAGATGACCCCTGAGGAAGCAAGACAAATGATAAAGGCATCTGGTTTTTTGCTGCTATCCAATTGGGATTTTGCAGATGCTTTGGTTTTTAACTCTGTTGTAGAAAAAATGAGACTAGAGGATCAAGGGAAGAAAGAAATGAAGGGTGCCAAATTTAGTGAGGACTAGACTGCATTAGTCATTTGGTTAGTAGTGAAAGGATCTAGGACTAGCTCTTCCGAACATAATGATATCTTTTTAATAGGTAACCTAATTGTGAAAAGAGTTGAAGAACCACTAGTGTGGAAGCTACACATCTAGGTGTTGGAACAGTCTACTTTACCTTAGCCACAACTTTAAGAGATGAAAAGGAAAAGTTTTAGTTGTAAGATAGATATGAAAAGGTTCTAGATGCATACAATAAAGAAGTTCAACAGAGAATTGAACTTGAAAATAAAATGATGGGAAGACCCACAAGGCCAAGAATTACTTATCCTTGCCCACTAGTGGAGCCATTCAAATACACTCCTCTTATTGAGATACCAAATACACCATAGGGGCCATAGTATTATATTGTAGAGGATTTTGAAGAGGAAAAAAGTAAACTATGGGAATTGCATGTAGAATTAGAAGTACAATAGGAGGATAAGCTGAGGAAAGCCCTCATGTATTTGGTTGATAAAGTTGATTGGCCCTCATTCTATGAGCAATTATCAAAAACAATAAATGTGTTGGATGAGATAAAGGAAAATGATCAAGCCTTAAAGCCAATTGTAAATAAGTGGATTAAGAGGAGTAAAAAGGTCACCTTTTATTTTTTTTTGTGATTTGTTCATCTAATTAGCATATACAGAAAACTTATGATATTGTCCATGACCTCTCCAATTTTGATGATATGAGAGTTGACTTGCAAATGACGATTATTAATTACTTGGGCAAATATAAGATTGTCAAATTTGATTTATTCCCACATGCTATAGATAGAAAGAAAAAAATGAAAAATAGAGAGGAATGGACCCAAGAAGTGAATGACTTATTTTGTTTAAGAATGAATAAAGTGATTAATGAGAAAGGAAATGTGTGGTGGGAAGTCACAACTAAATAAATTGTAAAAGTGAAATTATTCTTTGATTATTTAAGAAGAGACTTTGTTGAAATTGATAAAATTTCTAAATAGATAATTAGGAAGCAACAAGATATTTTACAATTTGATTGGCCAGATGACACACTTTTTGACAAGTGGATGGTAGATATAGCTCATGGTGACTAGTTGGAAGAAGTTGAAATTGATCATGATGACATGGGGCAAGAAGAGGTATAGATTATTGACATATCATCAAGAGATCAAAGGGAGGAAGAAGACAAAAATGAGTAGTCAATTGCAGTTGCAGGCATAGAAGTCTAGACTAGTGACTTGGAAAAAGAAGAGATAAATATAAATTTTGTCTTATTAGTTCATGATGATATAAATGGGGATCCTTGAGTTGAAGTGAGCCTACACAAATCAAGGCTAGAAACATCACCATCAATTCCATTAGCCACATCGTCCAAGGACCCACAACAACAATAAAGCCAATCATTAGCTTTTTCATCAAACAAAGAAAGTATAACAATATATGTAACAAAAAATGATCTTGCAAAGGAATATTAAGATGTTAAATTTTTCTTGTTGCACATTTCTTTGTCTTTTGTGATAGTAATGATGTAAATATTTTATCCTAAGGACAATTTTTAGTTCTCTATACCTGAAGCTTGTTGCATCTCACCTTATATAAGTGAGATCCCAATGTTAGAGAAAAGGTCCATGAATTTTGTAATTTTGCCTTCTTCAAAAGTACAGTCATTCCAGTTTTATGTATAGTCTTCTAATTTTATTTTCTAGCTTTTTAATTTCTTGATGTTTCATATCAATGACAGAATTAGCAAAATTTTCTAAGTTTCGTTGAGTTTCCATTAGTTATCAATACATGTCTTCATTTTATGATTTTTTTTTACTTTGAGATTAGTTCAATAAGATTTAATTGATTGAATGTAATCTGGATAGGTTGTATATTGATTCTATTGTTGCTTTTAATTCAAGTTGTTAAGGAAGTGCTTCAATGAATCAATAAAGTATGTGAGTTTATAAAGAGGGATATCTCATAAGAATGAGAATTAGTGATTACAATTGATATAATTCATTTACAAGTTATTTGAATTAGATCCCCTACTAATAGTTGACTCTATGTTACAATAGACAAGGCACTAGTCATACAAATCAAAAAAAAACTAAAGTAGATTCTGCTACATATATTCAATTTATATTCAAATCTAAATCAATCAAATATAGTGTCGAATCCATAAGGTACTCCCACCTTGGTCTTATAGAGCTAGAAGAGTAGGAAGCAATTGTTCTTCATGAATTTTTCCTAGAGACATAGTCTATTATGCTAAATATGAGAACTAGCTACCTCTAGGTATAATAAATTTTGTTGTCTTCTAGTAATAATAATCATTATTAAATTAGGAGCCAATAGCTTCTACAACACTTAACAAGTTAGTGAATTCTTCATCAAGTGACTTCAGCACTATCAGTGCCCTCTATTCTGGATCTACTTATGTGTGTTGCACTACCAGAGTACTATGTAATTTTTTAGTAACCTCCATCTACTATAGTGGCAGATCAGAAAAATGCTACAGGAAGTAAAATTGTTGAAAATGCGATGTAGGAAGTTAATGTCATGTTTTGTGTGTGTGTTTTAAATTTTAAATGTTTTCAATAAATTCCTATGTGTGGTGGAATAACTGGAGTAGTAATTCAATGAGCTCTCTAGGTATAGCCACCTAGGACAAGGTGTGTGTTTTTAATTATGTTAGTTTTTTTTAAGTTAGAATTTTGAGTGTTTAATAATTAAATCCAATCAAGTACTGGACAGTGACAGGAAGTTGGAATATTCATGATTGCCAAAATGACTATTGATGTGTAAACGACATTTCATCTTCCTTTGGGGATAGAGAGGAAAGTCAGTTTTAAAAGAAACCCAGTTTTTATATAACAAGAGGATTTGGAATACGGAGAACAATAGAAAGTTGCATTTTTTTGGTACTAATTTTTCTAAGCTTTTAGTTGGGAGTTCATGATTTTTTAATTTCTTTCCAATTTTTTTCAAAAGTTGACATTCTATGGAAACTAGAATGTTCTAATTTGTGCACATTGTATGTAAGTCATTTGTTTGAATTCCTTTTAAAAAAACTTTAGGGTTTTTGAGTTGTATTATAGGAGAATCAATTTTTGGTATTACAAGTGTGGTACAAACTATTTTGAGAGTCATTCCTTGTTGATGGAAATTTGTTAACTCTCTACGATTAGTTCTAAGATTGCAAATGAGTATGTCTATAAGTTTATTTTCTATTTTATTGTCTTTTGTCATCTTTGTCATCGATACATGCAGCGGTGCAGGATTATGTTTGTGAGTTGATTGAATATTTGATATATTTATTGATATGTTAATTATATAACAGAAATGTGATACTGAATATGGTGAATAGAGATATGTCTAATATGTTTTAATATTGATCGATAATGTATTTCAGTGTTTTAGTATTCAGATCTATTCATGAAGAGAGTTCAATTCTAGTCCATTTTTTCCATAATAGAAGAGGAAGAGTTGAGTCAATTTGTATTGATTGGGATATAATATCAGTGGGGTGACAGGAGGTTCCTGAAGTTCATGTCACAAGTTTCATATAGATATGTTGAGTGGTTATAGAATATAAGTGTGGTGACAAGAGGTCCATGAAGTTCATGTCGTAAGTTCTCATGAAAATATATATAAAGAGAAGCAGTTAATTAATCATTGAGTTTGGTTTTAGTTTGATCTTGGAGGGTGTATGTGCCCCTTGAAGCAACTCAGTTGAGTGATTGGTTTCCTCCTAAGTTTTCCAAGGTTAGGCTCTGCACCATTTTTGGTATCAAAGCTAAAGAGTGGCAGGTTGTGTGAAGTTACATGTTGTACATGCCTAAGCAAGATTCTTTAGTAAGGTCAAGCAAGATGGTGACCAATGCAGAGTTAGCTAAGAAGGTTGAGGAGCAAGAAGAACTTCTCCAAAAAGAGAATAGTGAAATGAAGGGCATTTTGGCAGAATTATCTAGTAAGTTGGAACACATGAAGAATGTGGTTGAGAAGAAAGAAATGAAAGAAGAAGTGGAAGAAGAGAAAGAAGTACCAAATGATGAAGAGGATGAAATATCTGAGAATGAGAAACCATTTCTTAAAGCTTTGAGGGCTTTGGGAGGAAAATCCACTGAATTACTTATGTTTACAAGAAAGATGGATGTTGAATTAGTGTTGGAATGGATTGAAGCTTTAGAGAATCACTTTGAATGTGAGAAAGTTTCAGAATCATAGCTAGTTAAGTTGGCTAAATCTAGAATGAAGGGAGCAGCCCTTACATGGTGGAATTTTGTGCAAGAAGAAAGAGTAAAGAAAGATAAAAGGAAAATTTGTTCATGAAAGAAGATGGTGTCTATGATAAGAGAGACATATCTCCCTGAAGACTATGAAGTACAGTTATATTAGAAAAGGTAGAATCTCATACAAAGGGATATGCATATCTGCACTTATATAGAAGAATTTCAGAAGTTAAGTCTAAGATCAAAATTTGTAGAACCTGAGAGTATCAAGGTAGCAAGATACCTAAATGGTTTAAGGATGAACATACAAGAAGAGTTGTAGTTGTTGAGTCCTAACACCGTAGCTAAGTGTTATCAGCTAGCTTTGAAAGTGGAAGAGAAAATCAAGAGGAGACAAGAAAATAAAAATAGAGGCAAAGGAAGGCAACCATTCAGAGGAAGAGACACATTTAGAGGAAGAAGCCCAAATTTTTAGACACAAACAAAAATGCATAACAAAGTTAACAAGTTTGATAATTTCAGAGAAAGATCACCAGGAAGAAAGAATGGACCAATAAGATGTTACAAAAGTAGTCAAGAAGGTCATATGGCACACAAATGTCCAGCAAAGGCAAGTTCTTGTACTCATGGAGAAAGGAGAATACACCTAACACAAGAAGCTAATTTACAAGATGACTCAAAAACTTATGGTTTTCCAGAAAAGGGAGAAGCACTTATGATGAGAAGAACACTGTTGAAGATGCCTATAAAATAAGAACCACCACAAAGGAAGCCCATTTTTAGAACTACATGTAAGTCTAGAGGAAAAGTTTGCAAGGTATTGGTAGACTCTGGTTCTACAAAAAAATTTGTAGCTCTTGAAATGGTGGAAAAGTTAAAGTTACCAAGAATACCACATCTGTATCCTTACAAAGTATCTTGGCTAAATAAAGGACAGCAGACTATAGTGGAAGAGCAAGTTTGGATGGAATTTTAGATTGGAGCATGCAAAGACATATTATTGTTTGATATTGTTAATATAGATGCATGCCATTTACTTTTTGGCAGACCATGACAATATGATCTCAAGACACATCATGATGGAGTGAAGAATACATACACCATTACAAAGAATGGAAAGGTCATTGAATTGATACCTATAGTTGAACCAGGTCAAGAAGAATCAAAAGCTACAGAAGCTAAGATCATGGTAATGGGTAAGAAAGAATTTTTGAAAGAAGTGAAAGTAAAGAAGTATCCACTCTTCACACTAATTCTTGTACTCAAGGATAGATTATAGAATGATGGGGAAAATCAGATTGAGGAAGAAAAATTAGAGATGGAATCTTCAAACTTGAAGGTGGAAGTGATAGAAAAGAAGAAGCAAAAGGTAGCCCAAGAAGTGAAACCAATTCTAGACAGGTACAAGGAAATCATAGCTGATGGAATACCATGAAGTCCCCAGCCTATGAGAGAAATCAGTCATTGTATTGATCTCATACTAGGTCCAGCATTACCCAACAAAGTTGCATACAAGCTAACTCCACAACAAAACAAAGAAATGGCAAGACAAATTGAAGAGTTACTTGAGACTGGTTTGATTGGTAAAATTTTAAGCCCATGTGCAATACCTGCAACCCTAGCACCAAGAAAGAAGGAACATGGAGACTATGCACTGATTCAAGAGCACTGAACAAGATCACTATAAGGTGCAAATTTTCAATGCCTAGAATAGAAGATTTACTTTATTGTTTGAGGAAAACAAGATATTTTTCAAAGATTGACATAAAAGGTGGGTATCATCAAATAAGAATTAGGCCAAGAGATGAATGGAAAACAACATTTAAGAAAAATGAGGGATTATATGAATGGAAAGTAATGCCATTTGGATTGTCTAATGCTCCTAGTACATTTATGAGACTTATGAATGAAGTTCTTAAAGATTTAACAGGAAAATTTGTGATAGTGTATATAGATGACATTTTAGTTTTCAGCAAAACAAAAGAGAAGCATTTAAAACATTTAGATTTGGTGTTGAGGAGGTCACAAGAAGAAAAGTTAATGATTAATTTGGAGAAATGCAGTTTTATGTAAGAGGAGCTGACATACCTTGGATTTGTAATCTCAAAGGGAACACTCAAGATGGATCAAGATAAAGTAAGTGCAATTCTTTCATGGCCAATTCCTAAAACTATTGCAGCAATTAGAAGTTTTCATGGTTTAGCCACTTTCTATAGAAAGTTCATTAGAAATTTCAATTTGATTTGTGCATCTATTTTAAATACCATAAAAGGAGGGAAAAAGTGTAAATTTTTTTGGATAGAAAAAGCCAATGAGGCCTTTGAACTTCTTAAGCAAAAAGTGGCCCAACAACCAATTCTTGCATTTCCTAATTTTAATAAAGTCTTTCAAATAGAATGTGATGCAAGCAACATAGCAATAGGAGGTGTTCTTAGTCAAGAGGATAGACCTATAGCCTTTTTTAGTGAGAAACTCAATGAGGCCAAATAGAATTATTCATCATATGATTTGGAAATGTATGCCCTTGTCCAATCCCTTAAAAAATGGAGACACTATTTTTTGCCCGAAGAATTCATTGTATACACAGATAACCAGGCCTTTAGTTTCATAAATAGTCAAAAGAAATTGAATCATAGGCATATGAAATGGGTAGAGACATTGCAAGCATTCACATTTTCTATTAAGCACAAGAAGGGAGTTGCAAATAAGGTTTTTGATTCGTTAAGTAGAAGAACTTTAACTACATCACAAATTCAGTTGGAAACTATAGGAATTTCAAATCTGAAAGGTATGTATGTTAATGATGCTTATTTTAAAGACATTTATCAAACATGTACTAAATTGGATGAAAGATACAATCATGAGTATGCTGATTTTCTAATTCAAGAAGGATTATTATTCAAAGGAGGACAACTTTGCATACCAAAGTGTTCGATGAGAGATAATATCATACAAGAGAAACATAGTGGAGCATTATCCAGTCATTTTGGACTAGATAAGACTTTGGAGTTGGTTCGTAGAAATTATTTTTGGCCAAAGTTACAAAAGGATGTGAGGAAATTTGTGGAATAATGCACCATTTGTCAGAAAATCAAAGGTAAGTGTACCAATGCAAGATTATATCAGCCCCTACCTATTCCTTCAAGACCATGGGAAAGTATTAGTATGGATTTTGTCATGGGATTACCAAGAACTCAAAAAGGATATGATAGCATTTTTGTTTTTGTGGATAGATTTAGTAAAATGGCACATTTCTTACTATGTAAATCCACCAAAGATGCATCATACATTGCAGATTTATTCTTCAAAGAGATAGTGCGAATTCATGGATTACCATTGAATATTGTTTCAAAAAAAGATGGCAGATTTGTAGGTCATTTTTGGAGGACCCTTTGGAAGAAACTTGGCTCAAATTTATCTTTCTCATCTACATATCACCCACAAATCGATGGCCAAATAGAAGTTGTCAATAGATCTTTGGGAAATTTATTAAGATGCCTTACAAAAAAACATGGAGAAAAATGATATTCTATACTTGCTCAAGCTGAATTCTCGTACAATGATATAGTGAATAGAAGTACAGAGCAATCTCCATTTTAGATCGTGTATGGTACACATCCAAGAGGAATTATCGAGCTGAGGGAACTTCCAAACACTTTTTTGAGTAGTTCACATGGCGAAGAATTTGCTAAAGATATTAAAGAGGTCCAAAATCAAGGCAAGTTATAGCTACAGAATTCAAATAAGAAGTATAAAGAAGTTGTTGATTAGAAAAGAAGAGAAGTATAGTTCAAGGTTGGTGATTTAGTATGGGCATATTTGAAGAAAGAAAGATTACCTCAAATGAAGCAAACAAATTTATTACCTAAGAAGGTTGGTCCTTGTCAAATTTTGGAAAAATATGGACATAATGCATACAAAATTCAGTTACCCACAGAAATTGGTATTTCACCCAGATTCAATTTTTGTGATCTCACACTATACAAAGGTTCTAAAACACAAGTAGTACATGAAGATTCAATAACAATAGATTTGCAAAAAGTATCTAAAATAGCACCACCTCAATTGGAGAAGATACAAGATACAAAAATAAAGAAGACTCGAAGAAGACAATACACTTAGTACTTAGTCAATGGAAGAATAGACCAACGACAAAAGCTATTTGGATGGATGAGAAACAAATCAGCAAACATGGTTCATCAATACAACATCTCATCTCAAGTGAACTTGAGATTCATTCTACAAGGGAGTATGCTGCAGTGGCAGATCAGAAAAATGCTACAGGAAGTAACATTGTTGAAAATGCGAAAGGAAGTTAATGTCATGTTTTGTGTGTGTTTTAAATTATAAATGTTTTCAATAAAGTCCTATGTTTGGTGGCATAACTGGAGTAGTAATTCGATGAGCTCTCCAGGTATAGTCACCTAGGACAAGGTGTGTGTTTTCAATTACATTAGTTTTTCTTTAAGTTAGAATTTTGAGTGTTTAAATTATTAAATCTAATCAAGTATTGGACAGCAATAGGATGTTGGAATATTCATGATTTCCAAAATGACTATTGATGTGTAAACGACATTTCATCTTCCTTTGGGGACAGAGAGGGAAGTCAATTTTAAGCAAAAGCCAATTTTTATGTAGCAGGAGGATTTTGAATATAGAAGACAATAGAAAGTTGCATTTCTTCGGTATTTATTTTTTTGCGCTTTCAGTTGTGAATGTAATGTTGTAATTTCTTTCCAATTTTTTTTTGAAAGTTGACATTCTGTGGAAATTGGAATACTCTAATTTTTGCACATCGTATGTAAGTCATTTATTTGAATTCCTTTAAAGAAAAACTTCAAGGTTTTCGAGATGTATTATAGGAGAATTGATTTGTGGTATTACAAGTGTGGTACAAACTATTTTGAGAGTCATTCCTTGCTAATGGAAATCTATTAACTCTCTGCAATCAATTCTAAGATTGCAAATGAGTATGTATATAAGTTTATTTTCTATTTTATTCTCTTTTGTCATCTTTTTCATCGATGCATGCAACCGTGCAAGATTATGTCTGTGAGTCGATTGAATATTTGATATATTCGTTGATATGTTAATTATATAACATAGATGCGATATCGAATATGGTGAATAGATATATGTCTGATATGTTTTAATATTGATGGATAATGTATTTCATTGTTTTAGTATTTAGGTTTGTTCATGAAGAGGGTTCAATTATGGTCCATGTTTTCCATAATAGAAGAGGAAGAGTCGAGTTGATCTATATTGAGTGGGATATAATATTAGTGAGGTGATAAGAGGTTCCTGAAGTTCATGTCACAAGTTTCATATAGATATGTTGAGTGGTTATAGAATATAAGTGTGGTGATAGGAGGTCCATGAAGTTCATGTCATAGGTTCTCATGAAAATATATACAAAGAGAAGCAGTTAATTAATCGTTGAGTTTGGTTTTAGTTTTATCCTAGAGGGTGTATGTGCCCCTTGAAGCAACTTAGTTGAGTGATTGGTTTCCTCCTGAGTTTTCCAAGGTGAGGCTCTACATCAACATCAAGGTCTTTTATAAGCTCTTCACTATTCTATTCTTATAAATAAGTTTTGATAGTGATGAAATCAAGTTCGTTTGATCATCATCATTAGTTACTAAGTTGGCAAGTGAAAGCAAAGTAGATGAACTAGAAGGCTTAGTCTTATCCTCCCTTTTCTTCTTGGCTACCTCTTTTACTCCTATCTCTTCTTCTTCTTTCTTTTCTTTTTCCTTTCTTTTATTTTCTCTCTTCTCTTCCTCTTCCAATCTCTTCTTCTTGTCTTCCTCTACTTTCTTTATTATTTCTTCTTTTGCTATTCTTTTGTTTTCATCCTCAAGAAATTTCTTCTTGGCCTCTTTTATTTTCTTCTTTTCTTCTTCAAGTAACCTCTTTTCCTCTTCAATTTGTCTTAGTCTATCTTCAATATCCTTTGTATTAGGTTCATTAAGTTTGTAACCTTCAAATGGATTAGTATCATCTGTTGGAATTAACAAGTAGGAAGTATACTTCTAAGAGGGGGGTGAATCAAAAGTACAAAAAACTAACCAATAAAATTTTCAACTTTAAAAAATTGCATGCATAAAAATATAGAAATAACATGCAAACCAAATGCATCCACACAAACACTTGACATAGATATGATTACACAAAAATCCTCCAATGAGAAGGTAAAACTGGGGTGGGGATGACACCCACAACTCTTCACTACTGCAGCAATAAAGTTCACCTATTAGGGTTACATATTTTGACCATTCTCATGATATACCCTATGAAAGGCCTACCCTACTAAAGGCTTATAAAGAATTGTTAGATCCTACCCTATTACAGGATTTTAACACCCTATTAGAAGTGTGCCTAGCTAAAGAACTTTAGAACACTCACTTGGAATTTCACCCTATTACAGGCTTTATATAGTGCATGTTAAACCAACCTAAGTCCATAGGATTTCATTTTTCTATAACAATTGTTAGAGAGTAGAATAGAATGTTTGATCTAATACACTTACATTCTAATATTGCTAATTTTGGATCCCAATTTAGTTCATCTTGATCCTCTCTAATCTGATACAAAAATGTTGTAATCTAGACCCTTTGTTCTGCTAATTGATTCTACAAATCTATCCTTCTTCTGAGTTAATTCACCCCTTTCACTTCCTTCAAATCTTTGCTATCATTCTCTCCTCACATATATTCTCTCTTATAGTTTGTAAAGTATGGGGATTCATCATCTTTTAAAATATTTCAAAACTTATTGTTAGGTATGAATCTACGATTGAGATTCATCCAATTTTCTTGCTCAAATCCTTCCATTTTTCTCATTGGTTGCATGTTGATTACATAGGGAATCCAAATAGATTCCATCTTATCTTTAAGCTTTGAGATCTCTCCATATATGAGCTTTAAAAAAATTACATCTTAGTTTGTGAAGGCACAAACTCTTATGTTGATTCTAAGTTGCTTGACACTTTCTGATTATTGACGCTCAACACATACTAAAATTCTATCTAGCTTAGCACTTGAAACTTGCTTGGCATCTATTGTTCACTTGGAACATATACTTGCTTGGTACTATCTATTTGCTCAACATCTGAATGACTTGGCACTTATTGAATTGTTGGCTTGGCACATATTGTAACTCGACATCTATATTGTACTTGGCATGAACTTAGAAAATTTCTTAAGTGTGTTGATGCTTAATTGTGAAAACCAATCTGAGATCAACAATCTCCCCCTTTGACATGAGTGGCAAAAACACTTAACTACACATGATGAATCTAATCTCTTCAAGTATAATATACCATCTATTTGGCATATATACAAAACTTCAAAACTATTCAAAATTTTGAAAAAATTATACACCTCAAAATTTTGTATCTCCCCCTAAGTTGATGTGCCATTTTCTGTATCCAAAATTTCTCTAAGTAGAATGATTTTCCTTTGTTGATACTCCTTGTCTTTATTTTGAATTTTGATACTCTATATCTAATGTGTCTTGTTATGCCCTATTTCCTACTATTTTCTCTATTTTATCTTCCCTCTATTTATTTATTTTATAACTCCCCCTTTCATTAAGGCTCCCCCTTTCACATGTCTCCCCTTATAGATTAAGTGCCCTTCTAGATTTATCTCCTCCTTTTTATAATTTCTCCCCCTTTTTGACACTTATTTCAAGGGTCTATACACTAACTAAGTATTTTTCCAAGAAGGTTTTGTTTACTTCCATTGCAATTCTCAGAGTAGCATCCTAGTTTTGCATTGCAACTTCTAGGGATTTGATTTGTATAGTTGTCTCTACTACAAAGTGAACTAAGCCATCTAATGTTGAAATAATAGGATCTTTCTCTGATACATTTTTAGCATAGGTTGGTTCCTTTTTTAGAATCTCCATGTGAGGGGTTAGGGCGACTTGTATTTGAACTAATTTGGCTCTAGTATTGGCCTCTTCTATTGTCAATATAGCTAATTCCTTTCGTGTGTGAAGCATTATATGAAAATCCTTCACACTTTGAGTTGGCTCTGTTGGCAATTGTATGCTTGATACTTTCAATTTTTTGTCCAAGTTCATTATTATTTGGCTGGTATCTTGTGTGGAGATTGAAGGATCACACAACTTTGTGTATAGTGAGAATATATTCTCAAGTACAGTCTTCACCTTCTCAATTTTCTTTACCAGCTCATAGTGCTATTTCATTGGTTATTTTTTCATTCACCTTTTCTTGAAACTTTTCTCAAACCATTCCATGAGTCTTACATTATTCTCCTGGTCTTTCTTGGTCACCTGCTCAACAATTTTTGACAATTGTTCCAAAATTGGCTTGGTTTCATCAGGTGTCTGCAAGTTGAATGCATCTACAAAGATTTCTTTTATCTCAATTAGTGCTTGCCTTTTTTTATACTCATTTCTGAGTATCTCCTACTTCTTCTTCCTCACTAATGCCTCTTGCACCTCATTAATCTAGTCTATGTTCATGGTTGCATAGTCATACTTTGGAATGATTATTTCTTCATCTAATGTAGGGTCTTTATAATGAAGTACCCTTTAAACCTTTGTAGAGCTCAAGACTGAAGCTAAAATTTAGAGTGGTATTGCTTCAGTGCTCAGATTTTGAGGTATTCTAGTAGGAGTCCTAGTGGTTGGTAGATTAACCAAGGTTTGAATTGCTTCTTACTCTTTTTCCTTTGGAATCTCCTTCTCCTCCTTTGATTTGTCTTTATCAATAACTATTATGTTTGGTGGTGCACCTTGTACTTGTGTAGTAGGAACAAAGGTATCTATCTGTCTTGTTTGTTCCTTTGCTAGCTCCTTGGTAGTTGTAGTAACTTTAACTATGGTATCAACCTTAGTTGATGTATCTTGTGAAGCTTGCTCTTTAGGTTGTCTACTTGTAGTTGTAGGGATGACAAAATATTTTTCTTGTGTTGTCATCTTGTCCCTAGTTAGGTCAGCTACATCTTTTTGCAACTCTTCTACACTTACCAATACTGGATTATTGCATGATTGAGCTTGTAGAGTTGATTGGTCAAGGATCTTCTTAAGATCCTCTATAGTCAATGGATTGATGTTCTGACCAGATTTTTGAGGAACATCCTTCACTTTAATTGTTTTTGTAGGTGTAGAGGTTTCATGTGGAGGGTTTGCAGTTGGGAATTGTGTGTCTTGCACACTCTGATCTATTTGTTTCTCTTCAACAGTTGCCATATTTTCTTCTTTTTGTGTTCCCTCCTCCACAATGTCATCTACCTTTTCCTTCTCACCTTCTCCTTCCTTATCATTATCATCCGCATTTCCATTATTTCTTCCCTCAAAGGGATCTTCCTCGCCTTCTTTGATAGTAGTTATTCCATAAATCAACTTCCACATTTGAGTGGACTTCTTGACAACATCTTCAATCTTATTTTGAAGAATGCTAAAGGCTCTATACTTGGGTGCAAATTTTCTTCCATGCTTCTTATTAGCCTTATTTATTTTCCTTTTTCTTAGTTCTAGCATTACTTAACCCAATGTAAACTCTCTTATTTATTTCTCCATACTAAGGTAATAATGCCATTTATTTTCAACAACAAAATATAAATCTTTGGGCATTGAATTGTCAAGTTCAAGTGGGGTGTTCTTAAACTTTGCCATCATGGTATAGATTTATTCCTCAACCATTTTTTTTCTTCCCTACTTAACTTATTTAAATCAATTTTCTTTAAGCCTATTAAGTCTGCATTATCTTTAACATTATCACAAATATTTTCTCAATTAGACTTGGTGGCATGACTTACCACTCTAAATTGGTTGTTGTCATCTAATTTAGTCCTTTCTTCATTAGATTCAAGTGGTGCAACATATTTTATTCTTAGTTTCTTCTTTGCTAGACCTATTTTCTCGATAGCCTTCTTCTTTTCTATTGTTTCCTCTTTTTCCCTCTAAGTAGTAGCCCTTGTAATTGCTCTTATGGTTGGGGTAGTAGGCTTGGCTTTGTATTATTTTTACCCTTAGATTGAGCTACAATCTATTTCTAAGCTCTTCTCTTCTTAAACTTAGGTTTAGTTGGTGCTTCCTTGACTTGTTCTTCCTTGGCACCTTCTTCCTCTTCATCTTCTCCCATTTCCACTTGAGGCTTTACAACATCAAAAGTGCCAAAAGTTTTTGCACCCTTATCAATTTCTTCTGCAAGAAATGTTGTGATTATTTTTTATGCCTCATCAATGTTTAGCTCATATTCTAATGGCCTTAGCCATCTCACTCTTGGTATTCCTACTTGGATATATGTATAATCAATGTCAACTAAGAAATAAATATCATTGATGTGCTAGTCTACTAGAGAGACTAGAATCCTTAGTCTTTGCTTCATGCACTTCTTAAAGTCCTCAAAATAGCTTGTCATGGTGGTTTCAAAATTGGCTCCCATTTGCTCTATGTACTCATTGAATTGCGCAAGTTATCTTACCAAAAGAGGGAAATTCATTCCGAACATAGAAAATGATGCATATCAAAATTGATCCAAGCTTACACTGAGAACTTTTTGATCTTCTTATTGCTCCTAGGTTCTCCATAATCTGCTACAGTTGTAGTTCTACTAGATCATATGTATGATCCTTCTTAACAATTTTGTACCCCACATCAATTGCAATGCATGGTACACTATTCAATCAACTTGATTGATTGAATTTGTGGGATATGACCCTGACTACAAATTCTAGAAGTGGATCTTTAATTCTGTCAATGGTCATGCCTCTTTTATTCCACTTTGCCCCAATGTTCTTCTTAATGGCTTCTTTTGAGTCACTCCTCAGGGTCTTTGTTCATGTAGTTCTTCTCCCATTTGACTTCTATAAGTCATCCTGATGGATGCAACCTTGTTGATCTTTCATTGAGATGAGATCATGATTGTGACCATGAGTGCTCGACACCATTGAGGTGATTGGATTTATGTTTTTGCTTGAGTTGCTTTGATTATACTTATGGCTGATTTATGAGATTATGATGTGATTTATGGTTTACTAAGGGTTGTGCTAGTGGTTACCAAGATCGATGTTGTATCATGAGGTTGTTCCTTGATTACCCTGAGATGTGTGCAAAGATTGCACTGTGTACTATTAACCTGCTATATTGGACTAGGTTCTTGTAGCAATGGTTAGTCATGTTTATGACTGTGTTCACTTATGTGTTTTAAGTGTCTTTTCATGTTGTTTAAGCAACCATTATTAAATGCTTAAATAATTAGAAATGGACTATCCATGTTGGATTATTTGGTTATGTGTTGCAAATATCTAGTTATGTTATGCTTTACATGTGAGATGACCTGAGGGTCGGATGTTGGACTTGGATTTCAGTAGCATATATTTTAGACTACTATGTTGTTCATTTGATCATATTTGCATGATGATGCCATTGTGAGATAACAGTGTATTTTATGGTGATATCAAGTTATCCAATATTTGGACATATCTCTAATTATGTTATGTAATGGATTTAATGCTATGGTTATTTACTTCTTTCCTACATTATTATGCTTTATGTGAATGTGAGTGATATAAATAGATTATTTTGATATAATTAAATAAATGGTTGAATTAGGTTAGTTTATGCATTTATTGCTTTGGCTATGTTATTATATGTAATTGCACTTGATCGTGTTATTTAGTGTGTAAGATCTATATCCCTGACAATGGCACATAGAGTTAGTGATTCAACCATTCATATTTTACCAATGTCATGCATATATGGTCAATGTATCCTTATTTTAATTGTTTAATTAAACCTTTCGATGATTATGAAATCCAAATTCATTTGCATTATGTGATTAGACCAGTGCACATGTTTGTACTTTTAGAGTTTCGCATTGTCACAAAAGTTGTTAAGGAGCTTTCTATTTTTTTGGGTTTTTGGGCTTTTAATTGATTTATTTTATTTTTTGGCAGCTTTGCCATAGATGAATTCCTATTTATAGGAATAGCCTATTTTCATTTGGGTCAATTCGGGGTTTAACTAGGTTGGCTAATTATTTACCGTAATTGATCATTCACTTGAAAAGTGAATAAATATCCAAAAAGGAATTTAATTCCTCACTTCTTACTTTCTAATTAGAAAGTTGGAGAGTAAAACCCAAAATCCTCTTCATGAGGATTTATTGTTTTCTTTTTTGTGGGAGCTATGAATGTGGGATCATCATGAGGTTGAGCTCATTGAATCCAGCTTGGGGAAACCTTGGATTGTCATGATTTTCAGCTACTTTTGTGGGCTATTTATTTTATAGTTTAGATTCTCGTTTTGCCCTATTGGTTGTGAGGTAGGGCTTTCTTGTTTTATTGTTTTGGCTCCAATTCGGCTTCTTTTTTTGGTTGCTATTTGTTTGGAGGTTGAGAACTAGTGTTCCCCTCCATTTTTATTTGCTAGTTTTGCCCAGTTGGTCAAGTATGGGCATTTTCCTATTTTTTAGGATGAGGGTTTGGGGTTTTGCATTGTTATGCTAGCCATTTTTGCATACAATTTCTGAACTTACTTATTTTTGGATTTTTGGAGTTTTTGTACCCAAAGACCAAATGGGTTTTAATTTGAAAAAATTTCCAAATTTGGGGTTTTTAACTCGTTTTGTGTGCCACCTTATTTTCTTGGGTTTTCTTGGCATGAGTTGGGTTGTGAACTTGGATAATTTGATTGGATATCGATTGGACCACTATTGAACTTTTATGTTGCATTGGGATGCTTGTTGCACTCATACTTCTAACTTGGTGTTTGGTTGAGTGATTTTATACCTGCTATTATGGTTTCTTTTGGACCTTTGCTTTTGTTTCATGGACACTAGGGTTCATGTAGAATCCATGCTCCTAGATTAAGGCCACTTGAGTGAGTTCATGATGTTTGGTCTTGTTGCATCATTGGGATTCGTGTAGAATCCATACTCTTGAATTGAGGCCGGTTGAGTGATTTCATGATGTATGGTTTTATTGGCTTTGGAATTCGTGTAGAATCTATCCTCTTGAGTTTCTTTCGATTGAGTGTTATTTTTGCATTGTGTTCTCATCTAGTCTTTGTGTTATGATCTTCATGATGGTGGTGTGCCACATACGAGTACATACACATACATTTGTTGGAGGACTTTCAGGTCTCAATCTTTTGTGGTACTTCCAGAAGTTACGATTATTGGGGTTGGGATGGAATTATGCATGCCCATGGGCACTTTTTGTAGGATGAGCATGGGTAGGGTAGCATAGCATATCGATGGGGCTTCTTTTCTACAAGTTGGTGCCTATTTCCTGAGGGTTGGCATACAAAAGTTTTAAATAAGTGATAAATAAATAAAATGTGTGAGTGGTAATAAAACTTAAGATAATAAAATGTATGTGCTAAGCCTTTCCATTGAGAGATTTTGTATCCACACAATTTGAGCTTGGGCTTGTAAATTCCAAGCAACTCTCCATGATGTTAGCCCCTACTTAGTAGCCTATAAAGTGTCTGACCATGACCTGTACTCCTTGCATTGTCTTAGGTTCTTGAATTGATGAAGTACTTCTCTGATACCACTAATGAAGGTATGCTCTGATACCACTGACAAAGGGATACACCACCCTTACCAACTCATGACAAAGAATGCAACAAGATCTCTCAAGATCCAATCCAAACCCAAGCTAGTCCAGATCCACACTCTGGTAGAAACCTCTGAGATCTCAACTTGTGCTCTCAAGCCACCAAGAAACCTCCTTGCTTCTAAACCATAGCCACTAGCTCTTCTCACAACCTCTATCCAAGATTCAAGTGTAAACTACCTCACATTCGGCGCTCTGTCTACACACTCACAACTCCATCATAATCCTACTGTAAACTACCTCACATTTGGCACTCTGTCCACAGACTCAGAAAAACTCACTCTTCACTTTCTCCTTCTCTTTCACACCTTGAAGCCTTCCAAGTTTTCCAAGCTTCACCTTCTTGAGCTTCTACTTCTCAAGCTTCTCCTTCTCAAGCTTCTCCTTCTCAAGCTACTCCTCCTCAAGCTTCCACTTCTCAAGCTACTCCTCGAGCTTTCACCTTCTCAAACTTCTCCTTGAGCTTGATTTAGAAATGCTCATATGCCTTGCTTAAATAGGCACTTACCACCCCATGCATGACTTATCCACAACCTTCTAGAACTTCCACAACCTCCTACATCTTCCACAACCTTCTACAACTTCCAAAATTTTCTACAATATTCATAACTTTTTAGAATTCTTCCCACACACCTCGATAAATAGAATGACAACCATTTATTTTTTAATTTTTTCTATTATGCCACCTATGCACCTCAAAAATAGAAATTTATCCTTTTCCTTTCTTTTCCCCTTTTTCTCCTTTTTTTATTTTTATTTTTATTTCTCCTCTAATTTTCGTCACTTTTGCTCTCCTCCACAATTTTTTTTTTCTTTTCCAATTTTTTTTTTTTCAATAATTTTTCCATGCAAGATGCTCCTGCATTAGACTCCCCTAGTAGATAGAAAAGTGTGTCCCACACTTTGATGCCAAAAAGAAAGAAAGATCTACCACATCTTCATCTTCACCAAAGGCTTCCACCTCAATAGGGACAACAAAAAAACCATGCAAATCTTCCATATCTGCATTACTCTATTAAACACCTGAATCTCAACCATCTAATCAACATGCTCATTCCCAAGAAATAATTGAACATAATGCTTCAATAGAAAACTCTCATCCACATCAGCAACTAGTGAATTCACGCCCATAGCAACAAACCCCACATCAACAGCCACATGTAGAATTCCATCAACACATGCCAAACTCTCTACACCAGCAACCTCATTACTCACAATAAGATGCTTTGCAAGATACAAGTCACCACCAACAAATGGATCATCCATGACTGAGTTCTCCACAATCTCCATGTCATACTCAACCATTTGATAATGAAAACCAACCTCTGTCCCAACATCAAAAACATTAGGAATATCTTCAGCAACAACCTCTAGTTGCTCTGCAGGTTTTGCATCAGACTCCACAAACTGATTAGCAAAACCAACCTCTTCCACCTTGACCTTCTTAGCTTGATCATCCAATCTAGCATCCAACCGAGAAATCATCTTAGAAAAATTCCTCTCCACTATATCATGGATTTTTGCAATCATCCTAGGGTCCAATCCTCTTGGAGCCATCTGCCAAGATCTTCATAAACCCTCTGCAACAAATCCTTCCCACACTCCTTGTTACAACCTTGAATTGTTTGCAAGTTAGATCACAACCTGCCACCTTGCACGAACAATCAGGATCCACATCACAAGTATAGGACAACGGATCTGCATTCCACAAGTTCTCTATGATCATGCCACAACAATTTCAATCTTCCATCTTCACATCCATTCATCAATCTGCATGTCCTCCCCCAAGGTCCTAGTGCAAACTACCTCAACTTCGGCAATCTATTTACACACTCAATAACTCCCACTCTAATAAACTTCAGCAAACCAAGATCCTGGTACAAACTGCCTCACAGTTCGGTGATCTACTTGTACACTCAGGAACTCCTACTCTGATAAACTTCACCCAACCAAGGTCTTGGTACAAATTGCCTCACACTTTGGTGATCTGCTTGTACACTCAGGAACTCTTGCTTTGATAAACTTCACCCAACCAAGGTCCTGGTACAAACTACCTCACACTTTGGTCATCTGCTTGTACACTCAGGAACTCCTTCTCTGATACCACTAATGAAGGTATGCTCTGATACCACTGACAAAGGGCCACACCACCCTTACCAACTCATGACAAAGAATGCAACAAGATCTCTCAAGATCCAATCCAAACCCAAGCTAGTCTTGATCCACACTCTGGTAGAAACCTCTGAG
This sequence comes from Cupressus sempervirens, assembly GCA_028749045.1. Taxonomy (NCBI): domain Eukaryota; kingdom Viridiplantae; phylum Streptophyta; class Pinopsida; order Cupressales; family Cupressaceae; genus Cupressus; species Cupressus sempervirens. The sequence continues at coordinate 267,800,463 of CM053791.1, read as the reverse complement.
ATCTCAACTTGTACTTGCAAGCCACCAAGCAACCCCCTTGTTTCTAAACCACAACCACTAGCTCTTCTCGCAACCTCTATCCAAGATTCAAGTAGAAACTACCTCACATTCAACACTCTGTCTACACACTCACAAATCCATCACAATCCTACTGTAAACTGCCTCACATTCGGTGCTCTATCTACAGACTCAGGAAAAATCACTCTTCACTTTCTCCTTCTCTTTCACACCTCGAAGCCTTCCAAGCTTTCCAAGCTTCACCTTCTTGAGCTTCTACTTCTCAAGCTTCTCCTTCTCAAGCTACTCCTCCTCAAGCTTCCACTTCTCAAGCTACTCCTCGAGCTTTCACCTTCTCAAACTTCTCTTTGAGCTTGATTTAGAAATGCTCATATGCCTTGCTTAAATAGGCACTTACCACCCCATGCATGACTTATCCACAACCTTCTAGAACTTTCACAACCTTCTACATCTTCCACAACCTTTTACAACTTCCACAACTTTCTACATCTTCCACAACCTTCTACAACTTCCAAAACTTTCTACAATATTCATAACTTTCTAGAACTCTTCCCACACACCTCGATAAATAGAATTGCAACCATTTATTTTTTTATTTTTTCTATTATGCCACCTATGCACCTCGAAAATAGAAATGTCTCCCTTTCCTTTCTTTTCTCCTTTTTCCCTTTTTCCCTTTTATTTTTATTTCTCCTCTAATTTTTATCACTTTCTCTCTCCTCAACAATTTCTTTTTTTTTGCAATTTTTTTTTTTCTAATTTTTTTTTTAAATAATTTTCCCATGCAAGATGCTCCTGCATCATGAATACAGCCATCATACTGTCTAGCATGAGTGTTAGCCTTGGATGTTTGTTTTGCATGCGTTTGTGGTTGGATCATTATCTCCATTAGCATGGTGGGTGTGGACCTATGGGTGCCACATGGTTGTGAGGTGTAGCTACCTATATCACTACTAGGGATCGATGTACAGAGATGGCCTTTTATCTTAGTGCGACCATTGTCAGATATTTTTACTTGATGCTTTGGGTTTTGGAGTATGCTTTTTTGTGATTTATGCTTTCATTAGAATGCTTGGATATCATACTTAGATGATGTTAGATTATTTGATGCATTCTCATATTATGATGTTTAGCATAACTAAATGATGTGAATTGTTGTATTGGATTATCTTTTGCTTATTCGTTTAGCATGTTAGATTTCTTTATTATGATGATCAGCATGTGATAGGTGATTTTATCTACTTAAAGGATTATCTTATGCTTTACTACTTGCATGTTAAATTTCCTTATGCTTATATTGTAGCATATTTTAGTAGTGACGTCCCTATTACAATAGTACTGATAATCTAATTAGTGGCTTAGGATGTTATGTGTGGGGGATGACTAGGATCCATGATGGTCTTATGATGTTATTGATGGTTGGGAGGAACTGTATACTTACTTAGTTTTTTTTTTCATTGTGATGTAGCTTATGTTCACTACGATGTTGTTTTCAATACATCATTTACTGCTTTGATTTACATGGATAGATGTTCCTTGTTCTTGTTATTTTTGCACTTGAGTGTTTGTTCCTCAATTTATGTGGATCTAGTACTCCTCGGTGTGGAGGTTTTCATGTTTTTACGCTTTTTATTTATGCTTTGTTGTCGCACTAATGTTTTTTCTCATGTGGAAAGGTAGGTCCTCACATGAGAATGTACTTCCTCATGCAAGAATGTATTTCCTCACACAAGGATGCAGATTCTTGTGTGGTGTGTGGCAAATCCTTGAGCCAAGCCATGCACTTTATCACATGTAGTGATGCAAAGTCTCGCATGAAGCTCAAGACTAGTGCACTTCCTCACATGAGAGATAGGAGGCAGTTAGGCTTGGATGAGGAAGTTTTGGAAGTTGGTTTTGGACACCTTATTGGATTTTGCACCTTTCTAGATCAAAACAGTCTTCCTTGGGGTTTAAAATATATTGTTTACATATAAGTTTAATTTTTTATACTTAAGATATATTTTGATATATGCGACAAATCTTTTGAGATGGGTTTGATACCTCTCTAAGATAAGATAAAGATTCTAGGAAATTTTAGGGCTTCAAAAATTTAGACTTAGCCAAATTTCAAGGCTTCAAGATTTTAGACTTAGCCAAATTTCAAGATTCTACATTTTTATCATAGCATGTTATTTTGTTGATGATTGGTTGTTTCTTTCATCCCTCATCATGTGTGTGGTTTTTGTTGGCCTCTATTTGTGTGCGTTAGTTTGGTAGTGGTGTTTAGAGATTTTTTGGTTGATAGAATTATGGTGAAGTCTTCCGTTGCAATTTTTGTGATACCTGTATGATGTTGTCATATGCATTCATACTTGTAAAAAAAATATCTTGGCTTGTATTGAATCCTTGTTCCAAGGATCTCCAGGTGGGGCATTATAGGTTGTTCTAGGGTTGGGTATCTCTTCACACTATGTATTATTCTTTTTGACAACATAATAGGTCATCCTTCCAACCATAGGCATCCATCATGAATCCTACTCAAAACTATTCTTTTCAATTCCATTTTCAAAACTATAGGGAAATCTAGGGCACAAGTTAAGCCCTTCATTTCAAAAATTTGAAATTCTTCCTTCAAAACTCCATTCTCACATAATCTATCATAGGCCTAATGAATCCGCATATCACCTATTTCTCCAACCTTACAATTGTAGCATTTTCTAACATCTTCTACCATTACAACCTTTGGTGGAATTATGGATAGCGTGCTAGCAGGGTCATTTTTATATGAAACTTCAGGTATTGGCCTAAAATTTGGTTGCTTGATTTTATTACTAACTAACTAAACATCAAATAGTTCTTTGTCCTTGGGATTCCTGGAGCTAGAGGCCATTTTTACAAACTAGGGTTTCAAAATATAAAAATTATGTAATTGCATAGCTTAGCACTTTAGAAGTACCTTTAAATTGATGAAATGATGCTTGATTTCTATTGGAAACTATGCAAACACTTCAATCTTTGGGTGCCAATCACTTATATGCTCTTCTTGCTCTCACTCTATGTTTGCAATAATCAAAAAATTGACCTTATACCCTTCTTTACATAGCATCTAATGGTTAATGCATATACAGTTGTACACTTGGCTCCTTATGCAATTTCTATTTCACTTGGCTTACATTATTTGTCCCATCACTTAGCATCCACTAGAGTTACCCTTACTCAGCTTTAATAGGAATTTCCTTTTACTCAGAAACCATTGCACACTCAGCTTCAACTAACTTTGGTAGACAACTTGGCATATACTAGGATTTTACTCGGTGTCTGAGGGAAACTTTCTTGACTCGAAAACAATGTAAAAAACTTTGAAGATTTAACCTTGCATCTTTATCCATTCTTATCTATCCTTTTTACTACTAACTTATCTAGGAACTGATGTATGATAAAGCATTAACTATTAGTCCCACATACCTTCTTTTGCTTAGTTTGATTAAGTATGACCACTTGACCCTTTGGGTGAAGTGATCCCTCTATTTGATTTACTACATCCATCTTTCTTCTTCCATGTCTTATTCATTTCTCCTCTATTGTGCTCAACATCTACCTTGCCTTTTCCCTTGGTTGACTCTGAGTTAGGTGCCTTTGTCCTTTTTGGGCAATGCTTGTTGATATGACTAATCTTCAAACAACTAAAGTATGTAGTTTGACTTAACCATTTGTTGTAGCTTCCATTGAAATGTTTTCTTAAGAAATTCTTAGGGATGTGTCCATACTCTTGATAGTAGTGATAGCTATGTCTTGTGTTATAGTCCCTATTGTAGGAATTTTCATGGCTTATTTCCTTGTTTGATGACAATGTGGTCTTGGATCTACACTCAAAAGCTTTGTGTCCAAACTTCTGACAATTGTAGTAGTGTACTTCAAATCTTGGTGCATGCATAATCCTAGTCTTTCATTCATTTTCCTGATGACCTTGTTTGTTGCACTTGTAACAATGGATCATGTTCCTTGGCTTGGTATTTTGATCACCATTCTTGCTCCTACAAACATTAGTTGTATATCCTTTCTTTCCACAATGATGACAAGTAGGTTTAGAGTTCTTACCTTTTTCATTCATTTGTTTAGTAGTCTCGGATGACTCTCCTTCTTTAGTACTTGTATAGCCCAATCCTGATGTGTCTTTGTTGGATCTAGGGAATTTCAAAAAAAATTCAAAGTACTTGATAGCTTCATTTGGCTTTTTGAAACTTTCTGCAAACTCCTTTTCTCTTTCTAGGTCATTCTACAGTTGCTCATTTTGTAACTTCAATGTAGCTATTCCAATGTCCTTGACATCCAACTCATTCATCATTTGACTTAAGGTATCCAACTGCATGTTTGAGATCCTAGATAGCTCTATTGATTTTTCTTCCAATCTATTTAATAAGATTCTTTTGTCCTCTTCAATCATGGTCTTATCCTCTATGGCTTTCTTCTTTTCCTCAATCACCTCACATAGTAGTATTTCTTGTGATTCTTGCTCCAACTTGAGATTTCTGATCTCCTCAACTTGTGCTCTATTCTTGTCCATGAGATCTACAATTGTTGCATCAAACTCACAAGAGTTACCATCTGCAAATAACTTTGTGGTGTCAATCTCCTTGTATTGAGTGTTGTTTTCTATTATGGAAATCTCTTTCCTTCTCTTTAGTGAAATCCTCAAGGCATCTCTGGCTTCATCCAATTGTTGTAGTAACAGGTGTATCTCAATCTCCTAATTCTCAATTCTCTTTCCTAACTTGTATACTTCCATCTCAATATCTTTTCTCCAAGTTGTAAGGCTTGTCCTGATGAAAACACGGCTTCAATATGAATTGTTGTAATTAACAAGTAAGAAGTATACTTCTAAGGGGGTGGTGGGCAGGGGCGGGTGGTGAATCAAAAGTACTAAACACTAACAAATAAAATTTTCAACTTTAAAAAATTGAATGCATAAACATATGGAAATAATATGTAAAGAAAATGCATCCACACAAACACTTGACACTAGATATGATTACCCAAAAACCCTCCAATGAGAAGGTAAAACTGGGGTGGGAATGACACCTAGAACTCTTCACTACTACAGCAATAAAGTTCACCTATTATGGTTACATATTTTGACCATTCTCATGATCTTCCCTATAAAAGGCTTGCCATGTTAAAGGCTTAGAAATGATTGTTAGATCCTACCCTATCAAAGGATTTTAACAACCTATTAGAAGTGTGCCTGGCTAAAGGACTTTAAAACACTCACTCAAAATGTCACTCTATTAAAGGCTTTATACAATGCCTATTAAACCAACCTAAGTCCATAGGATTTCATTTATGTGTAATAATTTTTAGATAGTACAATAGAATGTTTGATTTGATATACTTACAATCTGATATTGTTGATTTCAAATCCCAATTTAGTTCATCTTGATCCTCTCTAATCTAATATGAAAATGTTATAATCTTGACCCTTTGTTTTGTTAACTAATTCTGGAATTTTGTCCTTCCAAGTCAATTCACCCCTTACACTTCCTTCAAATCTTTGCTAGCATTCTCTCCTTGCATGCATTCTCTCTTACACTCTGTAAAGTATGGGGCTTCATCTCTTTTAAAAATATTTCATGACTTAAGGTTAAGTATGAATATTTGATTGTGATTCATCCAATTTTTCTACTCAATTCCTTCCATTTTTCTCATTGGTTGCATGTTGATTGCATAGGGAATCCAAATAGATTTAATCTTATCTTTAAGCTTCTAGATCTCTCCATATGTTAGCTCAAAAATGATTTACATCTTAGTTTGTGAAGGCACAAACTCTTATGTTAATTCAGTGTTGCTCGGCACTTGCTGATTACTGATGCTTAGCACATACTAAAATTCTATATGGCTTGGTATTTGAAACTTTCTCAGTATCTATTGTTCACTTGGCGCATATACTTACTTAGAACTATCTATTTTCTCGACATTTGAATGACTCACCACTTATTTAATTTTTGGCTCAGCACATATTGCAACTTAGTATCTATATTATACTCAGCATGAACTTAGAAAATTTCTTAAGTGTGTTGACACTCAACTATCAAAACCAATCTAATATTGACATCATCAATGTTAATCATAACATTGGTCTAATCTATCTACATAGTGTCACTGCTTACTGACACTTCTGAGGTTCTAAGTGCTAGTGGAGTTGTTGACTTAGTTTTTTTCAACATCTAACTTATTGTTGTTGCAGTCTCACTTCTTAATTTATCTTAATCACCCACCATAAACAAAAATGGTCTTACTTTATTTCTCAAATAAGGTGCAAGATTATTCAATAATCTCTTAATTTCTTCTTCATCACCAGTCTTACAAATAGTCCTTAGCATAGATTTATGAAGTTCTAAATCTTCTTCTCTTGCTAGAGCCTTCTTCTTAATAAGTCTATCATAAACTTTCTAGTTTACTATGCCCTCAATATCCTTCAATTTTAGATTATTTTCTATAATATATCTCATAGTAAAGATATCAATTTGATATTTTTCAAAAATTTTATACAAGTTATAAAATATGTTCATCTGAACAAAGTTATCCTCAATAGCAATAGCTGATTTAATCTTTGTAAGAATTTTCCTTAGGGAAAAATTCAGCCAGGAACTAAGAACTCAAACACAAGCACAAATGTAGATTAGAAAGAGAGAATATGATTAGAATGATGATATATTCATTCAATATGCATTGTGAAAGTACACTAGGAGTGCCTGTATATAAAGGTCTATGAGATACATCTAGAATGCCTCAGAATCAGCTACATGATAAGTCATACACCCAGGCACATGTCCACTAGATATGAGTTATCCTCCATTAACCATGAAATTAAGTGTGATGATGAGAGGATAAGCCTACAAGGGTGTAGCATGCAAATTAGTGTTGTAGACAATATGCGCAAAAAAAGGAGTGTGAATAATAGTGTTGTCTACTTGACAACTCAATGAATGATGCAAAATGCCATGTGCTAAAATAGAGTTGTGTACTTCTGTGTTGTCAACATGACAACTCAAAAAGGTGTGCAAAATCCTAAGTGTCTCACAATATAAAATAATAAAATAATGCAAAATAATAAAATAATGCATTAACCTAAGTAAACTTGAGTAAGTGCAAATAGTAAATATGTATTTACACCAACACCCCCCCTTGAGTGCAACTTAGGGAAATAACCTTAAGCTTATGAAAACTAGGATGAAGATGCATGATCAGTCCTGGCTACTAGGCCATATTAGGTACCCATGTATATAATGAAATGCAATATCTCATAAAGCATAGAAAGAGAGAAAACCTCATGGGAAAAACCCTCCCCCAAAAAGAGAGATGAATAGGGATGCATGAATGGATGTAGTAATCAAGACCCCCCCATTATCACATACATCCAGCATATAGAAAGTGAACAACGAGAAGAACTAAACCTCATAAGAGGAAAAAGTCCCCGCCCCCCCCAAAAAAAATTCAAGAATGCTTGTTAGTGAAAGCCTCTCTAAGGAAGAAGATGGTTTAAGAGTGTAGAATGATGTTCCTCCCCTTTGGAAGAAACAATGGCGAAGGTATAATCTTGAAGATGTATGGTGGCCCTGAAAATTGTTCAAGTATCCTTGTGCTAATACTAATGGTCACCCCTTCCAACTGTGCTAAAAAGAATGAAGGCAGATCTGACAAGGATGTCTATTGAACCTATTCCAATGAACCATCTATCTCTGCAACTGACAAAGAGACCTCTGATAACTGATGTTCATAAGTATCCACAATCATGTCAACCTATAAAAAGTGATCATGTAGAGAATGGACATGAGGATCAAAGTGAGCCCTCGCAACAACTATAGAAGAATCACCTTCATCAAAGAGAAGATTTATATCCTCAAGACTATCTCCCAAATCTATAGTTTATGACTCCATGAACAAACTTGTAATTTCTTCCATGTAGTCATCTATTGAAGCTAGACCTAGAAGACAAGATGTACCATGTTGTGTTAGACCTTTCACTGTGGCAATATAAGCATGTGGAGTAGATTGATGACATGACCTCTCATTGCAACTATCAATAGAACCCGACATGTCTAAATCTATTAAAGTACTATCACTAGTGTTACTATCAATTTTTGTTGTGTATGAAGTGTAGAGAGGATTAGAGGATAAGCTGGGTGATCTTTCATTAAAATTAATATCCTTATCCACAAAGATCTCATGAGTCTTCAGATCCATAAGTCTATAAGCCTTAATATTGTCTTCATAGCCGATGAAAGTACAAGGCCTAGGTGATGGTGTCTTGCATCCCCTAGAAGATAGGTTTTCCCATGTTGGACAAACAAAGACTCTGAAGTGACTCACAACTAGTTTTCTATTGCACCATGCCTGACAAGGAGTCTTATCATCTAAGGCATTATGAGGAGACCCGTTAAGTATGTGAGTAGCATTGCTAATGGCTTCAACTTCAAGTGTAGGATCAAGAGACTTGGCTTTTATCATGCAACTTGCCATGGATTTGAGAGTACTAATTCTCATAGCTGCAACATCTATATTGGGTGGACTAAATGCTAGTGGATTTTGAAGATCAATTCCCTCATGTTTGCAAAACTCCTTAAGTCTTCTATCCACATATATGTTCTCATCGTCCACCCATAGTACCTTGATGGATTTCTTGGAATTGTGTTCAACATGAGACTTGAAGGCTTGAAGCTTATGAACCACTTGATTCGTATGATGGAGGAAGTAGACCCAAGTGAATCTTGAAAAGTCATCAACAAAAGTAAGGATGTAGCAGCCTTGGCTGACTGAAGTCACTACAAAAGGTCCTACTAAAACCATGTGAACCAATTGGAGAACAACCAGAGCTCTAGAAGAATTCCCTTTATCATACTTCTCCTTGAGATTCATATCCACTCAACATGATGAACACTCACCCTTAGAAAAGTTGATATTAGGTAGACCTTTGATCATGTGTTTGAAGCAAAGTTGTTGAAGATGGTGGAAGGCAAGATGACCAAACTGTTCATGCCATAATTTGATTTGTTAAGTAGAGTGAATTAACAAGGCTTGAGAAGGAGACTTATGCATAAAGTGGGAGAAGGAATAAAGCCTCTTATCATCATTGACTTTCCCCACTACAACCAATGAATCATCTCTTAGACTGCACACCATCACTAAATCTAGAAGGAACTCAACTTTATGACCATCTCTGAGGTGAGTGATTTGGTAAATTGATAGGACATTGGAGCTAAGGTTTGGAACATAGAGAACATCTTTGAATTCCCCATTGATCATTTTCACATGTCCTTTCCCTTCAACTTCCATTTTAGTATCATCTCCCACAAAGGTGTGTGGTACCTTTGACTACTTCAATGAAGAAAAGTCTCCCTTTGAAGAACCCATATTATAGGAGGCACCTGAGTCAAGTATCCATTCTAAAGAAGAACTTGATTTTTCCTTAAGTGCTTGCCCTTTTCCCTTTTAAGAGGTTGGAGTTGAATCCTTGGAAGTACCTAGCACTTGAATTTTGTTCTTCCTAAGTAAATTTTCTAACTCATCAATTGTTTTAGTTTTGTAATGGTTTTTGTCATGATTTGGATTTTTGTAGTATGCACAAAAAAAAAATTCCTTCTTTTCATTACTTCCCTTCTTGTTGGAAGAAGAATTGCCTTGTTGTGAGGAGGACTATTGTGTATCAGATTGTTATTTCTACTTCCACTACTTCTTCTTGTTGTTGTTTTTCCCTCCTTGACTTGTTTGGTACTCATCACTAGCCACCAAGGCTTTGGTCTTTGATGTCGTAAGAAGTCCTAAATCCATCAAGTGAAATTGTTCAACAATCAACATATTTGCAAATGCATCAAATGTAGGCTTCTAGTAAGTAGTTTCCATGGTCAACCTGTGAGTATTGAAACTCAAAAAAAATGAAGCATACTCTGAAGGTAGCCTCTTCAGGATGTGATGAATCAAATTTTCATCCTTCATGGGATTTCTACAATCTTTAAGAAGTGCCCTATACTCACTAGCTTTGTTGATGTAATCTTGAATTGAGTCAAAGTTCTTTGTATCTAAGAGAAGTATATCATCCTCAATCTGAAATTGTTTTTCTTCATCCACCTTACCATACAATGATTCAAGTTTGTCCCAAGCTAATTTGGATTCTATACAACTGGAAATGTGAAAGAAGAGATCTCTATGAACACAACTCCTAATAATTCCTAAAGTATATTGGTCTTATTTTTTTCCATTCAATGAGTTCTTTAGCATCAATAGGTTTCGTAATTGTACCATCAACATAAAGACTATAGAATTTTTCCATTAATCTACTTTGTGCAATACCTTTCCATGTAGAATAATTTTGTGAAGTTAGAGGTAGACATTTAAATGAATCCATGATGCAAAAAATGAAAAGAGAACAAAAGAGAGACACAAGAACATGATACACCCCCCCCCCCCCCCCCCCCTTTTCACTCAATCAAAAGAACCCCCCAAAAAAGATACTTTTGGCACTTTATAAGTAGTGTGTGTACAATGTGCCACTTGTCAAAATGAAAAAAGTGGCCAAAATCTATCACTAAGCATTGTAGCTAAGATGTACAACAATTCTAAAAAAGTAATCAAAGCTTTAAAATATAGAAAAAGCCCTAGTTCTAAAAGTGAGAATTTTTTCCACACAATCCTATAATATAACTTCAGATCTAAAAAGTAGAAAAAAAATAATGCACTTTCAAAAGAAATGGAATGTAAAAAAGTCAATAAATGTGCATGTATGGATCATTCGAAGTTGCAAAATGCAAGATTATGTAGGTATAGTCACCAAAAAATGTAATTTCTAAAAAATCCTTGCACCAGAAATAGAAAAGAACACCACCATTACAAAGTATAATAATTTCTACCCAATTTTTTAAAAAATTGCACTTGAATCAGAGTCTAGATGTCCAAGTTATGGGCTCGCAAAGTTAGGCTACCAAATCAAAAATGCATCTGAAGAGGGGTCTAGAAAGAAAATTGTGTGCTTAAATTTGATGATCAAATAGCCATCATAGTAGTTATAAATGGCCTAATTTTGATGATTAGACAGTCATCAATTTTAACCTCGTACTTTACTAACGTTAGCAAAAAATTCACCAAGGCTGATGTGGTAGGATGATGTGGTCATACGGTCCTGTAAAAAATGTATGGATCCATATACTAAATTCTCCTACATGGTAGGTATGACATGTCCTTCAAGGTGCTAACATGGTTTACAAAAGTGTCCAATCAGCGACCTATGTGTCACTGTAGTAAAACCATGCCATGTAGCAGGAGCTAAAGAGTCCACATGTTGTAGGCTGATAGCTAGGAGGGTGGGTTGGCTATGGACATGGCAGGAGAAAATGTAGTTGCCAAAGCACAAAATACACTAGAGATTTTGAATAGTGTTTGCCAAAAATTGCTATCATTGGCAGGATAATGTACAAACTTTGCTGCATGGTGCTAGAAATGGGCGTAACAGTCGCAGAAAAGAAACTTTGTGGGCTGAAAAAAAAAACCATGGGCCAAAGTCAAATTGTGGTAGATCATGCTAGAAAAAAGGTAAATCATAGTGAGCCTTCACACTGCTACATCAAAGAAACTAAACACACAGGCTGGAGCACCAGTTGGCGAGCAACAAATTTTAAAATAGTCATTAGGATTCCCTTACAATGAGTGCCAAGAAATTAATGGGCAGTGCCATAGAGTTAAAAAGTGGCAAGTGTTGTGGGGTTTAATCCTACATCACATGTGGGATGAACCTCATAGAAATTTAAAAACAAAATCCCATAAAGCTCATACGAATGAGTAGGCCACCGGTGGGAGGTATATGGCTAGTCTAGTGGGAAGCATTGCAAGATTTTTAGTATGTTGCTAGAATTTGTGTAGTACAATAGCTATTTGAAGCTGAATTAATATGAAGAATATTCTCCTATGAACAAATAAAATTTATTCTACACAGGGCTAGGATCTAACAGCCTGGTTCTGCTAAGAAAAATTCTCTGCTACCTACCCAATGGGCAAAAAAAAATTTCCAAAAATACTAAACAAAATAGTTGCAGAGAAACAAAATTACAGACCCAAAAAATTAATTAAATAGATTTACAAATGACCATACTCGAATTGCAACTCAGGGCCTCTAGGTTCTAATTTGCAAAAAAAAAATTTCCTCACAGTCAACTTTGGCTGAGGATAGCCAAATTTATAGTTGATCTTCACCGAATCAACGTTCTAGATGCAATGGCAAGGTCAAATCTAGCTCTAAATGCTCCCAATTTCTATAGTACTCTAAATTTGGGCTAAGGTGCTAAAGCAACAATCGTCTTGAATGGCTATGTGATGAGAAAAACTCTAAGCTCTGATACCATGTAATAATTTTCCTTAGGGAAAAATTCACCCAGGAACCAAGAAATCAAACACAAGCACAATTGTAGACCAAAAAGAGAGAGTATGATCAGAATGATGATATATTCATTCAATATGCATTATGAAATTAAACTAGGAGTGCCTATATATAAAGGCATCTAAGACACATCTAGAATGCCTCAAAATTAGGTACATGATAAGTCATACAACTAGGCACATGTCCACTAGATATGGGTTATAATTCATTAAGCACGGAAGTAAGTGTGATGATGAGAGGATAAGCCTACAAAGGTGTAACACACAAGTTAGTGTTGTAGACAACATGTGCAAAAATGAGAGTGTGAATAACTATGTTGTCTACATGACAACGCAGTCAATGATGCAAACTCTAGTGTTGTAGACACCATATGCTAAAATAGAGTTACGTACTTCTATGTTGTCAACATGACAACTCAAAAAGGTGTGCAAACTCCTAAGTGTCTCACAAAATAAAATAATAAAATAATGTAAAATAATAAAACAATTCATTAACCTAAGTAAACTTAAGTAAGTGTAAATAGTAAATATGTATTTACACCAACAATCTTTTCTGTCTTCGGCTTATAGGGTAGCTAAGCTTTTCCTGCTAATTTCTTTGTTACTTTCTCTACTTGTTTGACTTCTTATGTTTCTTCTTCATTGCTAGATTTAAAAATTATCATCAATTTATTTTTCCTTTTTCTTGGTCTAGTAGCTTGTTGCTTGAACCTTTTTGTCATTGTGGTCACTATTTCCACTAATCTCTTAGATTCCCTCTTTTGCTCACTACATTCTACATCAAACACTACTACATACAAAATGCTTTGTTCTAAAGATATCTCTACAACAAATACTAATAAAGGTTGTATATTCAATACACCTTGTTTCATGGTTTTCCTGGCTACCCTAGACTCACTCTCAGTCATACCAACCTCTAATAAACCATTTTTCATAATAGATTCTATCTTCTTGTGAGATGCCTTCTACAAGGATGCTTGATGAGCTGACTAGGTAATCTCATTATAGGTTCCAAACTTGTATTCTTCTTTATCCTTCTCTAAATTCAACAACAAGTCAATATTACCAATTGCTATATCATAATTCAATTCATAAACCAAGGTATTAATAAATGTTTCCTGAGGTTCTACTACTTGTATATAAGTAAAATCTGTATCGACCATAACACAAATGTCATCTTTAAATCTATATAGGATGGTAGGTGCAATTCTGAATCTCTATCTCCTTTCATTATGAAATGTCCTCATTATTAGGTTTCCACTATCTAATATCTTATCTGCAGGATATCTTCTACATACTTATTTGATCTTCTCCATGTACATCTATCACTACTCATTATCTTTGTGACTGATAAATATGAAATCTTTTAAGCACATGAAAGAATATGTTATTGATCAATGACTAAAATATAAACACACTATTCTTAGTCCTCTTAATCTTCTCTAGGTTCTCAAGTAATTGCATTCTTAGAATTTCAATAAGGTTTACTTATTCCTTCTGTACACATATTTTGTGTACTACATTGATGAATCTAACTAATAATTCATCAATCTTTGAGCTTGCACATATAGAGTAGGAAATGATTCTACTCGAGAATCTTACATCATCTTGCTTAATGGTGTTGATCATCATGGCCTTTCCATTATACACTACTTTGGTATAACTCTCAACTTTCTTCTTGACTATTTTCTTGCCTATAGGTACACTACCTTGTTTACTAAGACTAGTTATTTCATGAATAAGGTCAGCAAAAATATCAATTACACTATCTTGCATCCATAGTTTCCCATCATGTATTCCATTTAATATGATTTTTCTCCATTCATCTATGCCCAATTCATGGTAGAAATGATATTTGAATAGGTCTAGTTTCTTCAAGTGTTCAAATCTAGGCTTATCATGATTGAAAACTAATTACATATCCTTTTTCATGTATTCACTCATAATAGATTCAAATTTACTATTAAGATAACTTCCTACATCTTCCAAATTTACTGCATTATTTGGAGTAATGGATAATGCTAAGCTAGGGTTTACTTCAGTAAGTGTCATGGAAACAACCTTCAACTTAGGTATGTCCTCATTCTCAACATTGTGCACTACTGGCATATCTATGATTCTATCAAATATTAACTTTTACCAAATAAATTTGCTGAAAAATGATAAAATACCTTTTTTTCAAAAAATAGGGTTTGCTTTGAAATCTCCTTGAGAGGTCACTTTTGAGTGCTCTCTTCTTTGGATGAGTTTGCAATGAAACAAAAATTAATTCTATACTCCATTTACTTCATCAACTTGAACTTTCATTAATTGCATACTTTGCAAACACAAAAATGTTGCCAATTACACTTTGTAATCAAATAACTATTCAAGATCATCTGTCTGATCTTCAAATGCCACCTGAGGTTTATTATAGCTATTTTCCATTATGGAAAAGCTCTACTAAACTTTTCTTCATGAAATTCTCTTCAAAAAAATACTTTTCATCTTTTGTTATAGAATTAACCTTTTCTATAATGCCAGTAACTATTAATTCCTTCATAACTTGTTTAGATAAGCTTCAAATTACAATCAAGCTTAGGTACCATCTAAACTTAACTTGATACACCTTTTCCCAACTTCATTTCCTCTAATTTGATCTCTAAATGAAGTTTTCAAATTTTGGCATTGTAAACAAGCTTAATTCAACTTAATTGAATCAAAATTGATAACTAGCTTCAATCCTTTTATCTCATCATCATCTAGCTCTTCTTTTGAGATGTCCAATCCTTTTACAAGTGCCTCGTTGAGTTCTTCTCAAAGTTCATTGACTACATTTCTTTGTTCCTTATTGTCTTTATTAGTTCTAGAGTTCCTCTCTTGTTCCTTCTATCACTTCTAATGTTCTTTCCATCATTTATTCTATTTCCAAATTTTCTTTCATTGTTCCTTCTATCTATGAATTTTTTTCTCATTCTACAATACTTTGTTGTATGTCCAAAGTTTTTGCATAACTAACATATTAGTGCTGTACTTCTAAGATTTTTCATATCATCATATGCATGAAAATTCCATGCAATATGTCCTAAGTTGTCACACTTATAACACATGATCTATCTTCTATCTTCATAAGATCTACCTTCTCTCGATGTCCTTTCATTAGATCTTCTTTTATCTATAGGGTTATTATTTCTAGACATTCTATTATATACTTAGGTTTCCTACAATCAATTCCCTTATGACCCATACCATGAAAATTATGACATTAAAAGTCCTTAATATGATTAAATGACTTATTAGTACAATCTCTTTTCATATGACATATTTCATTACATTGAAAACACTTACCTCTAAATTCATACCTGGTTTCCTTAGGAGATTCCACTTGCTTTGGTTTATCCAAAATTTCAACTTCTTTAGGTTTATCAAAAGATTGGTTGGATTCATTCTTATCATCATATTTATCTTTTTTCTTTTGTATCTTATCTAATCTCATCTATCTTTGTAGACATGTTAAATAGTAACCAAGACTAGTCTTATCATAAGTAGGTCTTTGTATTGACATTGAATCATCAAGCTTTTCTCTGCTAGAATAAAGCTTCTCAAGCTACTACTTGCACTGAGTTAATTTACCTTTCACAATAGTATTGTATTTATGAAGTTCTTCGTGATCTTCTTTCAATATTTCAAATTTAGATGTCTTCTTTGCTAGACTTGCTCTTAGATCTACATTTTTAGTTTTCAAATCAGAATCAACTTTGCTAGGATCATTTCTCAATGTCAACTTAAGATTTGTAATCTTCAATTCATACTTCAAGATCATGTGATATATCTTCAACTTTAAATAATCATCATCATTAGTTCTTGATTTAGTAGATTCAGGCTTGGATTTGAGACGTTCAATCTTTTCCTTCAATCGTCCAATGTATACTTTGGATTCTTCATATTTGTCTTTCAGCTCATCTCTTTCTCCAGTAAGGAGATCAATTTGTTCAAGTGCCTCTCAAGTTTTTTCATCAACTATTTCATATCCATAGGGATCTTACTCAAGCTATTAAGCCTCTTCAAAGTAATTGTGCTTTGATACCAATTGTTAGAAATATGGATTACTGAGAGGGGGGTGAATCAGTAATCTACAAACTTTAGTCACCAACTGGATATCATTTCTTACTTTGAACTATACATAGAAAAATAATAAAGTAATGCTGAAGAGTAATAGTAACCATGGACAAAGATAACTCATAACACCATATTTTGTTAACTAGGGAAACCATGGCCAAGGAAAAACCCTGGTGGGGATGATACCCACTAGATAATATACTGATATATAAGCTCCTTGTTATAGGATGGACCCTGCTAGGATTCAATGAGAAAATTTAGTATAAGGAGTCCCTATTAGGAGACTTTGAATCCCTGTTAGGAGATTCCAACCCTTTTAGGAGTTGTACCAACCCTATTAGGAGTTGTAGTATAGAGTATGAAACAAGAGCCCATTTCCTAAACATGCACTTCCAATTACAAAAAGAGCTCACTACCCAAACAAGTAATCAAACTTATGGAATATAGAAAATTTCTTAGTATGATCTCAAATCTTGAAATAGCTTCACAAACTTCACATATATTAGTTTCACAAAAGTTCGCATACAATTGCTCAACATAACTTCTTCAAGGTAGCACAATTACACACTTAAATCCGCAAGATGTCATTTGCATAAATACCATGCCTTTACACAAATTCTGCTAGGTTAGCTAAGACCAAAATACACTTTTCAAAGTTAGAGTAAACATCTAGGATGTCAGCCCTAATTCGACAAGTAATTATTTTGTAAAATAAATTATCCTTTCCTTCAATTTTGTTGCCCCATTTCATCAAAACATGAATATCTGTGTTTCATAAAGTCTATACTAACTTCTGAGGTTATACACATCATCATAAACATGTCTACAATCTCCATCTAACTTCACTAGTAATAATATGACGTCAACAAGTTATAAACAAAATAATACACTATTGTATACCAAATTCCATACTTAGACAATGTTTTGATTACCAAAAGCAAAGTATCTTTGTTTTCAAGGTTTCCTATAAGCATGTACATCATGTGTTACTATAAATGACAAAAATTACATATCTCCATTAGCCAATCATCAACAAAAAGTTATTTTGAACTCTTGCATACCTTATAAATTTAAGTAAAATCTTCATCATCAGCATATAGGTCTTTGAAACTTTCAATACCTATGGTTTTTAGTTTAATCTCTTGGACTTTGAGGAGTCTTCTCCCTAATGCATCAGCTACTTTGTTTGGCACCCCCTTTTTATGTTTGATGGTAAATGTGTAGGCTTGTAGGTACTCTACCCACTTCATATGTTTTCTACTTAGTTTCTCTTGAGAATTAAAGAAGCAGAGAGCTTAGTTGTCTGAATACACAATAAATTATTTTGGAAGAAAATAGTGCTTCCACTTCCTTAGAGCCTGGACTAGAGCCTACAACTCTAGGTCATAAGAGAAGTACTTCCTCTTGGCATCATTGAGTTTCTCACTATGAAAATTCATTGGCCTTCATTCTTAGCTTAGAACAACCCCAATGGCTACATTGTTGGCATCACACTTTACTTGAAAGAGTTTCTCAAAACTAGAGAGTACTAGCATAGGTAGTTCTTCTATCTTCTTATTAAGTGTCTCAAAACCTTGATCTTCTTGAGGTGTCCAAAGGAAAATTGTCTTCATTCCTCCCTTGATTTTTTCTAACATAGGAGCACATATGCCACTAAAATGTATGATAAACTTCCTATAATATTGAGCTAAATCATGGAAACTTCTCACATCTGATGCATTCTTAAGAGTAGGCTAACTTAGAATGGAATCTACCTTCTCTTTATCCATTTTTAGGTTACCTTGAGACAATAAAGCCAAGCTAAACTAGATCCTTCTTCATGAAGTCACACTTCTCAAAATTGATCATTAGCTTTTCTTTATGCAACTTAAAAATAATTTTTAAATTATTAATATGCTCCCCTTTAGTTTTACTAAAAATTAAGATGTCATCTAAATAGACAACAAAAAACTTACCAATGTAATCTGCCAATACCTTATTCATTAGCCTAATGAAAGTAGATGGATCATTGGATAAATCAAATGGCATCACAAGCCATTGATACAAACTGTATGTACTTTTGAATGTCATTTTCCATTAATCCCCTTCATTGATCTTGATTTAATGGTAGCCACTTTTTAGGTCTATCTTGGTGAAATATGTTTCTTCCCCTAAATAGTCCATCAGGTCATTAATTCTAGGTATTAGGAACCTACTCCTAATGGTGATTCTATTAATGACTCTAGAATCAATAAAAAGTCTCCAAGTTCCTCCTTTCTTGGGTTCTAAAACTATAGGGACTGCACATGGGCTAATTATTTTCCTAACTAGGCCTTGTTTTAGGAGCTCTAGATTTGTTTGGCAATTTCCTCAGTTATTGTGGGGTTATCTTATCGGAATCTTCTTTGGGTAGGGTAGCCCCTGGAATGAACTCTATTTGGTTTCTTACAAGCCTCTTAGGTGGCAAGGTGGCAGGTTGATCATCACTAACAATATTTTTATACTCCTCAAGCAATTTTTGCACTTCACTTGGTATCTCTATCTTTGTAGCAATAGTTTCACCTTTGGGTTTCAACACCAATGCAAACCCAACTCCATCTCCTTCATATAGGGTCTTCAAGAAATCCTTATCACAAACCATGAGCATACTTGGACTTGAGGACTTCAACTCCTCTTCTTCTAGAAAGGATTGGATCTTGAAATTCACCCCATCCTTCTTGAATGAGTAGGAATTTTTAGTGCCATTGTGCATGTCGTGATTATCAAATTTCCATGGGCTTCCAATGAGAAGGTTGCATGCATCCATGGAAATAATATCACATAATAATATGTCTTTATATCTAATTATGGTGAACTCTACCCATTCTTGTTTCTCAACAAGAATATGTTATCCTTTGTTGAGCTACATGACCTTGTATGGATTGGCATCAGGGATTCTTTTTAACTTCAACTTGTTGACTGCCTCCTAACTAATTATGTTTTTAGTTGAGCATGTGTCAATAATGAATCTAAACACCTTTCCCATGATCTTACATCTAATCCTAAAGAGTGTTCTTCACTAACTTGGTTCTTCTTTGATCGACTCCTTGATCAATGTTCCTGTTATCATCAAGTTCTCCCTTTCCTCTAATTCTAGGAGTACCTCAGAGTGTTTTTTGTTGCTACTAGATTCCCCTTGTATATAGTTGACGCTTTTTGTGCTTCCTTGGTAAGTTCAACCTTTTTCAAGGTACCTATATGTAGGGTGTCCTAGCTGATTGCAATGATAACACCTTATGGTGGAAAAGTAGGATCATCTTCCTTGGTTTCTACTCCTTCATCTCCAACTAGTCTTAGAGCCTCTACCCCTACTAAAGAATCATCTTCCTAAACTTCCTTCTTTTTTTTCAGTAAACTTATAATCTCCTTCTAACCTATAATTTGATCCTCTTCTACCATATCTTCAACCTCTTCTATCTCTTCCTTTACCCCTACCTCTAGAGTTTGATTGTGCCTTCTTTTTATTCTTCTCTTCCACTTTTAAAGAAAGTTCAAAGAACTTATGGACTCTTGTAGGAGTCCATAAAATGATATCTTCTTGTATTCTCCATTTAAAACACCCTAAATACCTAGCCACCTTGATGGCCTCATCTTGTTGCACTATTAACCTTAAACAAAACTTTTGGAACTTTTCAATGTAATTTTCTATATCCATATCTTTTTGCTTTAGACTTTCTCTCTTCCTATATAATTGAACCTCATAATCCTCTGGTAGGTATTGCTCCTTTTCCTTTTTTACCATGGCATTCCAATTTGAAATGGGCTTCTTTCCCACTTTTTTTCTCTCTTCTTGGAGATACTTCCACCATGTTATGGTTGATCCCCTTAGGCTATATTAGGCTACCTTGAATCTTTGTGCTTCACTCACACTTTCACACTCATAGTGGTTCTCCATCCCTTCAATCCACTCCATTACCAATTCAAGGTCCATTTTCCCACTAAAAAAAGGAACTCCTTCTAAGGCCTTTCCACCTAGGGCTTTAATGGCATTTAGGAATGGCTCTTCATTTATAAGAGGGTCTAGTTCATGGATAAGGTCTTCTTCATCAACCTTCTCATTTCCCTTACTAGTACTTTCACCTTCTTGATCCTTCTTCTTAGCTACCTCAACAACATATTCCAATTTGGTCTACATTTCTTCTAGAGATTCTTCAAGGATTCAATTCATCTCCTTATATTCACCTATATCTTTGGCCAATTCTACATTTGTCACCATATTTTATTCTCCAACTGACTCTGAAGGCTGAAACATCTACCTACAAACCCCAATCTTCTACTTTGATACAACTCTAATGTAATGCTAGGTTATTTTACTTCTTTAGTCCTTACCTTTCCAAGGGCTTGTTTAGGCTTTCTCTTAGCCTATTAGGGTTCATTTGATTCCTTAATTCCTAGAGGACCTCTACACCATCTTATAACTACTCACTACCTAGTTACATCAATTGTTTTAGTTCCTTCTTCTCCAAATGCCTCTCCAAGCCCAATTGTTGACCTACTTCCTTAGTCTTTCTTGACCATTTTTCTCAACCTTGTATAATTAGGGGATCTTAAAGGTGTTCTTAGGATTCCCTTGGACTTCTAGACATCAACCCCACAAGTTATCAATGATTTCTTTTTTTCTATTCCAAAATTGCTACAAATAGGGCAACTAGAATTATTCCTCCAACTTGATTTTTTGAGCTTTAACCTTAATTTTCATTGAATGAGGTGGAAAAAAATGTTTATATTCAGATACACTTTTGGAAAATCTAATTTATTTTGTGGGTCTCAAGTTTCAAAACTATTTGTACACCAGAAAACAAATTTTATTCCTATATTCAAGGGTTTCTTGATATGAATGGTAGGGATAGCTAGGGTTTGATCATTCCCTAATCAAAACCTCTCATGAAGCCTTATCCTTTGGACTATAGCTACATTACTCACCCCTCCTTATTCTACAACACCTAGTTTGAAGTATTCCTCATATTCAAACCCCAAATCCTTCCTTTTTTTGTTTTGATCACCTAACCAAGTATCAAAAACTTGCCTAGGATATCACATCTAAAATTCTTGCCACATTGTCTAGGGAAAAAATAACTATGTATAGTATATGCATTGGCTCTACTCTTTTTTTCCCTAAAACCATGGCAAACTCATGGTAGCAATGCATGAAATAGCCATTATTGCTTAGTGAGTCAAAACTAAACTAGCACATAAGAGGTTTTTAAATGAATTTCAAAACATTCTTGAATGAACACCTAAAAACATGCAACCTTAATGAATAAGTACTATAATAATATGAACAAAAAAGATCCAACACTAGATTGAATGCTTCAATACATTATTTTGTATAGGAAATCAAATACTCTAAAAATTGTTAAAACTAAATTGGAAATCATGAATCTAATTACACAAAATTACTAACTACAACACCCAACAACATCTAAAATGAAAAAATACCTAGGAAAAAAAATTTAAACAAAAGGATGACCTTTAATGGTCCTAGGTCACACTCTTGACTTGGCTAGAATCAGTACATGCCAAAACCAAAACTAGTCCTAGGGAGTTTGACTAAGGTGCTCCTACACCATAACCTCTCTCTGATACTACCTAACATAGTGTAAGGTTGGAAAAACCCCAAATGAGAGGTCCTAACCCCTAATAAATAACCATACAATAGAAGATACAAGATCTAATAGAAAAACAATTCTTTATTTAGGAATCAACTAATTACATGCAATGTGTCAAGTTATAAGTCCTTCCTAGTTATGCCCATATACAAAGCAAGTAATAGTTCTACAAGATCCCTCAAGATCTAATACCAAACCCTAGCCGGTAAATCTATAACACAATAACAATCTACTAGAAAAATTAGAAAGATCTAAACTTGTTCTCAGAAGCCACCAAGCAATCTCATTGTTTCCCAAGCCATGACTACTATCCCTTCTCACAATATCACAACTTCAAATCCAAAGTTTAATCACCTCTCTTTAGCCCCCAATTACATAATCAATTGAAATTACTACAATTCTACCTAATCCCTCCTTCAATAATTGCATGGACACAAGTCAACATGCTTTAAATAGAATGCTCTAGAACCTATAAAATTTCACAAGTCAACTTATATCAATCATTAAATACATATAGAATAAATAAACAAGACCAAAATAGGTCCACACACATCCCCATAATTGATCAATGTCACAATTACATTATATTCATATTAAATGTGCCAAGTTGACTGAGAAAATATGTAAGAATACCAATCAACATGCCAAATTACTGAGCATCAATAAAACTCCAAGAATTTTTGAGAAACAATACATGTTGATCATGTAACAAAATCTAAGTAATGCAAAATAAGGTGATCAACATAGTGTAATCTAAGATCCCTCAATTAACCGAGTACTTTTAGTAATCAAGCACCTTAAGAGACTAAGCTCCTTTAGTGACTTAGCTCCTTGGTTAATACTAGATCAAGGAACTACCCAATAATGACTAAGAATCAACTCTCCTATGACTAAGTCCACCAACTCCAAGGTCTAAACAACTCCAGCATGCAAGATTGTCAACTTCCCAAGATGCTTCTACATCATTTTGGTAACTATCTATGATGTCATATGTCTTTAACAATGGTATATAGAACTAGAATCTTTATCCAAAATTGAGATAGAAATATTGATTTTCATCAAATTGATCTCATATCTTATAACATTTATTGTTTTATATTGTTTTGTCACATGTATTGCTACAAGAGTCACCATCTTGGCTATTTAGCCACTACTTTGAAGGAATTTACCTTGATAGACTTTTCCCCATTATTTCTTATACTTACAAATGAGATGAAATTCAAAATGGAATCTTGATCTAAACCTGTCATAATGTTTCAATTATAGATCTTGATGACTGTAGAAACTAGGAGTGCTACAAAATTTATTGTTGAAGAATATAGAAAGGATAAGAGTCCTTCTTGAGTCTTAACATTCTCTAGTGAGTCAAATAGATCTTCATCACCATGGGATCACTCTTACATAAAATAACAATTTATTATAAAGATAAACCCTTTGTTTCAAGAATGATCTATCGATAAGATCATTGAGAATCCATCTTTTGAACCTCCATACATCACCAAGAGTAAAAAACTTACATCAATTGGACCAAATATTGACACAATTCGACAATATTCTGTAACAACATTTGAACATAATACTTAAAATGATGAATAAAAGAGGAATAATAAGGATTAGAATGACAACAATATCATTGAAGGTTTGGATGAAAAGGAACTACCTCCTCAAGAAATTAAAAAGTGTTGTAATAGAAAAAAAAATTCATAAAATGACAGACTTGTTGATGAAATAAGAAAAGGAAAAATTCTATCTTAAACTTACTCTTGAAGGAGATAAACTACCTGAACACTTTGATTTTGAAACTATTGTCAATAAGGAGAAAGAAAATTCCATGTCTATTCTCACTAAAATAGATGCAAGTTATACAAGTACAAAATGGAATAAATGTACTCATTGGATGTTATTTGTCTATTTCCTTTTGACATTTATACATGTAATATTAGCCCCAACTAATGATGATAAAGATAAATAAGATAATATTTTTGAAAGAGTCATATCAGTTATTATGTTGTCATTGATGTCATGCCTGAATAGGTAAGACATTATGCTAATTCAATAAGGTGCCAAATCATTTAAAGGATGTAATGTTTATTGATGAAGAGGATTTGAAAAGAATAGAATGAAAGAAAGTATTAATAAGTTACCTTGGTAAACCTTGCCCCATTATTTTCTATACCTAAAAATGAGATAAAATTCAAAATTTCATATTGATCTAAACCTATCATAATGTTTCTATTAGATTTCTTGATTCCTGTTGAAATTAGGAATGTTAAAAAAATTATAGTTGAAGAATATAGAAGGGGTAATATTCTTTCTCAAGTCTTGACATTCTTTGGTGAGTTAGATAGATCTCCATCACTATAGAAACACTCTTACTTAAATAATTATTTATTAGAAAGATCAACCCTTTGTTTCAAGAATGATCTACTAATAAGATCATTAGCAATCCATCTTTTGAACCTGTGTACATCGCCAAGAGTAAAAAAACTCACATGAATTGGACCCAAAAATTACATACCAATTCAACAACCTTCTGTAATAATGTTTGAAAATAATACTAAAAATGATGAACAAGGGGGGAACACTAAAGCTTAGAATGACAATAATATCTTTAATGGTTTCAAGGACAAGGAACTACCTCCTAAAGAAGTTAAAAAGTTTTTGAATAGAAAAAAATTCATAAAATGATAGACTTGATGAAACAAGAAAAGGGAAGATACTTCCTTGAATGTTCTCTTGAAGGAGCTAAATTACCTAAACACTTCTATATACAAACTGTGGTCACTAAGGAGGAAGAAACTTCCATGTCTATTCTCACTAAAATAGATGCAATCTATACAAGTAAAAATGGAACAAATGAAGTACTCAGTGGATGCTATTTTTTCATTTCCTTTTGACAAATGCATGTAATATTAACCCCAACTAATAATGTTAAAGATAAGTGAGATAATATTTGTGAAATAGTCATATCAGTTGTTATGTTGTCATTGATTCCAAGCCTAAATAGGTAAGACATTATGCTACTTAACTAAGGTTCCAAATCATCTAAAGGTTGTAATGATGATTGATAAATAGGATTTGAAAAGAATAGAAAGAAAGAAAGTATTGATAAGTATAAAGAATTTGTATGAGCACTTGTTGTGTTAGACATTGATAGAATAATGGTTATTTGATTATTTTATATGATATGATTAAGTAATGTGGTCATGGATAAGAAAGTTATGCTGGTTGGTAAAGAAATAAAAATAGGGAGAGATAGCTAAAGAGAAGAAGGTGATAAACCTAAAGAGAGAGATATCTAATGCTAGAGGAAGAGTATGTATACAAGATAAAATAGGAAGTTTGAACTTATAACATAGAAGGAGTTTCTGATATTATAGAGATGAGAATTAGAATGAAACTAAGATTATTGGTCACTCATGAAAGTTAAATATTTTGGATTTTACAGTAACAAAGAGGGAGATTGTAATTTCTATATTTAAGTATTTCCATCAATGCCAAAGAGGGAGATTGTTTGAAACTACAATTGGAACAATTGTTGTATTGTCATTTATGTCAAATCTACTAATGAGACATGTTTCAATCTGATAGTACAAGCCTTGATAGTACAAGCCAAGATAGATCACTTAAGTAGGACTTAACCAATAAATAAAGTAAAATATCAAGAAATTTTGATTTTTTTACCAAGTGATGCTAGGGTCAATTGATTCATAATAAGTATTGAGTGAAAATTCAATATTGATTGAGCATCAGCATTGATCAAGTGATAGTGTTGATTCTAAGCTAGAAGTTCTACTATGATCATACCATTCAGTGGTGACCAAGACTAAAAACTTGGTAATGGCCAAGAAATAGTATTTTGAATGTGTATGAGAAATCATGATTTACAATCAACTTAGTTGATTTCTTGGAATATGTAAAATGTGTTGAAGATAAGATTGATGAGTTGGATCATTTAATTCAAGGAGAGGATTAGGTAAGATACCTAATGAATGAATTTGATGAGAAGTTTGTAAAAAAGAAGGAAGATGAAAAGATACAATGAACCTAATGAATCAAATCAAGAACCCTAAGATCTATGGCAATTGTGAAAATGGAAAAGACCAAAATTACCTATTTAAGGAGGTACAAAGATAAAATTTATGATGATAAAAAATGAGATATGTGAAGAAGAGAATAGAGCAAAGAATTTGTGTGCTTCTAGTAAGAGGGAGAAAAAATTTTGAGGTTGACAAGTGAATCTAAGTAGAAGCTTAAGTTTTTTGTGAAGAGAAGGGTGAATTCTTTTAGGGTTGCCAAGAAAATCAAGGATTAAGGTGAAAAGGAAGGCTTGTCAAAGAATCAACACATGAATCAAATAAAGATCTCAAAGTACAAAAGTGAGTTGTAATCATGCAGATCAACCCTACTATTTTCTTTCTAACAATTATAAACAATTTGTATTGAAATCCTTTTAATCAAAGGTTGACCTAATAGTCATTGAAGGACTTAATAGCCTATGTAAATCCTTTAACAAGGTGAAATTCTAATTGTATGATCTAAAGTCCTCTGATGATGCCACTCCTAAAAGGGTGATTAAATCCTCTAACCAAGTCACATTAAATAGTGTGTATTATAATCTTTAACAAGGTTGGTTCCTAACAGGGCTCACTTCAAAAGAGTGAAAAAGTGTTAACATGTTGCTGGTGGTTTTTCCCAAATTGGGTTTCCACATTAAATTCTAGTGTCCAACTTGTGTTGGATGTTTTATTTTGTTTTATATTTACATGTTTGCATTCAGCAAAGTTTGTTATCTTAGGATAGTGGACTACTAATTAATTTTGTAACTAAGTCTAGAGTAGAGACCAAGTTATAGTAGGATAAGTAGAAATGAGATTGTTTAATGTTTGATTATTAAATAAGTAAATGATCCACATGCCACCCCCCCTCTTACTTATTCTAAACATTCTAACAATTTCTAAACAATCAAACATAATATCTAAGGATGATAGACCCTAACAATACATGCATAGTCAGCCAAATACATTTTTGACATTTAGTTTAGAAGTTTTAGTTGGCCCAAATTTGTAAGGCCATAGCACTCAAACTATTACTTTGATTTCCTATTATAACTACTTTTTAGAATGCTCAGCTTCTAATCTATAAGATCAAATTTGCACAAGTACCAATCTATCTAGTTTTTGTGCCTCATCTAGGGACATTTAGGCCTTCAAAGGTGAGCCTAAAATTTGTATACCAAAATTGCACACCAAAAATCTATAATAAGTCTATGAATATGCATGATATGGCACTTATCCTCAATTGGTAGACTAATATATCCAAGATGAGCATCCACCTCTAAAATTAGGATATCCCAAGGTCATATGACTAACTTACTAAGTAGCAAGAGTCCAAAATAGTAACTTTGCAGTAAGACTTAACTCTTATTCAAACAACTAAAATGAAATATTTTTTGTTGATGCAAGATTTCTCTTACACCTAGGATGCTCTTGAATCAGACACCCATGGTAACTTGAGAAGTGACCCTATCACATCTCAGGTATTTGGAGGAAAACCAAGATGGTGAACCTCCTCCCTTGCTAGCCATGATGAATCTTCCACTATCCTCCATTTTGATTTGGCTACGTATTCTTCATAAGTTTTGTTCCTTGTACTTTTCTCAACATGATTATCCAATATCTCCTCAATATCCTTTGTGGCCAAACAAGCTATTGGAGTAATCCATTGTGCTTCTACAACTACATCCCCATAATCTCCTTCATAATACTCTTTCAAATTTGAAATTTTAAATATTGGTGAAATATTTAGTTTAGTAGGAAACTCCACTTCATAGGCATTTCCAGAATCTTGCCTTTTGACTATCTTACATGATCCAAACTTCTTCATTTTCAAATTGTTATATGTACCTACTAGAAAATGCTCCTTTCTCAAATGAACCATGACTTCATCTCTAATATGGATTTCCTTATACCTCCTTCTCATATCTTCCTTAGCTTTATACTATGTATTCATTTTAATAATGTGCTTCCTCACCTCCTCATGGCTGTTATTCAAATGTTCAGCAAATTATTCTATTTCAGCAATACTTATCTCTCCTTTAGCCAACTACGTCAATTCTAAAGCATTTCTAGAACTACTCCCATATACAATCTGGAATAGTGATTTACTAATACTCCTATTGAAAGAATTATTATATACAAATTATACATGTGGTAAAATCAAATCCCATCCTTTTGGTTTATCTCCAACCAAACATCTCAATAAGTTTTCCAAACTATGATTCACAACTTATGTGTTTCCATTATGGATGATGCAATGAACCAAACTTCAAAATTCTCTTCAATTTCCTCCACTATGTACGCCAAAAATACCCAACAAATTTGGTATCATGATCTGAAACTATACTCTTTTGCAAACCATGTAGTGTCAACACTTCTCTACAAAAATGATTTTGACACGTGAAAAACATCACTAGTCTTCTTACAGTGAATGAAATGTGTCATCTTTGAAAACTTGTCAACCACCACAAAAATAGATTCATGCCCTCATTGAGTCCTTGGTAATCAAGAACAAAATCCATGCTAACATCCTCTCATGGATTCCCTGCTAAAGGTAATGGTTGATACAACCTCATATTCGACTTCACTCTTTTCACCATCTGACATACTCTACAACTCTATACAAACTTTTTCAAATCTTGATGCAAATATGGCCAATAATAATTCTCAACAATGAAAGAAATGGTCTTATCTCTCCCAAAATGTCTAGCCTATAGTCCACTATTGCTTCCCTGAAATGTCTCTTTTCTGATTTTATATTATATTTTAATCCTCTAATCAGATCTTTAAGATCAAACAACCAATCTTTCAAAGATCCACCAATTTCTCAATAAACCCCAAATCGGGTATGCCGAAAATAGTGCCAAAAACTTCACAGCTTCACATATTATTAGTAAATCTAAAGTGGAAATTTTTATAAAAATTTCAGCAGCATAACAGCATACAAAATGACATTTTCATATCTGTATAACATGCACACAATAGCTCCCAAACGGAGGACAAAACAATGCTCATCGGGCTCCCGAAAATAGCACAAAATAGCCCGAAATCACCACAAAAACTTAATAATCTATCACAAAAGTATAATCATATCCAAATACATATATTCAGCTCTATTTTAACATTTAAAATTCTGATATACAACAGCAACCCAAACTGATATGAAATACTCAACCGGAAACACCAAACTCTTACAAAAAATACACCCGAAAACTCACAAATCTGCACTATTCAGCACAAAGAAAAACTCTGCATGAGCATGCACATGAAATGACTTCAAACTCCAATCCTTAGCCTTCCTAGAAACCTTCAAACTCCCATTCTTGGGTCTCCTTCTTCACAGGTTTGGTAGCCTCTGAAGAACAACAAAGCAATGCGCAAAAATCAAGTTCTGGAATCCGTCCAAAATGCCTCCAAACTCCTTAAAAGAGGGAATAACCCTAATTCACATCCAAGAGGGGTTAATAAAACATATTTTAATAATAATTTTCATTTATTAGTCCATTAGCTTCCAAAGATTATCTGCTTTTTCTAAAACTTCACCTTTTTGGGCCTGCTTGCCTTAGAAAAGATTATTATTTTTAATTATTTGAAAAGGGGACATGACAAGTCCTCCCCTTCCAAATATTGTTTGTCCTCAAGCAATGGCTAAAAAATAAACCAATAGAGTATGATCCGAAACGTTGATGTTAAAATAACATACACAATCACACCCAGAAGCGAATACAGAATTTTATGGATTGTGGAAATCTGTTACAATTAACTATACTATTGTCAATTAACACAGGCTCCTACAATATCCTCTGCAATATAACCAAGAGGAATCCATAATCAAAATGACAATTACTGCTCAACCAAATGCCAAAGTCACAACTTCCACAGTCAGAAACCCATGAGACACAAACTCTTAGAACATCAAAACCCAAGTAAAGTGGACAAATCAAACTACCAATACAGTAAATACCATCAATGCTGAATGTACAATCCAACTCTGCAACAATGGTGAATGCTCCCAAATGAAACTATACCAAGTATGGAAAAACCATGCACTGTACAACTCCTGCAGTCAACACAACTCTGTAGATCACTGACCATTGTCTCATAACCATAACTCACATGCACCCCTGATGGTGAAAAGCCATCACAAGATAAATAGCAAGAATTTGAACCCAAACCAAATTTTCCTGCCATCAACTCCTCAACACAAGGATCAAATTCTAACTGATGTACATACCATGCAATATAATGTTGATAAAAAAAATAAACCTCAATCAACAGCTCACCATGAACAAGTGATACAACCCACTATGACTGATCACCAGCTAAGTCAAGAGATGTCATAGCCAAAGGAGTAGAATCAATAACAACACCTGCTAAAGCATCACTCTGAAACTCCTGCTCTAAGTCACGTATTATCAAGCTATCAACTGCAGAACCTATCGCCATGTCGTGCCCATCACAAATCTTATCCCGAGGCATCAAACTATCCCATAACTGATGATAAGCACTAGGAACCAAAGTACATCTCTGTATCATCATCTCATCAACATGGTCATCAAAGGTAAATTGATGAGCATACCTCACAATGTAATGCTGATAGAATGCGCCAATCTCAGTCAGTTGCTCAGACTGCAATCCAGATGTAACTAACTGCAATTGATCACTAACCAAGTTGGAACTGACTACTACCTCTAAAGACATCACCAAGGGAGTAGTATTACTAGTAGGAACCATGCCAACTATCGGCTCACCAACATCATACATGGTCTTTGATATAGTATCTCTAGTCTTCGTGCCATTAGTGCTAGAGGTCACCACCATGTCAGGCATACCACAACAATCTACTGTAGCACCCAACTCAACTAAACCTGACTCTAGTGGGGATGAACTCAATATTCCAATGTTAGTATCAAGGATGGATGCAACCCCATCTCCACTATCTTTGACAATCTCGACCATGGACATCCTCGGATCATCAGACACTACAGCTTGTGACTATATAGAATCTAGTAAAGACTGTAGTTGCTCTAACTCCATGGTCACCTTAGCCAAATGAAACTATGACTCCTTGAAAGCCAACTGTGTACTCTCAAGAATCTCAGAAGTCACCTCAAGCTGCTCAGTAAGCTCACTCACCTCATCTTCCTTGGCCAACAATGCATCATATGCTATACTACCCAACTCCATAAGATAATCTCTGTTGGCTACCAACTGCATATAATCCTGTTTTAGAATCTGGATAGCCTCCCATAAAGAGTGGAACTCTGTCAAGGAAAGATAACTGCCTCCCTGCTCATCACTAGTAGGAGAACCCCATCCATAAACTACTAACAATTGATGAGCAGCATCAAAATGTTGGCAAGCGATAGCAATGTCTCACTCACTAACTCTCAATTGATTAGACACATGATGGCACTAGCTTGACTGTCTCCTACAAACCTCCTCTGATGCACTGTCTAAAGGAGTATCCTCAAAGTTACTAGTCTCTAGAGTATTACCATCCATATCCTATGAATCAACTCTAAAGCTCATATCAACATATAGAGAATCAAAAATTGTAGCACTATTGTCCAACTCCTTTGTACCCAAGGAAACTAATTCTTCAAAACTGCCCACTACATCCTCCTGGATGTCATCAATGCCAATATGATCCTAGGCCTCATCTATACACACTGCCAAATATGAAAGATCGTGAACACATTCCAGCAAGTATGGTTGACTGGATATATGAACAAAGCCCCACACCGATGTATAAAAACTAATACCAACATCGGACAAGCTGCTAGCACAAGAAAAGACAACACTGTGCAATCTGCTAATCAAATCCATGATAACACCCAAACAAGCACTGCTGCCAAAAAGTGTTAAAGATCTCCAGTCAACTAAATCCCAAATGCCAATATAACAATCTTGAGTCCATATCTATAAACTAGAATCAGCTGGTAACTCAAGAAAAATCCTCACTTGAGTAATATGACCAATACCAACTAACTCCCCATACTTGTCATGATGAAATAATGAAGTCACAATACTATCTTTGTTCACTTTTAGCTGGCTAGACAAATCGTGTGAAGTACTACTAGCCTCAACCTCATGTGACGAAGCATCTAACTATGCCTAGTACTCTTTCTTAGCAAAGTCATGAATGCTCAATGTCTGCTCATCTCTACCAGGTATCTCACCATCATGCACTAACAACATCCTCATAATCATCATCTAAACCCACTACACTGTAGTCACTACCTGTTGTAACTATACCATCTTGAATACCTGTGATATCACCCTTTAACAACCTATATACAATTGTCTCAATTTGAGTATCAAGTTGACCATTACTATCAATCTGCGTAATATCCTTTCTCACTACCTCTTGTGGCAGAGTAGAATCTGAGACCTCTGCCTAGCTATAAGCTAGTTTCTCAAACTCCTCATGCAAGTTCTTGGTAATTGTGTCACCTGCCTTGTGAGAAAATCTACCAAATAGAAATTTGGTCAACTTATCCACCTTAGCTGGGTTGGACAACATGTCATTCATCATACGGTGGTGCTCAACCAACTGTTCAGACATGTCATGGCTTATTTTCCTAAGTTTATCTTGAATGTCTAAATAACCATCCTTTCTACTATTTTGACTCTGGATATCAATTGTCCAAGACCGTGTCCTCAGAGACTCTATACTATACCTATCCATTCTGGATAAAGTAGAGTGTAACCCAATTAGGTTATAACTTCTTCAAACACCAAGAACTAACATGCAAATGATTAGAAGTAGCATGCAACCATAGATTTTGACATGCAGCTGATTAGAAACAACATGCAACCACCAAATATACCAAGAACTAACATTCAAATGATTAGAAGTAGCATGCAACCATAAATTTTGACATGCAGCTAATTAGAAGCAACATGCAATCATAAATTATGACATGCAAGATTTGGGTAGTTGTCAAAACTGACATGCAAACTTCTACAAACCCTCAGGCTGGAAAGATCATAGCTCTGATACCACTGAAATGTCCCTTTTCTAATTTTATATGATATTTCAAGCCTCTAATCAGATCTTTAATATCAAACAACCAATCTTTCAAAGACCCACCAATTTTTCAATAAACCCCAAATTGGGTATGTCGAAAATAGTGCCAAAAACTTCACAGCTTCACATATTATTAGTAAATCTGAAAGTGTAAATTTTTATAGAAATTTCAGCAGCATAATATCCTACAAAATGACATTTTCAGATCTATATAACATGCACACAATAGCTCCCAAACGGAGGACAAAAACAATGCTCATCAAGCTCCCGAAAATAGCACAAAATAGCTCGAAATCACCACAAAAAATTAATAATATATCAAAGAAGTATAATAATATCCAAATACATATATTCAAATCTATTTAAACATTTAAAAGTCTGATATACAGCAGCAACCCAAACGGATATGAAATACTCAACCGAAAACACCAAACTCTTACAAAAAATACACCCGAAAACTCACAAATCCGCACTGTTCAGCACAAAGGCAAACTCTGCATGAGCATGCACATGGAATGGCTTCAAAATATCATCCTTAGCCTTCCTAAAAACATTCAAACTCCCATTCTTAGGTCTCCTTCTTCATAGGTTTGGCAGCCTCTGAAGAACAACAAAGCAATGCACAAAAATCAAGTTCTGGAATCCGCCCAAAATGCCTCCAAACTCCTTAAAAGAGGGCATAACCCTAACTCACATCCAAGAGAGGTTAATAAAACATATTTTAATAATAATTTTCATTTATTAGTCCATTAGCTTCCAAATATTATCCCCTTTTTCCGAAACTTCACCTTTTTGGGCCTGTCTGCCTTAGAAAAGATTATTATTTTTAATTATTTGAAAAGGGGACATGACATTCCCCTTGATAAGATTCTCTCTCATAGAACTTTTGGGAATGCACAACTGACTTCCTTTCAACATCATACCATCTTGGATTATGAAATCCAACAACTTTATCTTGTCAAGTGTAATGGGTTCTATATAGTCCTTCTACACTTCACCAAAATCAGGATCTTTTGGATACAAATTCTTAAGTGCCTTGAACCCAACCACTTCAATGTACATCTCTGTTAGCAAAAAAAAAATTCTCCTAAGAGCATCTGCAACTTTGGTAGACTTCTCACTCCTTTGTTTGAAAACAAATGTATAAATCTGTAAAAACTTAACCCACTTCAAATGTATTTTGTTTAATTTTCCTTGAATATTCAAATATTACAAAGCTTGATGATCAATATACAAAAGAAACTCATAAGGAAGAAGATAATGTCTCCACTTCTTCAATGCTTAAACTATAGCATATAATTCTTGATCATAAACAGAATATTTTCCTTTTGCATCATTCAACTTCTCACTAAAATAAGCAATAGGTCTCTCTTCTTGGCTTAAAATAGCTCCTCTTATAGTACCATTAGCATCACAGTCTACTTTAAACACCTTGGCAAATTTTGGTAGTGCTAAAATAGGTTTCTCTATAACTTTCTCTTTCAATAGATTAAAACTCTTATGTATTCCTATAGTCCACTTAAATTATTTCCTCTCCCTCTAATTATTTCAGTTAAGGGTCCACAAATAGTGCAAAAACCTCTTATGAACTTTTTGTAAAAACTAGTTGGTCCATCAAAATATCTTACCTCTATAGCACTCTTTAGAGTAGGTCATTCAAGGATAGCCTACACTTTCTCCAAGTCCATTTTTAAACCTTCTATTGAGACTACAAATCCTAGGTACACTAACTCCTTTTTCAAAAAATTGCACTTCTTAAGGTTTATCAACAACCTTTCTTCCCTCAACTTATCAAACACCTTTGAAATATGCATCAAATTCTCCTCCAATGTCTTACCAAATTTAAAAATATCATCTAGGTAAACAATGACAAAGTTATCTAGAAACTCCTTCGATACTACATCCATGAGCTACATGAAAGTGCTTGGTGTATTGGTTAGCCCAAAAGGCATGACTAACCAGTTATACAATCATGTCCTTGTCTTGAAGCCAGTCTTCCACTTGTCTCCTTCTCTAATGTGAATCTAATGTTATACACTCTTTATATCTATCTTTGTGAAATACACAACTCTAATCAAATATTCCATAATATCATTTATCCTTAGCAATGAAAATCTATACTTGATTGTGATCTTGATGATAGCATACGAATTTGTGCACATCCTTCACTCTCCATTTTTCTTTGGTGCTAATATTGTTTGTACATGATATGGACTCAAACTTTCTTGAATCAACCCCTTCTACAATAACTCATGCACTTTTCTATTCAACTCTTCGCTTTCTGCTAGTATCATTCTTGTGTGCTTCCTTGTTTACCAAACTAGTATTCTAGAATCAAATCCTCTGGTGATTGATCTTCCTTACTAAGGGTAATCCATTAGCTACATTATCTAACACAATATCAAGAAACTCTCACAAAAAATCTATAAATTCTATAGGTACCTCTTCTACTTCTTATTTTCCATCTTTTAGAATTACAAAAAATACATATGTTCATGCTTCATACCTTGGAGAAACTCCTTTCCATCAACAAAACATATTTTTCCAGCACTACATATTTTTTCTTCTTTGTCTTTCAATGGATTCAACTTATGTTTCACTCCATCCTTTGTTAGAGTGTAGGTATTTTTTCACCCATTATGTATAGCATTCCTATCAAACTACCATGGCCTACCTAGCAACATATGACATATTTTCATAGGCATGATATTACACAATACCTCATCCTAGTAGCTTCTAATCTTGACCTTCATCTAGCATTGCTCCCTAACCATGACCTTGTGGCCATCTTGCACCCATGCAATATGGTATGGACATGAGTTTTTCTACCTCATCAACTTCAACTTTGTGGCCATCTTTTTTGATACCATATTTTTAGTACTTCCACCATTAATGATCACATCACAACACTTATCTTCATGTTTTTATCTAGAGAAAAACAAAATCCTCCTTTGATGAAGTTCATTCTCACCACTTAGTAAAACTCTTCAATTAACTAGGAATTCCCCTCTTTTAGCATCTTTAGAATGGGATGATTTGGCATCTTCATCAACATTCACAACTCTATCTTGGCCTTTTGTTCTTTGATATGTCTTTCTTTGGTGCTATGAATATTCAAATGCTCTATTCTATGCTTCTCCATAATGAAAGAATTTTCCATTGAAACCTCCTCTTCTAGATCCTCTCCCTCTTCCTCTTCTACTTCCTTTATGATCTATGTTTTTATGGTCATGGAGTTGATTGGAATTTTTTCCCCTCTGGTTCTGACTACTACTATTTACATCATCTTTATTCTTTTGATTAAAACTTTGGCCTCCATAAGATTGTCCATCAGATCTTCTATCATGACCTCTTCCACAGATTTGAAGTTCATCTCATCACATCATCCATAGATTGATGGATAGATAGAAGATGTGAAAATGATCTTGGGGAATTTTAAACATTGAGAAACTATGAGCAACCTAGCCTAAACAACCTCACTGTAGGACTAGGCTAGCCCTATTATTCACCTACTAGTGTGGCTAGAATGACTACAAGCCAAAATACCATAGGAGTCCTAGGTCTTTCACAATCCTACCTAGG
Organism: Cupressus sempervirens; assembly: GCA_028749045.1. Taxonomy (NCBI): domain Eukaryota; kingdom Viridiplantae; phylum Streptophyta; class Pinopsida; order Cupressales; family Cupressaceae; genus Cupressus; species Cupressus sempervirens. Next base: position 267,763,645 of record CM053791.1, on the reverse strand, counting down.
TGCCCCTACACCATACTACCCCACAATAGAAAATTATGTCACTCATGTGGATAATAGGTCTAGAGTTATGCCTACCTTCTTGAAATCTACTTCAACAACCCAAGTTTCTTCTTATTTGGGTTTTCCCTTCCACTAGAGGAGGTGCTCCATGTGCACCTAGTGTCTAGTAACTTTCTTGACCCTTGAGTCTAAGAACTTATCATCTTCCAACTTGGTGGTAGAAGGGACTATTTTAGTCTCCAAATCATCCTAAAGGTCCTGACTATTGTGAGAACTAGGAGGCAATGGTCCTTTGAACTAAACCAAGTGCTACGCATTAAAAACTAGAGAGATGTTAAAATCTAATGGTAAATCAACCTTGCATGCATTTGCCCCATATTTTTCTATGATCTTGCAAGCTCCTACCCTTTTCATCTATAACTTAGTAGGTACACCTTTATGCAATTTTTCCTTATTTAAGTGCACCATGACATAATCTCCAATTGAGAATTGGATGTCCTTTCTCCTTTCATGTACTTTACCCTTTACCTTTTGTGTGTTGTCCTAGATGGTCTTTCTCACTTGCTCTTGTATTCACTTCACTATGTTAGAAAAATCATTACCATGCCCACTCCTATATTCCATGCCTCCAAGATCTCTCAATTCACACACACCTCTAGGATGCATGCCATACACAATATAAAATGGGCTTCTTCCTATGGTTTAATTTTTGCTATCATTATAGGCATATTCTACTTGGGATATAACCACAACCCATGTTTTCCCATACTCCTTACTTAGGCACCTCAAGAGATTACCTAGTGCCTTTTTTACCACCTCAATTTGACCATCATTTTGAGGATCATATGCTAATCCAAATGAAAATTTTGTGCCAAGTCTACTCCATAAAGTCTTCCAAAAGTGACTCAAAAAATTCACATCCCTATCTAACTATGCATAATGGTAGGCCATGAATCCTCACAACCTCTTTGAAGAAAAAATGTGCAACGTGGCCTACATCATTGGTAGTTTTGCATGGAATGAAATGGCCTATTTTTTTGAACTTGTCAACAACTACATAAACACTGTCATAGATCCATTTTGTCTTGGGTAGCCCAACTATTAAATCCATGCTTGCACAATCCCATAGCCTATTTGGGACTAGTAAGGTTTGATAGAGACCTGCATTAGCCATCCCTCCTTTAGATTTCATACATACCATGCATTGTTCCACATACTTAGTTACATCTCTGACAAATAGTAGAAGCTTTGGAGCAAGTCTAGAGTATTTCTCGCACCAAAGTGTTCACTAAGAATCCCATTGTATTTCTCTCATATTAGGTTCTCTCTTATGGATCCCCTTGGTACACACAATTGATTCCCCTTAAAGAGCAACCAATTTTATAAGGTAAATTTAGAATACTTTCTATGAAAGTAGTTCTCAAAATCAAAATATATCTTATATGCCTCTCCAAAGTCTTCATCCTCCTTATATAGACTCTTAAAGGTCTCTATCCCAATGCTATGTAGCTAAACTTCTTAGATAGTTAATAACCTCCTACTCAAGGCATCTTCTACCTTATTCAATAGACCCTTCTTATGCTTGATTGTGAAAGTCAATGCTTGCAAGTACTCCATCCAATTCAAGTTCCTATTACTCAAATTTTATTGAGTATTGATGTGGCTTAAGGTCTAGTTATCAGTAAACACAAAAATTTCCTTGGGTAATATGTAGTGTCTCCACTTCCTAAGGGATTGAACTAAGGCATAAAGTTCAAGGTCATAGGAAGAATATTTCTTTTTGGATTCATTGAGATTTTCACTAAAGAAGGTTATTGGCCTACCTTCTTAACTCAATACTCCCTTGACTTCTAAGCCACTTGCATCACATTATATGGTGAAGAGTTTCTCAAAGCTTGGTAGTTGCAAAAAAGGTTGGGTAGCTACTTGTTTCTTGAGCATTTCAAATGACTTTTCAGCTTATAAGGTCCACCTAAACTTGGACTTGACTCCACCCTTTATGGTCTTTAGCAAAGGTGCACATATACCACTAAAGTTTCTAATAAACTTCTTGTAGAATTGAGAAAGACTATGAAAACTCCTTACCTCTATTGAAGTAGTAGGTGGAGGCCAATTTAGGATTGCAATAATCTTCTCTTGATCCATCTCCAAGGTTCCCTTAGACACCACAAAGTGTAAGTACACAAGCTCTTTTCTTGAACAAGTCACACTTCTCAAGTTTGATGGCAACCTTCTCTTCATGCAACCTCTACAACACTGCTTCCACATGTTTGATGTGTTCCTCTTTGGTTTTGTTGAGGATGAGTATATCATCTAGGTACACCACCAAAAATCTTCTAGTGAAGTCTATAGCACTTCATTCATGAGCCTTGTGAATGTCCTAGGAGCATTAGAGAGACTAAATGACTTCAGTAGCCATTCATAGAGCCCATTTATGGTCTTGAATGTTTTCTTCCATTCATCTCCCTCCTTAATCCTAATTTGGTGGTACCACTCTTCAAGTCCAATTTGGTGAAGTTTATTTCTCCACCAAGGAAATCCATGAGATCTTCAAACCTAGGCATGGGAAACTTATACCTAATTGTAATCCTATCTATGGCTCCTAATTTTGTACATAATCTCCATTTTCCTCCTTTCTTGGATGCTAGCATAGTAGGGACTACACATGGGCTTATTCTCTTTTGAATTAGACCTTGGTCCATCAATTATTGCATTTGTCTTACCACTTCCAAGTTTGGGTTTGGAGTGAGCTTATATGTTGCTTTTTTGGGTAGGGATGCACCAGGGACAAAGTCTATTTGGTGGCTTATGACTCTTCTAGGAGGTAGAGTAGTAGAAGTGCCATCACGTAATATGTCCTTGCATCTTTCAATAAATTCTTGTACCTCCTTTGGTAATGGACCTTTGACTACATTATCCTCTCCTTTGGATTTCAACACTGCTACATAACCCTAACCTTCCTCATCCTTGAGATCATGGAAAGATTCCTTTCCACTACACAACAAGTTACTAGGCACCTTAGACTATGGTTCTTCTCCCTCCAATAAAGATTTGATTTTTAATTTCATGCCTCCCTTCTTAAAAGTGATGGAATTTTTCCTTCCATCATGTTGTGGTTTCAGAATGCACACCCCATTTCACCTAGAAATGGGGACCTCCTACTTTATTTATTGGCTTTCTAGAACCCTAGTCTAGGGTCTAAGTCCTTTCTAGGGTTTTGCCCAGTGTCTTTGGTCAGATCCAAGTCTTAGTTCAAAAATGTAAATCTTAGAAATCATCATCAAAGAGAATAATTCATTTTTGTAAGGAAAAATGGTGCACCAACACACCTCCCTAGGTGAGCTAGTGCACCAAATTTCATAAGAAAGCACCACCCCTTGGTGATGAATAGTAACGCATCAGCATAGTTGCACATCTGCGCAACACCAAGGGGTGCACTGGGTCCTAGGTCTTTAAAACCCAAGGACCCCCCTCCCCCTCTCTCTTTACTTCATTCTTCCTTTTGAGCTTTAGTCAACCACATCATCGCATCTATTGAGGTGTGCATCTTTGCCCCTTTGCATCTACCTACACACAAAAACATGCAAACATCAAGTTAAGCTATGCAATTGCACACCTACCTAGGTGCACTATTGTGCACCTTTTTTTTGAACAAAAACATTAAAAAACTTAAACAAAAACCTTTAAAAGACTATTAGCCTAGTGAAGGTGCATAGCTACACACCTAATTAGGTGCACAGCTACACACCTTTATGCCTATAAGTTTCCTTTTTTGCACCAAAGTGTATATCAAGGTGCACTCCTACACACCCTATATTTTTTAAAGCAAAATGCACCTTGGAGGTGCACGAGGTGCACTCTTTTTTGCACATCAGGGATAGAAAATTAAGGTTATTATTATTTTTCTATTGCTTTTTCCATGTATGTATTAGATCTTGAATTAATTGATTTTTCTTTGACTCGAGACTAATAGACATTTCTTTTTGTGAAAATACAATGGCTTCTTCATCATCCTCCCTTGCTACAAAGATGGTCTAAAAACCCATGGTGTTCAAGTTTGAAGGTGTTCCAACCAAGTCACACTTTCAAGACAATTATTTAGAGATCTAGGACACCTAATTAGGTCACACAAACTTGAGTTCATTCCTAGAATTGTGTAACAAACCCACCAAAAGATCCCTAATGATATCCACTCTGATTTGATCAAGACTTGTCAGTGTAGCATCACATCCAATATTAGTGCAGTCTTTAGAATTGATCATGGCACTAGTGAAAAACTATGTTTTTGAAGAAAGGGTCATACAGAGCATAACTGGAGAAATTTTCCTATATCTTTGACTGAAGAACATAGAGAAGTTGTTCCAGCTTCAAAGAATAGATCAATTCATCAAATTGACCTATCACCAAGCGAAAAGATGGTATAAGGAGAATGTAGAGGAAACTTCCAAAATCATCTAGTCCTCATGCCTTATTGAGAAGACTCCTCTAGGGAATAAAGAAGGAAAAGTGGACATGATGAGGTGTTACATGAAAGAAGATATTAGATATTATATCATACTCTTGAGTACAGTCATGGGGTTTCCAGCATAAGGATACCTGAACATATGGATGGTGCATTTTATTGAGACTATCAAAACAATAGAGATGCCAGTTGATTTGGCTTCTATTCTTAGTGAAAACTTGGGTGAGTAACTGGTGGTGGTTAAGAGTAACTGTAAGTTTTACATGGCATCCTACTTGGTATACTTGTTAGCTGCAAGGGCAATAGATTATTCAAGATTGTTTAAAAAGAGAAGCATGCAAGATGCAAATGCTTGGCCATATATAGTATGTCCCCAGTTGGTAAAGAAGAAGCTTCTAGAGCATAGCAAGGAATACAAGATAGTAAATGATGCATTTATATTCACAATAATCCAATTCATTGAAGGGGATTATGCTAAGAGAATGTTAGAGGAGGCAGTGACAAAGATTTTAAAAGTTGGAGCCTACTGCATCTAGTGTTGAACATTCACTTATTTAAGGATAGAAAGTACCACTCTCAATCACAAGAGGCTCCCAAGGAGTACAAGTGATAGAATTATATTACTGGACATTGCTCGACAACTCTTGTCTGCATAGGATAGATTATGGAAGCAACATAAAATAACCTGGGTGTGGCCTATTACTATAAGACCATTCAATATGGTCTAGAAACAAGATATTCCATCTTTTGAGTATGAGTCAGATCAATATCCTTTCAATGAATATAATTCTCCTTGGCCCTATTTTGATAACATTAGAAGGGTGTAGTATCTAGCTAATAAGAAATGTCAACATGAAGATGCAAATGGGGACCATTGGATAAATGTGGTGGATGACTATGATATCTACATAAGGGATTATTGTAGGATGACTCTCTATCTAGCAACCAATGCTTTGAAGATTAAGGTTCCTTCAAAGTTTCTACAATAGGACACTAAAGATGTCCTTGGTCCATTATTCAATAGGGACAAGATTGGTGATCACCCCATTATGAATGTTGAGGTTGATAAGGAAGAAAACTCATATATTAATCACAAGGCCAGACATATCATCAAATTGACCAAGAATTGGATTAAAAGACCTTTCAAATTGGATCCAATTCCTGAAGTGGTGGTCTTCCATGCTTAAGCCCACCTAGTAAGAGGTTGAGGAGCTAAGGTTTTAGTGCCTACATTTACAACTCAATCCCTAGTAAGGCTAGAAATAGTGCACCAACTTGACAAAGTAGTTGGGTATAATAGGGCTTAGAAAGGTAAAGGAAAGAGAAAGAGAACTTCTCCCAAACAAGTTGAGCCAAAAGAGGAAGCAACTCAAGCACCTCCAAAGCCAAGGGTAGAAAATTCACAAGGGTCAAAAAATATTGAAGCTACACAAGCCTAGGACAATCCTCAAGTGCCACCAACTTAACAAGGGCAAGAAAGAGTTGAAATAGAAGTACAAGAGGTGTATCCACCATAACAAGAGGTACAAGCCTCTCCATCTACTCCTAAGAAAAGAAAGATCAAGACTCTAGTCAAGAGGAGACAAAAAAGTGATTAGGAGAGTTATCCTTATCCCATCAGTCTCAAAAATTATCCTAGAAGAAGAGGAAGAAGAGGATGATGAGGATGAAGAGGATAATCTTCCTTTGAACTAGAGGACTCATCTCACAAGAGACAGAGAGTTGGAATGGAGAATAATCTCTATAATTATGCCACCATCCATTCTTAAACAGTCTATTCAATCCACTACATCAGAAGATGAACCATAGCAATGGATTGATGAGTAGGATGTGGAGGAGACTGATGTCTTCAAGATGTCTAATTTTGATTTTATGTTGATCAGCACTAAATTGGTGGGAGAAAAAATAAGAGAAACTCTAACTAATCAACCTTAATAGGGGGATTGGAGTTAGTTACCACTTGAGCCACAAGGGCCTAAAGTAGCTCCACCATTGCCCATTCAAGTCACATTTTGTGTGGATAAAGGATTAGCTACTCCTCTTCCTCCAAAAAATGAAGAACAACAAGTTCAAGCAGAGAAAATGAAGAGATGCAACAGTTACCACCTGAGCCATAAGGGCCTAAAGTAGCTCCACCATTTCCCATTCAAGTCAAATTTTATGTAGATAAAGGATTAGCTACTCCTCTTCCTCCAAACAATGAAGAAGAACAAGTTCAAGCAGAGAAAATGAAGAGATGCAACAAGTATCCACTAATAAAGTGTCAGAGCAAGGACAAATAAGTGAGTACCCTCAGCAAAATTCCCAAGACACAGAGGTGAGAACTATGGACTCCATGGATATAGAGATTCCTGGTATGGATGTCTCATAGAAGGGAAAGACTCTAGAGAGGAGTGATAAGGGGGAAAGCATAGCAAAGAAAACTCCTTCATCTTCAAAAGGAAAATCCTTAATAGAGAATGTTGCAAGATGGTTGAGAAAAGAAGTGATAAGAAATAAGAGGCAAAAATTCACTACTAAGTTAGAGAATATGATAGAATTGATTAAAGCTCTTAGGAAACTTGAGTCACTACCAAAGGATGCATAGGCATTAGCCTTCATTATGAGTGATCAAAACCAAGACTTATTTGCTCACATGGCTATCCCTCCTCTACTTGTAGATGTTGAGGAATTAGCTCCAAGAGATTATTAGGAAACCTACCTTGGGCATAGCTAAGTTGATGGTGACAATGAGAATTAAAGAAATGTTTAGGCACTTAGAATAGGATGGGGAAAAATTTTGATAACACTTTAGAGATAAAATGAGATCGTAAAAGGATATCTGAATGAAGTTGTTGGTCTTTTAGATCCTAGAAATCCTAAGGAAACTTTGAACACAACATTGGAGGGAATGGATAAAGGGATAGTATAGTTAGATCCATTTTTGAAAGCTTGTCAGTGATGGCGAGAAACTTTTGAAGAGAAAGGTGTACGAATTATATAGGGAAATTTGAAGCCACTACACCATATGTAGGATAATGTGGATAGGATAGTGGCCATTTTGAATCAAGATCTTGGTTTAATGAATGAAGTACATACCTGGGGCAAGGATTGCAAGCATTACAATCAATTAAGGACCAAAGGTATCCAATGTTAATGGAAGAATATAGGGCAAAAGAGTTAGATAAGATTGACTATTGGATAGAGAAGATTGTAGATGGCAATAAAAGAATAGAGACATTACATGTAGAGATTCATAAGCTCAAGGATCAAGCCCAAGAGAAAACTTTGTAGGTAGAGAAACATTATAAGGATGCATATTTAGAAATTTTTGAAGATGATTCAAGGGACAAATTGATACCTGTAGAGGTAGTAGTTGAGAAATTTTGGAAGAATTTTTAAGAGGCTTCTAATGATAATGACATTAGGCAAGAATTCAGAACGGAAGAAGCATTATTAGACTTGGATGTGAAATTAGGAGATTTTGTAGAGACTCACATTGAGGTGGGCAACTACAAGTAGAAACTGAAGGACAAATATGAAGCCTTAGATTTTTTAGATGTAGCTCAAGTCACCAATATTGTTGAGAAATTCAAGAGCAAATACCCAAACATAGCTCTAGTATAAAGGGGAACAAAACCCATAAGCTAGAATTTCAATTTTGACACTTGGTGAAATTTTGCATTTTTTGAACCTCTTCTAAGGTGCACAAGTGCACTAGGTGTCTAGGTGCTCTTTTTTAGAGGTATGCCAAAAATCTTGAAGAATTAAAAGGTGCACCAACAATTAACTACCAGTTCTAAATTTAGAGTTTTCCATGGATCAAAAACACATTCTAATGGCAGTTTAACTCCTATGGACACCTAGTGAACATGGAGCTTCTATTTTTGGCACTTCTAAACACTCCTATATCATCTAAAATCTTTACTCTTCTAATTTTCTCATGATTTATTTGTTTTAAGACATGTTGATACAATGGAAAAGTGTGATATGGCCCAACCAAGTTCACAAAGAGAAAATGTGCAAGGAAAAGGCTATGTTCACCAAATCCACAAACAACAACTATCCACTCTACAACTTTTACACCCTCACAATGCCTATGGTGGATGTATTTCACTTATCTAAGAGGGATTCAAGAGGTTACAAGTGGTTTTAGACCCCCCAATCCAATCCTAGCACTCAAATCCTTCAATATTGCCTAGTAGGCCTAATTGCCCCCAACTAGGTCTACAGCAGGAAAGATCTGAAGTTTTCTCCAAAATATTCTAAAGAACACAAAAAAAAAAGGGTTTTAAGATACCCATTTCAGCATTTTTCAACATATGTCAAACTTAGTATAGGTTGTTTTTTACCAACAACCAAATCCCCAACTTGACACCCTTTTAGGCATAAAATAAGGTGATTTTACAAAGAAAGTATATTCTATTGGTACACCCAAATATTTTGGCTTTTAAAATTCCTCCAAAATGATCCCAATCAAATGAAAATATAATCAATTTGACTCCCCAACCTCTAAAAATAAGAAACCCCCAATTTGGCCTCTTACAAACCCTCAAATCTAGGGCTTTCTCAATGTGTGACCTCCCAAGACAATATCAACAAAATGAAGGTTTATTTACAATGCCCAAGGGACATGTAGATGATATGTACCATAAAATACCCCTCTCCAATGGATAGATCTTTGGCTGCTACACTCTAGGCATGCATTTTATGCACCTACAACAACAACAAAATACATTAAAAGCCTCCATTCCTGCAAACTCCTGCCCAATCATTGTTAGAATTATTATTTAAATTTTAATATAAGTTCATTCCATGAAAATCATATTCTTACATCCATGGAATGACCAAATGCTTCCAAAGTGCCCAAAACTTGCACAAATTGTTGTAAAAGTTGCTTGAAATCAACACTTTTGGAAAATGAAAACCTATTTGTCTTAATTCACTACAAATGGTTTAGATATCATCCCAATAGGTTCAAAACATCAAACAAAAATTATAAACCAATTCAAACAAAAGATCTAATGCAAAATGCTCAAAAATAGAGTTTTTATTGCATTCCAACTACCAAATTTGTATAATGTTGATGGAATCCATCCAATGCTTTCAATCTGATGATCATATGCCTTTACCAAACTATATAGGATAAAATAAAACTTCCCCAACTATATTCCATTGGTTAGGATCCATAAAAAAGTTTAAAACACTCAAATACTAATTTTTCCTCCTAATTAAAAATATAGTCATTAAGACTTTAAATTTGAATTTAAAACCTTATTAAAAAAATTTAACTCATATTTTATTTGTTTCCACCACTTAGGAATTATTATAATACCTCCCTAAGTCCTATTTTATCCCTCTAACCAATCTAGATCCCTTTTTGGCACTACTGGCCACCCTTACATCATTTTTATGCCTAAATCCTTTATCCGGATCTTTAGGACTTTTCAAGATAACATTAAATTGTTCATTACATTTAGCCATTATAGGCTTCAACACATTCCAATCCACTTTCAAGGATACTATAGATCCTTTCCTTTTGTTTTCTTTCAAGGTGTTCCTAGATGTTTGCCTGGGTACTTCTACACCATACACCGCACCTCGAAAAAGACTCTTGCCACAAAAAGTGAAGGGGAGTTGTCTTCAAGCCACCCATTCTCCTACATGGATGTCTACTATTAGAATTCTTTAGAATGACTGAGAGGGGGGGGGAGGTGAATCAGTTATTCAAGGTCCAAATGCCCTATTAATACCCCTTTTTATATGTTCAAACTTAAATCAATCATATAAGCAAATTATTGTAAATCAACATGCAAAGATAAAACATTCAAGATCAACACATGACACAATGATTTACGTGGAAATCCAATTTGGGAAAAACCACCAGTAACATGCTACTTAATTCTCACTCTTCTAAAGTGATGCCCTGTTAAAGGCTTACAACACACTGTTAAATGTGACCTTGTTAGAGGATTTCACCAAACTGTTAGGAATGGGCCTAGTTAAAGGTCTTTAGAAAATCCACTTGGAATGTCACCCTATTAAAGGATTTATCTAATGGTTGTTAAACCAACCTAAGTCCATAGGATTTATCTTACTGTTAAAATTGCTAGAAAGTAACGTTAATTGTCTTTTGATCTGACATAACTTACAACATACTTTGTAGATTTTAGATCACTCTTTCAGTTCAATCCTTATTCTTGGCTTCAATTACTTCAACTCTGACTGCTTGTCTCCCTTTCAAGCTTCGTCCCCTTGAGTCTTCCTACTCATTTTGCCAATGCAATCATGCTTGTGGTCGTCTATCTAAACAGAGTTCCTGTGTTATCTTCTCCTTAGCACATTCTTCAGCATTTCATGCTTTTATGCTTGACCACGGCTCTCTCTCTCACTATCCCCTCTATTCCACTCTTTTTTTTTTCATTAACTTATGTCTTCTTATATACAAGTCTGATTTTCATTTGCCGCTCAAATCTCCCTCTCCAATTTTAGGGTTTCAAAATGGATTAGGTAGGATACAATGTATCTACCCCATATCTTGTTTTCTTCTTGAAACTTTTCCATTTGTATCTTAAAAACATTCTACATGGTGTTTTGTGCCACCAATTCATCATTCTTATCTTCCTTTTAATTCACAGATTTCTAGATAACAACTTTGTCAGCTTAGATCTGACGAATCTTCAATTTTCTAAATAATGCAGCAACTCGACATTATTGAGTTACTGGTGCTCAGCACCTCTGTGTTACTCGGCACCTATACCTACTCAGCACTTGGTCCTGCTCAGCACTTGATTCTACTTGGCACTTGGTTTTACTCAGCACTTGAACTTACTCGACACTTGATTCTGCTCGGCACTTGGTTTTGCTCGGCACTTGAACTTGCTCGGCACTTGATTCTGCTCGGCACTTGGTTTTGCTCGACACTTGAACTTACTCGGCACTTGATTCTGGGAATTTTCTTGGCTCTTACTAGCTTGCTCGGCACCTTCTCTCTAATAAACTTAGTTTGAACTTTACAAAAGACTTAGCTAAAACCTTAGATCTTTGATATGTTTCAGTGTGCTCATTCTTTGTATCTTTTAGTATGTCATCCAATACACTGTTTCATTAATGGCTTGACTGATCCTTGTACTTCATTACAACATCATAACTTCAACCTTTCTCTAGATGTTCTAGTTACATCTTATTGATTTCCTCTACCTTGACAATCAACTAATTGATAGTATTTGGATCACTAAAGCAATTGTCATCCCTGCAAGTAGCAAGTTTGACATCAATGACAAAACAATGATTGAGGACATTCTTTACCAGTTCCATATATTATTCCAACAATTGTTCTTATGATCATTTCAATCATTTCCAACAGTCTACAACTCTTCTTTAGAAATCCTCCACTTGTGCCACATGTAGTTCTTGCATTTAAAATTTTAGAACAAATAAAAACATCAAATTTAGGACACTTATCATTTTCCCTCTCAATCTGCCCTTTCTCTTTCATTTTAGGATCCAAAAGACCCTTATATCTGCCCTTCATGGATACTCCATGATTATCCTTGCTAATTATCACTAATGGACACCAAAGAGAAATAATTAATATCCTCTTTTCATACACCATTTGTTGCAAATCAGAACTTTTGTGATTAGCAACATGACTCTTCATCATTACCAAGGAAGTCTTGTGTTTCAGATCAGCACCACTTGTTGTTTGATCTTCTAACGAGATATATTTCTTATCACCAACACATACAATCCTTCCACCATCACCATCATTACTTGGTAAAGGGTTAAGGTAAAATTTCAAACCATCTTTGTGTACAATGTACACATTTGTCAATCCATGATGTATAGTTGGGTAAAAGTACAAAGTTGTGTCACCTTTTAGGTTGACTTATCAGAATGACTAAATCTGAATATTTCTATCTAAAAATCAATTGTATTCAAGCATATGGTCTAGGAAAATTCATTCTAGCTAAGCTATATATGGTGTCACACTTTTTCAACTGGAAATGTCTATTAAATGCATGTTTTATACTAGTTTGTATCCAATTACTAAAGAAATAAAATTATTTTAGCAAATTGAAATTTCATTTACTCCTATTACTTTTTATGATATTTTTTAAATAACATATAAACACCATTTTATAGAGCTTAGAGTTAAGAAAATTCTCATATAGAGTTTATAGTGTTTTAATTAGATATAGTATGTTATAATTTTAAAAAAAAATCTACAAGTACATATTTTAACACTCGAGAAGATATCAATTTTGAGAAAGGAAAAAATATTAAATCATATCAAAAAAAATAAAAATTTACATGATGTTCTAGAGGAGAGAGTCCTCATCAAGAATGTATAATTTTTTCTTTTTGTTCGAATATATTTTTTTTGAACATAATCTAAAATTGAAGGAAAATAAGTTTATTTCCATATAGTTTTGTGGTGGGAACTAGACCCATAATTTTCTACATTTCTCAACATGTAAAAATTTGTCTTTAAAAATTAGGAAAATATATCAATTCTTATTCCACATAATTATTAAAAATTATAATACTAAACTTTATCCATTTTTACCCCTTTCATTATTTTACTTCATAATCAAATTTTAAATAATAAAAGGGTGACATAGGTTTGTACTTTCACCCAATGTCCCTAGAGGCTTTCCAAGGTCTTCCAAGAATAATATGACAACATGTCATAGGAATCACATCACAAAGAACTCTATCAGCATATGATCTTATTAAAAAATCAACAAATACGTGCTCTCTAACAACAATGTTTTTCTCATCACTCACCCATGAAGGCTTATATGGTTTCTCAATGGGAAACTTTTGCAATTTCAATTTGTTTACCATCTCATAAGAAACCAAATTTTCAAATGATCTAGAACCAAAGATCATTTTACAAACCTTACCAGAACTTACACAATTCATCTTAAAGATTGATACTGGAGCCTTCTTTTGCTGTCGCATTCTTCTCACCATCAATGATTATCCTTCCTCGTATGGTCCAATTTTTATAACCTTGCCTTTGTCTTCCCATTCTTCTTCCCCTCCTTGTGCTAAGTGAGCCCTCTTCTCTACCTTCTTGTGATCAATCTCTTTCTTAAGACACCTAAAGGGCTAATGCCCAATGACTCCACAATTAAAACACTTGCTAGTGAATGTACCACTACCTCTACAATAATGAGATATGCCACTTCGTCTTTGTTTTGAATCAGCATTCTTTTTTAATCCTCATTAGCTTGTTCCTTCTCATCAGTAGATTTTCCTCCTCTACCTTTTCTTGCATTTCTTGTACCACCACTATTATTTTCTCTTCTCTTAAACTTCTCTTCAGCCCTTATGGTTAACTTGCAATATTCCTCAATAGATCTAGGGGTTGTAAGACTTAATTCATCTTGGATGTTGAATCTAAGCCACCCCAAGTATCTTGCCATTTTCTCTTCTACATCCTTATCATGACTTGCTCTAATATCCAACTTATGGAATTATTTAGTGCACCCTTGTATATCCAAGTCTATTTGCCTAAGAATTTGAATTTTCTTGTACAATTGTACCTTGTAGTCACTAGGAAAAAATTTTGCCCCCATTTTTTCCATCATAGTATACCAAGAAGTAATATTGGGTCTACCATTCTTTGATCTCTCAGTCTATATACAATCCCACCAAAGTAAGGCTTTGTCCTTTTAGTCTAGTCTTAGAAATTCTTACCATTCTTAGCAAAGTAAGGCTATATACAATCCCACCAAAGTAAGGCTTTGTCCTTTTAGTCTAGTCTTTGTAATTCTTAGCAATTAGTATACCAAGAAGTAATAGTGGGTCTACCATTCTTCAATCTCTCAGTTTTTATACAATCCCACCAAAGTAAGGCTTTGTCCTTTTATTCTAGTCTTAGCAATTCTTATTTTCTTTATGTCCTCTATGTTCTCAAACTCAAAGTAGTTCTCCATAGTGTTGAACCAGTCAATGATTTCTTCATCATCCATCTTACCTACATAAAAAGGTAAGTCTGATCTTCCTTTTGCATCACCACTTCTTATGGCTTTAACAAACATAGCCATCATCTCCTCCTCATGATCTAACTGTGCCTCTTCTCTCAAAGGGTCATCTTCTTCATCCTTCTCTTCAAAATCATCTTCCTCTTCTAGTCTTCTTTTTCCTTTCTTTTCCAGTATGGTCAATCTACCAATCAAGGCTTTCATTTCCTTGTCCTTCTCAAGCTTTTCCCTTCTTTCTTGTTCAAGGGTTACTCTTATTCTTCTATTCTCTATCATTTATTCCTTCAAAATATTTTCAAATTAAGTATTAGTGACCCTCTAAGGGATCCCCTCATCCTCTCCTTCTGATAACTTCTCAAGTACCAAGACCCACTAGGAATGCTCAAAAGGTAAGGGATGCTCAAAGGTTTCAACAAGGATCAAATACACAAATGACCCCAATAACTCTTTTCTTCTTTTATCCTAGGATGTGACAAGGCTCTAATACCAATTGATGCAACAAAAAAGTGTGATGTGGCCCAGCCAAGTTCACAAAGTGAAAATGTGGAAGGGAAAGGCTATGTTCACCAAACCCACAAACAACAACTATCCACTCTACAACTCTGACACCCTCCCAATGGATATGGTAGATGTATTTCACTTATTTAAGATGGATTCAAGAGGTTCTAAGTGGTTTTAGACCCCCAACCCAATCCTAGCACTCAAATCCTTCAATATTGCCTAGTAGGCCTAATTGCCCCCAACTAGGTCTACAGCAAGAAATATCTAAAGTTTTCCCCAAATTTTTCTAAAGAAATCCTCAAAAAAATAGGTTTTCAAATACTCATTTCAGCCTTCTTCAACATATTTCAAACTTAGTATAAGTTGTTTTGGACCAACAACCAGATCACCAAACTCAGCACCCCTTCTAGGCATAAAATAGGGTGATTTTACAAAGAAAGCATATGCTTCCAATACATCCAAAGCTTTAGGATTTCAAAAATCCTTAAAAATGATACCAATAAAAGGGAAATCAAATCAGTTTGACTCCTCAACCTTTCCAAATTAGAAACCCCTAATTTGGCCTCTTACAAACCCTCAAATCTAGGGCTTTCTCAATGTGTGACCTCTCAAGAAAATATCAACCAAATAAAGGTTTATTCACCATTTAAAATTTATATGTATATGATATCTACCATAAAATACCCCTCTCCAATGGATACATCTCTGGCTGCTACACTCCAGCCATGCATTTTATGCACCTACAACCACCAAAAACCCAATAGAAGCCTCCATTCGTGAAAACTCCTAGCCAATCATTGTTAGAATGATTATTTAAATTTGAATATAGGTTCATTCCATGAGAATCATATTCTTACATCCATGGAATGACCAAATGCTTCCAAAGTGCTCAAAACTTGCACAAATTGTTGCAAAAGTTGCTTGAAATCATCACTTTTGGTAAAATGAAAACCTATTTGTCTTAATTCACTAGAAATGGTTTAGATATCATCCAAATAGGTTAAAAACATCAAAATAAAAATTATAAACCAATCCAAACAAAAGATCTAATGCAAAATGCTCAAAATGGAGTTTTTATTGCATTCTAACTGCCAAATTTGTACAATGTTGATGGAATCCGTACAATGCCTTAAATGTAATGATCTTATGCCTTTACCAAGCCATATAGGATGAAATAAAACTTCCCCCACCATATTCCATTTTTTGGAGTCCATAAGAAAGGTTAAAAACACTCAAATATTAATTTTCCCTCCTAATTCAAAATATAGTTGTTAAGACTTTAAATTTGAATTTAAAACCTTATTAAATATTTTAACTCATACTTTATTTATTTCTACCACTTTTGAATTATTATAATACCCCCTAAGACCTATTTGATTGCTCTAACTAATCTAGATCCCTTGTTGGCACTATGGGCCATCCTTACATCATTTTTTATTCCTAAATCGTTTATCCGGATCTTTAGGATTTTTCAAGTTAACATTAATTGTTCATTATATTCAAACATTATAGGCTTCAATGCATTCCAATCCACTTTCAAGGATACCATAGATCCTTTTGTTTTTTTTTTCTTCCAAGGTGTGCCTAGATGTTTGCCTAGGTGCTCCTACACCACATGTAAAGGCTCACGTATCTGTTTAACAATATAAATATGGATGGAGTCCTACTAAGCACTAGTTAGAGAGTCGATTTGTACATAAATAGACTTGTTTTATTAGTTTAGAAGCATATGATTGCATAAAGATATCTCTCGCTCTCAACACAAATTGAGGAGAAGATTTCTTATAAATTCAAGAATGTAATATGTATTCCAGGTCACCACCATTATTTTGATGCAATAATATATGCTTTTGGTGCTCACATTTGAACTGTAATGATTCTTGCCTAAGTGTGTTATATTTTGTGAATGTATGTTCATGGATGTAATTGAGCCTATAGTTTTTATTGTGTTATTTTTGGTTGTGCAATCTTTTAATTCTGGTGTTTGCTATGGGTCTACAATTTTTGTTGACTTACTTAGTTCGAGAAGAGATTATCCATCTTTTTCCTACATATATTTTTGTCTTGAATGAGTGTACTTTCTATGGCCTTACAATTTGATAAAAAGTGAAACATCTTACGGTTACTGAATTCCCATCAATGATTGCATCAATGGAATTAAGGAAGTGTTGCTCCTATTTTCATTGGTTACCTACCGATCTTTTCAAAAGCTTGACTTGCAAACATACTGTTTCCATAGTTTATGTCCATTAGGAATTTATTATTCATATTGTTTGCTTAAACTTGTTATTACCCTATCTTCTTTATTTTCTTTTACAAACACTTGGTTAAATTAGGAATTCATATAGTTGCATTGTCAAATTGCATTCATTGAAAAATAGAAAAATACAAAAGTATATTTATTTTTGTGTGTGTTTTATTCTTTTGAGATAGCAAGTAGATTCTACATCTTTTCCAACTTTTTCAAAACCAGTAGGCCTCCCTATGAACAAATACATTTGTCTTCAATTGAGTGGATTACAGTAGGTTGCAAGATCACCTAGAACCTTGGAGTTGATCCTAGATCAGCTTTTCAAGAGAGGAGTTCGAAAGGATTCCTATTGTTAAGTATCATGCAAAATGATAGCTCAACACATCATATACTAATTCCCTATCAAATTGTCAAGGTTTATCCAATAGAAGATGGTAAGCATCCATGGGTAAAATGTCACACAACAATCTATCCTTATACCTTACTATAGAAAAATCCATCAATGTCTATTCATTCACTACTAACTCTATCTTTTATTGAGCCAAGTCACCTTGTAGGGATTCACATGTGGCACCTTAGTTAGTTTAAGATTTTCCATGACCTCCTTTGATATTATATTGTCTATAGATCTAGATTCCACTACCACTTTGCATACCTTCCCTAGGATCTTACATCTGACCCTAAATAGCTCCCTCCTATGCTTAGGTTCATCAAGAGCTAGTTGTTTAATCAGTACCCTCCTAAACATAAGGTTTTCACCCTTCTTTGACTCTATGTAGTCCAATTCAAAGTCCTTGTAGCAGTTTTCCTCCTAAACATATGTTATCCTCTTGTCATGGTTAGAAGAAGAGGGTTTATCAAGGCATCTATATGCAAGGTGGCCTAATTGAGTTGTAACACTTCATACTAGCAAAGTATGAGTTGCTTCCACCTTATCCTCTATCCCTATTAGAGTCTCCTTGGCTACCTCTTCCTTTTCTATAATCCCCTCTAGGAAATCCTTTATTGGTTTTCTCAATGAGTTTAGTCTCACCTTGGTTTCAGTACTCATTTCCCTTGCCTTGGTATCCTCCTCTTTGACCTCTCTAATTTATGCCTTTTCCTCTATCCTTGAAGTTGGAATCCACTTTCTTCATATTCTTTTCCTCCACCTTTGGTGCTAGCTAATGAAACCTTTGAATAGTGGTAGGTTCCCACAAACTAAGTTCCTCTTGGATGTTCCATTTCAAACCACCCAAATATATATCCACCTTCATCGGCTCCTCTTCTTGCTTATTAGATCTAAGGCATAACCTTTGAAACTTCTCTATATAAGAGGTCACATCTGAGTCTTTTTTCTTCAATCCTTATCTTCTTTTGTGAAGTTTGATTTCAAAATATTATAGTAGGAAGTTCTCCTTCAACTTAGTGACCATGGCATGTCAGTTGGCTATAGGATTCTTACCCATGTTGATCATCTTTTCTTGTACATACTTGCATTATGTCAAGGTTAAGCCTCTAAGTCTTGACTTAGCCCCTTTGACTTTATGTGCCTCTTATACCCCTTAACACTCAAAATGGTTCTACATGCCATCCAACCAATCCATCACTGCATCTATATCCATCTTTCTATTTAATAGTGGCACACCTTCAAAATATTTCTCTCCTAGGGCTTTAATAGCCTTCAAGAAGGGCTTTTCATTCAATATAGAGCCAGGTTTAGGTACAACATCCTCTTCTGCTACCTCCTTACCCTTCTCATTGTCTTCTTCTTCCTTCCTTTAAGCCACATCAGCAACTTCATTCAATTTTTTCTTCACCTCTTCCAAGGCTAATTCAAGGAGTCTATTCTTCTCTTTTTTCTCATCAACTTCTTTGGCTAGTTCTACATTAGTCATCATTCTTAATTCACCCATTGATTCTCTAGTAGCTACAGATATACACCACTTTTCCCAAGTCTTTAACTTTCTCTGATAGCACTCTAATGTGACACCCAATATTGCTCCTACTCTAGCTTTCTCTAGGGTCTCCTTAGATCTCTTACTTTACCTAATAGGGTTGCTAACTTCCCCTAATTTCCTTAGGAACCAAAAAATATGGTCCTAGATAATTCAACTAGATGCACACCAATGTATGATTGATTACTCTCCTCAGTTCAACTAACTCCACATCCTCAAAAGGCATCACAAAGGTATGGATGGCTCTTAAGAACATATTTTAATTGTCCACAAAGTCCACAAGCACCATAAAACTTGAAATCCTATTCGAGTTCCAATGTTCATGCAAGATTTCTTCAAATTGCTTGAAATAGGGCTATAAGCAACTAGCCCTTCAATGAAGCAAAAATCAATTAACTTGCAAAAGTTCCTAACAGGAGGTCAAAAAAATTCACTATTCTTGACACCCTTTTTAGATACCTTAAGGATTTTTGGGGTCTAGGGCTTCCAACTTGTCCATACAGTACAACCATAATTTTAGCCTAAGAGCTTTATTGGATTTCTGTACACAAGAAGGTTTTTCCCTCCATAGAACTCTTTCTAAAGGCTCTCATTGAAGTTGGGGCTTCTCCACTCCTTCCTTCAACACTTCCCATGCTTTGGTTGAAGTATTACACATATTCAACCACTCCAATCACTTTTGCAACAGACTGTGATCCATGACATGCAACTCTGGCTCGCCTAGGGCATCACAATAAAAACCATTACCTTTTTTTCTAAGGGCCCTCCTTTTCTATACAATATACAAGGATTCACCTTCCATATCCAAATAGACCATACAGATCCTATGGTTTGAGAGGGAGTTATGGCTCCATCTTGTTCAGTCACAAGATTTAGAATAACAAGATTGTAAAAGAAAAATAATTTATTTAAGAAACTAAAACTCTAAAAAACTTTAAACTAGAAATATACAGTAATGAAAAATAATCTAAACTAACACTTCCAAGCACAAAACTTTCAAATCTAATTCATTAAAAGCTAATAAAACTCAAAAGAATAAAACTATGTTATTAAACTTGTTGCTTAGTCTGTACAACCAAAAATTCTTCCAAGTTCCAACCCTACCAAAAGGTCAAGGATGGCCGTATAAAAAAATCTTCATACCTAATCCAATTACTTCAGATAGTTACAAGGCTCCAACTGAAAAGTTTCTCAATTCAAAGAAAAGTTGTCAATGTAGTCATTGACAACATTGACAATTTTTAGTAGTTTTTACAATTTTGAGCATTTGACTCTCAAAATTTCTCCAAATGGATTAAAATCATGCCAAGAGCCTCAAATAGTTGTTAAAAATATAACAAAGCCCTTCCAACACTTTTTTGACCATCCTAGCCTTCCAAACCCAAAAATGCTCTATATAGCCTAATTGAGCAACATTAGGCAACTATGAGCAACCTAGCCTAAACAACCTCACCTTGGGACTAGGCTAGCCCTATTATTCACCTAGTGGTGTTGATAGTACCACTATAAACTAAAATACCCTAGGATCCATATGTATTTCACATTCCTACTAATGCAATGGAACTAGTAGTGGGTTAAAACAAGGTTCCTATAATCCTCTTACTGAAGGTATGAGGCCAATAGTATCCTTACAAAGCCAATATACCCAAAATACCTTTATCAAGTATCCAACAAGATGATTATGGTTATATTAACCTAAAACCACACCTAGGAGATCCCAATCACAAGGAAACCCTATGAGAAAGACAACTAATCACTAGTTGCTCTTAAGGGCATTAAAAGGCAATTTTTGACACATTACTCGCCAAATACACATAAGGACCAAGGGTGACTCTAAGGCATAGCCATGGTCTATCTAGGTCCTAAAAAACATGAATCAAACATTGGAATCAACATATGTAACATCTATTCAATAGTTGCTTCACAAACTCAAGATAAGGCTTGTACCCCTAAAAATCTAAAAACTTGATTTAATTTCAAAAAATTGCAAACAACCCAAGGCCTAAATCATTGATTCATATGCCCTTTTGGGTTTTATATATCATACTAAAGCACTTGGATCCCAAGATGAGAATGCAACAATTAAAACTTACAATCTAACTTAGAAGGATTAGCCTATTAGGCCTCCTTTTGTAAAGGAAACACCAAAACTCCAATCTGAAAATTGGAACCTGAGGGAACTCACATAAGATGTTTATAAACAATATCCTAGGCCTTGAAGCCTCTTTTGTATCGAGTTGTGGGAGATTTTGTTGCACAATTCAAGCATGCACATGGATCTTGCATACCTAGGGAATCAAGTTTCTCCTTTTTATCTATAGATTTACACATGAGACCAAAATCATCTTAAAATAAATTTTTCCTACTCTAATTCCATCCATGTCCATTAAATTCCCACGGTGGAATCTCAAGTTATGAGGGGAAATGCTCGAAACCCTAGGTAGATACACAAAACTATGGCAAATTTCAGTAAATCTGAGATAACTGGAGTTGTATGTTAAGTTAGGATCTCATTCGAAGTGCATTTGAAATTTGATTCACCATGAAATCCAAATATGTCAAAGATCTATATCTATTGTCTAAAGGAATCAGTACAATGAATTGCAGCATCAGAAATAGCATAAAAACTTGGTATTTTTATTGATTAAAAGAAAAATTACACATTATTTGCCTACCACCAACCTAAAAGGGCTATTTAGGACTTCCTAATGGTTATAAAAACCATTTAAACCAAATATAGATGTTGGGAGTTCAAATTACAACTTTTGCAAAAATTTGCTTGACAAATTTTTAGCAACTTTTCAACTTTAAGTGCAACTTTTCCTATATTAACAAAAATTGGTTTCTAACCAATCCAACATGGACCAAAACATGTTAAAACATGAAAACTTAGTTTATCCTAATATTATAGGCTCATGTGATATCTTTTACCATAGTTAGCCAAGGGATTATAGAATGTCAATCTTGGAGCTAGGTCTTACAAGTGGGTCAACATGAATAGCCAATAAATATAATCAAAACCTAGAGATTATAAGGAACTAAAAAGAGTACTAACATTACATTTTTATTAGGGTGTAACTCCACCATACTCTCCATGAGCTTTAGAGCTCAATTTCCCACTTGAGTCAAGTTGAGCAATTGTAGTGCCATGTTAAAGGATTTGTTCTTCAGTCATCCAAGTAGCATCAACCTTAGGTAGTCCTTTCCATTTAACAAGGTATTGCATATATGTTTTTGTCTCAATATCCCTAAGGACTTTGGATTCCATTATTTTCTCCACTTGTATTGGTTTTCTAAGAGGGAGATTTGTCACAAAATCTAATGTATCAGCATGATCTAAACTTGTGGAGGCACCTGCAACATCAAAACCTACATCACCTTTGTAGAGAGTTAGATCAACAATATTAAAGATTTGAAAAATAGACAATGTAGGGGACAAGGTTATTTCATAAGAATTTTCTCCCATTTTGTGCAACACTATGCATGGGGCAACTTTCTTCATGTGTAGCTTAGAATATCTAACCTTTGGTAATTTTTCCTTCCTAAGATATGCCCAAACTTTATCTTCAATCTGAAAGTGAACTTCTCTTCTCCTCTTATCTGCATTTTCTTTATAATGCTGAGTTTTTACCTATTCTTGGACTTGGTTGATGAGATTTTCCAAGTCTTCTCCCTAAGTACTAACTTTAAATTCTAATGGTAGGTCTATCAAATCTAATGGACCTCCAGGATGTAGACAATACATTGTTTGCAATAGTGTCTTGTCAGTAGACCTATTCAAGGAATCATTAAAAGAAAATTCTTCTTGAGGGAGTATGACATCCCAACTCTGGTTATGCTTCTTGGCTAGGCACCTAAGAAGATTCCCAAGTTACCTATTCACCACTTATGATTGGCCATCAGTTTGAGGGTGATAAGAAAAGTTGTATGTCAAATTTGTGCCTAATTTCTTGTGAATTGTATTGATGTAGGAGCATCCTGGGTGTAAAGGCAATCTTGCATCACCCAAAAATATTTTATTTTCAGTCTTTTCTATTTTAATAAGGACTAGTAGATAGAGTGGTTAATATTTATGGGAACTTTCTATTCTTAGTAAGTTTGTCATATCAACTTAGAATGTTCTCATTTTCCACAAGAAGGTTCATTTTAGAGATATAATCTTACCATAAAAATCTCACTGCTCCAACTTAAGTATCAAAGAAGTTATTACAAATTTTTAGTAGAATGATTTTTAGAAAAATCTTTAGGCTCCTTGTTGGAGGCCTTAGATTGTCTAAATGAGGTTTGAAAACTCAATTAAAGGGCGCTAGCAGTGTTCCAAGCATGTAGATTAGGAGCTAGCATTTCTAAAAAGTGGTTATGATAACCAATTGGAGGAACGGTTTGTGAGTTATGGCCTTCTGAAGTTGAGCTACCCAAAACTTCTAAAATAATTGTCAAAGATGTATTTGGCCGACTCTATATGTTTTGTTAGCGCCCATCAGCCCTAGGTATTAAGTTTGAGCATCTAGAACCTTCCTAGGTAGCATAAAACTACCTATTTAAGAAAGGCCCAAACATTGTCTAAGATAGCTCTCGGTGATATTTCGCAGCTTGTCTTGTAAATTATTGTATTGAGGGCACGCATGTGGGTTAGCATATTGTATTTAAGAATTCTATAATTCTGCTTTTGAGGCACAAATAAGAAGTCCATATTTTGTTCTCACACTATTGTTTCTTTGTTTTTGTTATGAGTTTATGGTATTAAGGGGAGCACCCTACATCATGTATGCCAAAAATGTCCATAGAACTTCGCATCCCTATTTGAAACAATTTTTTTTGGTAAGCCATGAATTCTTACAATTTCTTTGAAGAAAAGGTGAGCAATGTGTGAGGTGTCATTAGTACCCTTGCATCGTACAAAATGCATCATTTTGTTGAACTTGTCTATAAAAAAAATTAGACTATCAAATCCTTGTTTTCTTCTAGGAAGTCCCATTACAAAATTCATTGAAATGGACCCCCAAGGTCTAGCAAGTATTGGAAAAGGTTCGTACAATCCCTAATTTTTGGATACACACTTAGTTTGCTAACATATAGTGCAACCTTCCACAAATTTCGTGATGTCGTTAGACATTCTAGGCCAATAGAAATTCTGCATGATCTGTTTAGATGTTTTATCAATGCCAAAGTGGCCTCACATGCCACCACAATACTTCTCCTTAATGATGTTCAGTCTCATAGAACATCTTGGTATACAAAGTTGGGAACCTTTAAATAAAAGATCATTTTGAATGATGCATTTAGAAAAATTAGTGTGATATTTCCTTATTAATTTAGAACAAACCTTAAATGCTTCTCCAAAATCTGGTTCTTCTACATAGATGTGTTTGAGTGCATCAGTTCAAATGCTCTATAACTAGACTTCTTCAACTAGGAAAACCGTTCTACTAAGGGCATCAACCACTTTATTTGCTTGACCTTTCTTGTGCTTCAATGTGAAAGTGTATACCTGCAATTGCTTGATATGCTTTACACTTAACTTTTCCTCAAAGTTCAAAAAACTTAAAGCATGGTTGTCAATGTAAACAACAAATTCCTTTGGCAAAAGCTAATGTCTCCACTTTTTGAGATCTTGTACTACTACATACAATTCAAGGTCTTAAGTTGAGTGTCTTTTTCTTAGTATCATATAACTTTTCAAAGAAGAAAACAATAGGTTTTCCTTCCTAACTTATGACAACACCAATGACTAAGTTACTAGCATCAATTTCAATAGTAAACACCTTCCTAAAATTAGGCAAGGTCAAGATAGGGTATTGAGCCACTCTATTCTTCAAATACTCAAAAGCATTGTTTGCCTCATTAGTCCACAAGAATTTAGTTTTCCTACCACCTTTGATTGTATCAAGCATGGAAGCACAAATGTGACTAAAGTTCTTTATGAATTTCCTATAAAGTGTGGCTAAACCATGAAAACTCTTTATGTCACCTTGGTTTTTAGGAGGTGGCCAACTAATGATTGCTTCCACTTTTCTTGGATCCATCTTTAGAGTTCTGTGAGATATGATAAATCCGAAAAAGGTGAGTTCCCTTTGCATGAATGTACATTTCTCCAAATTGATGATCAACTTGTGCTTATAGAATTTTCTCAAGACCTTCTCCAAATGGTTTAGATGTTCTTCCCTACTGTTTCCAAAGATGAGAATGTCATCAAGATAAACAACAAAAAATTAATTTGGAATCATCTTGTAGGGTGCCTTGTTTGTAAATGAGGATCTAGGTATTAGATCAATCTAATGTTTGATATCTCTAAGGGGAGGGAGGGAGGGAAGAGGGAATGTCACTTTCTATGACATCATTATACTTCTCTAGCAGTCCTTTGACATCTATTGGTATAGGTGATTTTTTATCAAATTTCTCACCATCCTTAGGCTTCATAACTAGTATGAAACCTCCCTCTTCTAATTCTTTTATAGTTTTTATCATTTCTCTTCCCCTATTAGAATCCTTGTGGTTTCTTTTTCTTTTTCATATTTCTAATCAATTAATGGTTTCATGGTGTAAGATCTTCCATCTCTGATGATGGTGTATGGGTTTTTCCTACCACTATAGGTGGCATCCACATCATACTGCCATGGTCTCCCTAGAAGGAGATGGAAATCATCCATTTCAACTATGTCACACAAGGAAAGTTACACACCTTTCCTTGAAACTAAATTCTCTATAGAACCAGAATCTACAAGCAAGTTACACACCTTTCCTTGACACTTAACCCTTGTTCTAAACAAGTTCTTCCTTGTCGATGGCTCCTAAGTGTGTGGAACTTGTAAGAAATTTTACCTCATCATGAGGATTATAGGTTCTTTAGTTTCAAGTTCTAAACTATCTTATTGGACCAATTGTGTTCTTCTTTCACCTTGGTTATTGTTTCTTTTCTTAGGGCATTTGCATACATGATGTCCCAACTAGTTGTAGTTATGGAATTTTATAGGGTCATTGCCTCTACCACCTCTACCTTTATTAAAGGTTTTTCCTCCTTTATATTCGTCTTTAGAACTTGACTCATTTTGATCATTGTCCTTTGGATTTTAATTAGTGATCTTGTTGTTTCTATACTACCCCTTGTTCCAGGAATTATTCTTGCCTTTGAAGGATTTATTGTCATATCCTTTGGCTTTTTTATGACCTTTCTTTCTCTTCCATTTTTCCTCCACTTTTATTGCCAACTAGTAGCATGTATTCACTAGTGAAGGGGTATGCAAACTTAACTCTTCTTGAATGGGTAACTTCAAGCCATTCATGTATCTAGTAAGTTTTTCCTTTTCATCCTCTACTAAATTTGTCTTCATGCATTGTTTCAAAAATTCCTCATTGTAAGAACTTACAACTAAGTCCGACTTCAAGCTCTCCTACCTTCTATGTAGTTGAACCCCATAGTTATCAAGTACATAAGTTTCTCTCACTAATGTCACTATTATATCCCATGATGAAATCATGTTCCTTCCTTTCTTCACCCTTTCAGTCTGGATGAAGTTCCACCAAGTTGGGGTTTCTCCCTTCAACTTGGATTTTCCCATCTTTACCCTTTTCTTCTATGGAATTTCTTCTCAAAGAAACTAGTCAGGGCTTCTATCCAATGCAATGCTATGTCAGCATTCATTTTCCAACTAAAAGTTGGAAATTCCAACTTCCCCTCCATGATTGTTTTCTCCATGTATCTAAGAGTATTCAAGAGAAGTCTCTATTCAATAGGTACTTCACCTTCTTCTTTAAGGTCTTCAACCTCAACATCTTGATCTTCATCATCAGATTATGCCCCTTTTTCCTTATCCACTGTGCCTTCAAGTTCTCTCAGCCTCTTTGCAAGAGGAGCATTGGTTTCTCTTTTCTCTCTTGTCAACTTTGCTAATTCAGAATTTGTCACTCTTTTAGGGATCTCTCCATCTTTCTCAATAAGAGCCATGCTCTGATACCACTTGATGTAATGGAACTAGTAGTGGGTTAGAACAAAGTTCCTAGAATCCTCTTCACTGAAGGTACGATGCCAATAGTGTCCTTACAAAGCCAATATACCCCAAACACTTGTCCAACAAGATGATTATGGTTATCTCAATCTAAGGCCACTCCTAGGAGATCCCAATCACAAGGAAAACATATCACAAAGACAACTAATCGCTATTTACTCTTAAGTGCATTAAAAGGAAATTTTTGACACATTACTCAACGAAACACACATAAGGACCAAGGGTGACTCTAAGACATACTCATGGTATATTTAGGTCCTAAAAAACATGAATCAACCATTGGAATCAACCTATGCAACATCTATTCAATAGTTTCTTCATAAACTCAAGATAAGGCTTATAGCCCTTGAAATCTGAAAACTTGATTTAATTTCAACAAAATCTACACTACTTTATGAATGAATAATTTATTTAGATACCCTTTTTTGGTTTATACAACATACTAGAGTATTAGGATCCCAAGATGAGAATACAACAATTAAATCTTACAATCTCACCTAGAAGGATTAGCCTATTAAGCCTCCATTTGCAAAGGAAGCACCAAAAATCTTAGCCAAAACTCCAATCTAACAATTGGAAAATTAGGAGGATCACATAAGATGTTTATAAATAAGATCATAGGCCTTGAAGCCTCTTCTATATCAAGTTGTGGGAGATGTTGTTGCACAATTCTAGCATGCGCATGGATCTTGCATGCTTACGACATCAAGTTTCTCCTTGTTGTTTGTAGATTTTCACATGAGAGTAAAAGAATCTTAAAATAATTTTTTCCTACTTGGATTCCACCCAAGTTTTTTAAATTCCCATGGTGGAATCTCAAGATATGAGGGGAAATTCTTGAAACCTTAGGTAGATACACAAAATTATGGCAGCTTTTAGTAAATCTAAGATAACTTGAGTTGTATGATGAGTTAGGATCTTAGTCCAAGTGTATTTGAAGTTTTATTCACCAAGCTATCCAAATATGTCATAAATCCATACCTATGTATCAAAAGGAATCCATACAACAAGTTGCAGCATCAATATTAGTAGAAAAACTTGGTATTTTTATTGATTGACAGAAAAATTATACATTTCCTACCTACCACCCACTTGAAAGGCCTATGTAGGCCTTCCCAATGGTTATAATAACTATTTGAACCAAATATGACCATTGGGAGTTCATATGACAACTTTTCCAAAAAGTTGCTAAAAGTTGCTTGACAACATTTTAGCAACTTTGGAACTGTAAGTGCAACTTTGTCTATATTAACTAAAATTGGTTTCTAACCAATCCAAAATAGACCAAAACATGTTAAAAAATGAATACATAATCTATTCTAATATTCTATGATTATGTGACACCTTTGACTATAGTTGACCAAGGGCTTATATAATGTTGATCTTGGAACTAGGTCCCACAAGTGGGTCAACATGAATAGCCAATATATCTAATCAAAAGCTAGAGATTCTAAGGACCACAAAAGATTTTTAACATTGTATTTTTATTAGGGTGCACTTGCACCACCTACGTAGGTGCCTCTACACCATACAGTCTATACAAAAACTTCGCACATGTGACTTCAAGTCTTGTGCATATGTTGACATCACTATCAAACTGTCATTTGGTACTAGTTGACCGCACATCTCCTAATTATATATATGTTAGAAGATATAATAAAAATATCATAAGCTACTTTCCAAGCCCTCTGTCTATGTACTACTTTCAAAAAATCAAAAATATCTTCCATACATCTTCGACTTAGACTCTATGCATTGAATCTTAACATTAGGACATAGTGTAGAATATGTCCTTAACTTTGCATCACCAAACAATCAAAATATTGTACGTACAAGTAAAATTTATGTATGTTACTTTACCAGTCTTCATAGACTTCCTACTATGTTGACATCAATGACAAACACAGTCATGAATGCAACATGTCAATACTCTCTAATTCTTAGGATACTACTCCAATGTAGTACCATCATCATTCATGCTGAAAATTATGTGCAATAGGATCGCCTCAGGCCTAGGAGGTTGATCCCAACACTTGGGAAGGTAGGGTGACACTCACCTAGATGTGTTTGAACTCCTAACTTTTTTTGTTTTTGGTTTTTCCTATTTTTCATTGCAATTTCTTTTAGTAGTTATGTCATATGTGACTTTTTATTACCTTGTACTTTATTTTGGGGTATAATATTTAGAATACCTTTGACCTATTAGATCATGGTTTTGTCTCCTAGCTCAGGGGTGATTCCTTATGGATCACATGGTCAGGTGACAAAACAAGAGGTTTGTTCATGGCTTGCATTGGAGTTCTTTCTTGGAGATATGTTTCTATAATGCTTTAAAATTCTTAAGGATGTTCATGTTATTTTATTTACTATAAAAAAATGTAAATGATTTATTTAGATGTAATTTGATGAATCATGAAGAGGGGACTTAGATTGATACATTTTAAGAAAAGATGTGAATAAGGGTTGGGTCAATAAGAAAGAGGTTTGATTCTTGAAAAGTAAATGTATGAAAATTGTATCTCTTTTATAAAATTCAGCTTAGTATATATGTATGGTAGTGAATACTTATCTTATCATTTGGTTTATGTAAATCATTCTTATTTATATGGAATATCTTAATGTATATCTTGTTATAGTTGATGTTATTGATTCTCCTCATTGTGAGATTAAATTGGTCAATTATAATGATGCTATAGCATTTTATATTTTATATTTAAGAACTATATAATCTTCATGACAATAAAAACTAATACATGGAATAACTTAATTAGTAAAGAATGAATGTTAAGGAACCAAAATAGAAGTTTACATCTACAATTAATGAGTTTAACATGAAAATGATGTTAAAAAATAATTACTCATCAAACTTATCAACTTTGGCCTATTCTTTTGCATTCCCTTTGGAGGGAATTATGTAAGGGAAGTAAGCCTTTAATGGTTAATAGGTTGGTCAATTCAAATAGAAGTGTTTAAAGGTGGTAAAATGTAAATAAATGTATATTGGGATTAATTGGTATTTAGTTGTCAACTTGAAAACTTACTTGTCAATTTGATATTACCCTCATTTCATAGTGTACTTCCTAAATACAACTAAACAAGTCAATCAAATAAGCATGTCACCATATTAAAACATAGATAGTTAAATTTGGAAGGATTTGGGTAAATTAGTAGGTGGTTAAGGTTTCCAGTCAGCCTTTTTAGTTTTAAATAAGTGTATTAAAAGGTGGTAAACCCAAAACATGCAAGAGAAGTTGATGTAAAGGGATTAAAAATTAATAAATTTTGGAATGTTATTGTTCATTTGTATGTTTTAACATTTATTAATGTATTTTGAAATATATTTGCACAATCTTAAGGTTTTGAGCCTAAGGATTTTCCATGTCAACATCTTAACACATTGAATCCTCTATCAGTTGGCCTTTGAAGCAATAAGTTTGATTAGATAATTGAAGAGATACTAGGTTTTGAACAAGAATTATTAAACCCTTGATTAGGTTGACCTAAGAACATTAAGATGTGATTTATTTTAGATTCCACATTGAATAAACCAATCATTTTGGGTAGTGGTGAAGAGGGCAATGTGTATTAACTTCCCTAATTAGTCATGGTAAGACTTTTTTTTGACCAGTAATAGGGTTGTAGTGAGTGGTTTGGGTCCATGTGTTTGATCTATTTGTAATGATGAATAATATGTTGATAGGTATTTCCTAATCAGTTCATTAGTTTATTACCAACCTTTACATCATAAGGGAACCTACATATATCAAGATTGTCACTACACTCTTAGACACCATTGGCTCATACATATGACCAAACAAAAATAATTTACTTTAACATTGTCTTATAATGGCACTCCTAATTGGCTCTACAATTTCATTTTCTTAGACCTATTCTTGGGCCCTAAAACTCTTCTAACCCTTTCATGAACCTTCTATACTTTGAGGACATTCCTTCCTTCACCCTCCTCATGATCCAAATAAATCACCTTGTTCTAATTTGGTGGATAAATCCATACAAACCCAAACTATAATTGCCAACCTTGCTAGAAAGTAAAGTCCACCAAAATAATTAAGGGGGGTGAATTGGTTATAGAACTAAAATAACTCTCAATATCTCCTTAGATTATGAAACATGTAAATAGTGGATGCATCAACCATAGAAAGATAACCATATACAATAAACCCATATTTGTTAACCAAGGAAACCCTTGATAAGAGGGAAACCCATGGTGGGGATGGTACCCACAAGATGATGTACTAATATAAATGTTCCTTTTGAAATGATGAACCCAGTTAGGAGTCAATCAAATACAATCAATACATATGAGACCATGTTAGGAGACTTTGAATCCTTGTTGGGAGATTCAAACCCTATTACGAGTTGAAAGGAAGACAAGAGGACCCATTGTCCAAATAGCTTCAATACTATCCTCACTAAATAATATAAGTATAAATCAACAATTGTCCAAAAACAACTTATATTTCCAAATACAGTTCCCTGTAATCTCATTGTGCCTCAACTGCACCAATCTCTTCTCTAATCCAAAATATATTCACATTCAAGCTTACAGAATACATCAAATATATATGATCACATATCACACTCTACCACAAAGAAATAGCCTTACCTTTATACTAAGTCCTAGAATAAATAATTGAGTTTCCCTTGAAGCTTTCCAAATTTATAATAATAATATACTACTAACTTAAGATATTAAATTACAAGTTACATTACATTATTACATCTTTTTCATAATTACAAGTAATATGTTGACTCACAATCTTCATATCTTTTCATACGAT
Source organism: Cupressus sempervirens (assembly GCA_028749045.1). NCBI lineage: Eukaryota > Viridiplantae > Streptophyta > Pinopsida > Cupressales > Cupressaceae > Cupressus > Cupressus sempervirens. Next base: position 267,731,712 of record CM053791.1, on the reverse strand, counting down.
GAACATATGATCATGTGTGATTAACCATTCCATCTTCAAAATGTATCCAACCTCTATCTTAACTCACTTAACTAGATTCCATCTCTATTAGGAGATAAAATCCAAACATCAGCACCCACATTCCAAAAATGATGTCTGAAAGTTGACTTAACCAAATCCTTCATAACCATGTCTAGTCTTCATATTTTCATGCATGCTCTTAGCTATAGCATCTGGACATACTCTAGACCATAATCCCAAGTGTACATAATCTAATCTTCAATCCACAAACTATGTAAATGTGAGACCTCACCTTGACCCATCATAACTTGGACTTTCTTGTTACCTTTTGATATTCAAGACTTTGATATTTTGATAGCTATTCGAGACTTAGATGGACAGTGGATTTGTTTTATCTATTGATTTTGATACTGCAGTAGTATTTTACATTATAATATGCACTAAGAACCTATTATTATGTATGAAATGATTGAACACATATGGATGCAGTTTATGACATGATACTATTAGATTTTGATGCGATGCAAAATGTTAATTTGATTATGGTGATTTATGATTGTTGATGAATGTTAATTTGATTATGATGCTTTATGAGATGAATGGTTATGACATGTGAATAAATGTTAAATTTTTAATGATGACTTATGACATGCAGGTTTTGATATTTTAACATTTTGAATGGAGTAATTGAAATGACTTAAAAAGGAGAATTAATTTGAATTATGGATACCATTATATCCATTTATGTTGTATAGTTTATTTGACCCCCTTGGACTATTGATGCTTGAGTTTAATGTGCAAGAAGGGCAACCATGGAAATTCTTGGGGGAAACAAGTTCCAAACCTTGTGAACATAGTTTAACCAAGGTGAATCTTGGAAAGATTCAAAAGCCTCGCTGTGAAAGTATTTTGTTTCATAATTTAAGTTGTTTGTATGAGGAAAATGCTTAATCATAATTTAGATGCATTAAGGGCATGCTATGGTGAAGTGGAATGTATTTTAATGTGTCACTTGACACTTGTATTTGTCTATGTGTTGATGACATGTCACCTAGGGTGTTGGTCACAAGGTCACTTAATCTTAGTCATTTTTCTTTTCTTCCAATTAATGTTCAAGTACACCCACTTGGGAGTGAATGTTAGGATGGGTCACCATCATGTTGATTTTCGAATTCAAACTTGTCAGGAATTTTAGGAGGCCTAAATGGCATCCTAAACTATTATTTTATTGATGAAAAGCCACCCAAATGGTAGTGTAACATGTTAGGGGCCTAAATTCAACTATTTTAGTGATTACCTAACTTAGGGGACCCCTTAAACAAAACCCTCTTGAACCAATTCGAATTTTTGAGTTTCCCCATGAGAGTACCCTCACAATCCCACTTGGTCAACTTTCTTATTTTGGAGGAGCAATAATGTAAGAAAAGGGAGGCTTGAAGTTCCTACTAAAAAAAGGTTAGTGGAGAGTCTTTTTAATGGAGGGGTGACTAATTAGTGGGTTATTCACCCACTTTCTAAGTTTAGAGACAGATAAGTTTGGAGGGAGATTAAGGGATCTATACTACAACTATCACTACCCTAGCTTGGACCAAGGTTGGTGTTCTCATACTATTTTTCACTTCTTTTCTTCTCTCTTTTAGAATGGCAAAATAAATCTACAAGTGTGAAGGTTTTGTTGATGAAGCATGCATTGTGCTTTGAATCTTGCATTGTGGGCTTGGGCATTTTGTTGTGGAAATGTGAATGTGTTATGTATTTTTTTTGAAGATTTCCTTTTGGGTTTTGTTGCCTTCTTGATTTTCTTGTTTTGACTATGAGTGTTGAATGTGTTTATGGGTGTGAAGGCTTCACTCACCCTTGGGAGGGAAGAAAAGCCTTGGGTGAAGGGCATAGTTGGGCTCATCATTGTAATTGAGAGAGTACCTCATGATGAGGATTGGATTTATTCCATGGAGTATGGGCTCCATTTAAGCCATATACCTTTGTCATTTTGGGAGATACAAGGGGTTTTGTGTGAATAAGAAGGAGATTTTTATGATGGCTTTGTGAGGAAAAATGTAATGGCAATATGTTGTTTATAATTGGTTATGGCATCTCCTCTTTGAAGAGCCCACCTTCACCCAATGTGAGATGATTCCAATGGTTAATCATTGTGCAAGCCATGGGAGGGAGTTGTTTTATGTTTTGTGCAATGTTCATGCAATGGCAAGTGCTGTATGTGTGGAACCCATTTAGTTCTTGTTTCCCCTACTCGATGGGTGGCTTCTTAGAAGCCTAGGTTGGGAGGTGAGCCTCCATGGTTCCTTGTGTGGGTGTGTTATGTGCAGGTCTTGAGAAGAATTATTCTTTGGAAATTATTAGGGCCTCACCCTTGATAAAGTGGAAAAGATCCAATTGTGTGAAGAAAGATCAATGTCCAAGTCATCTTCATTGGGTTGTGATTTTTTAAATCTCTAATGTTATTCATTGTGATGTAAGGGGATTGTATCATTGTTTCTCACCTGAGAAAATTGTTGAAGGAAAGATTAGGAAGTTGTATATATATTTATATTTTACTTGTAAGGAAATGGTTATTAGAAAAATGATGTGTTAAGGAACAGTTTACTATGAGTTGTAAAAGAGATTGTATCTTGGTTATCATTTGAAATTGTGGAAGGAAGGGTTGAAAGATTGTATACATACATTTTACTTGTAATGAAATCTCCTATGTTAAATTTGATGTGTTATAAAGAAATATTGTATGAGATTCTTCCCCTTGATGTATTTGTAGATATGCATTTCATAAATGATATGTAGAAGAATGTTATGAGTAGAGTTGGTAAGATTCAAATATATAAGTTGCATTGAAAGTTATATGTTGTGCATTTTATAACTTGGAATAAAACTACCATGTTTGATAATTCACTATACATGTATAAACATTTATGCATTTGGCTCTCAAGTTCAATTAAGTTTGCTAAGAAGACAAACTACCTTATCAAATGAATATATTCATGCACCATTTCATGATAGGATAAACAAACAACACAAAAATTAGTGTGAGAAATGTAAACACTTAGACCAAGACTTGAAAAGACTTGTTGTAGATATACATTTCCTCTTTCGAAAATGTATGGGGATGAAAATAAAACATCCCCTAGAATATAGAGTAATATTTTAATCAAATAGAATATTTCAAGAATTTTGAGATTGGAAGATAAATAAAATCACACATGTACTATTAAAGATCTGCTACCTAAAACTTATATATATATATATATGAATAAAGAAACTCATATTTGACCTATGACTCTTTGTACATCATCCTAGTAAAACAACAAGGAAATATGCATTAAAACTTGTCCATGACAAAACATAGAACAGTGAAGGCTAAACACCTACTACTTAGCATTTAAAGAAAATAATTTTTTTTTAAAACATAAAATAAAATATAAAATCCCATTGAAAGAGGGCGCTTAGGTTTGAAAGTCCTTTACAAATCCCAAGGAATAATTAAGAAAACAGTAGACATCTACCTCACCTAGAAAAAAAAGTGTAAATGACATGAGTTGGGAAAAATTGATGGGACAGGTGGTCCCCACTCAACGTCCACTCCTTAGATTCATATTAAAGCTTATAACGTTGGGGAAAAGCTAACATTTGTCTGACATAGGTCAGACAGCCCCATCCTCTTGAAGTTGGTGGTTGGGGAGGACATGCTGCCACGTCAATGATGCGACCATTTTATTTTGCGTCCATTTAAGATGAGGATGTTTGGGAAGGGTGTGGTACGATTAGGAGTTAGGGAAGTTGTTTAGTTTAGTATAATATACGTGTTCAGTTAGAAATTAATTAGGAGTTAGGGTAAACCATGGGAATTAATTTTTAGGTTTTTTTTTTTTTTTGTTATGTGTAGGATGGGGTGGGGCCATGTAGTATAGGATAAGATTTAAATATTGTTAGTAATGAGTTAAAATATTTAAATTGTGTTTAGGAACTAAATAAAAATTATTAATCATATGGCATGTCATTTAATATTAATGGAAATGTGTAATATTGATTTGGATTATGAATATATATAAATTACATAATTTATTAAATATTTATGTGATAGTGAGTCAATTTTGGCTTATAGGAAAAGTATAGAAGTCAAAAGGAAAGTAATTTACATAGAGGAATTTTGGAAATGGTTAGATATATGGGTAGTAGATAGACTTGAGAATCGAATGGTATTGGTATAGTGGCAATAAGTATTTTGAGTATGGTGTGCATCCATCATTATTAGAGATGTAATGTAATGGATTTCAAATGTTATGAGTATTAAGTAGTCTAATTCAATTTAGTGTTGATTAATGTTATGTGAATAGGTTTTGTTATCAAATGGGGTATGATTAATGTCTCGTGCTAATGGTTAAAATTATAGTTAAGGGTAATGGAAATAATTGGAAAGAAGGCTAATAATTACTTTAAAAATAGAATAAAATAAATAAATAAAGTATTAATTGAAATAAAAATAATTAAATAATCAATAAATAAATTTATATCCAAACTGGATAAATTAATAAGTAATAACAAATAAATAAATCATAGGACCTAATAGAAGTATTTCCTAGTGAATGAAATCGGAAGAAGGATAGCATGTATGCAGTTCGAGGGGTATATATATAATTTTATGCACCTAGATCGTTATGGAGGAATGTTGTGTTTTGTCAACTAACTTTACTATATCCAAATCTAGTGGAACTATTCGGGGTCATCCAAGTAAGTCATCGATCAATATGAACGTTCATTTTTAACTTAGGCCTGTACATAGAATCTATAGTACACTTGTTTCTTTAAGAAAAAAATGGTTGTGTTTTTAACTAGTGAATTTTAGGGCATGATAGTAAAACTAATCTTTGTCTTCTTCTCTACCAATCTTCAAAGAATGACCAGTATGTTGACATCATTAATAAATGCTTTCATGAATGCAACACACAGCCACTAAATCATGTCTTCAGCACTACTAGGATACTCCCCCATAGGCATACCATCAATATCCATGATAACAAACCTTCTTTTATGACTATCACAATGCCTTCATCTCTATTTAACCAAGTCCAACGTATTGCATGAATACCTACACTTGTTAGGATAGGTAATATGCATAATCCCCATCATCATTATCCAAATGGAATGGGTTATTCAACATGGAACCAAAAATAAATCACATTTTAACATTCATTTTTACCCTATTTGAGGGTTTAATAGTTTTCCATCTAATCCAAATATGTTTTTAAATATGTAATAAAATTAAGTGCCACAAAACTCAAAATAAAGGTAATTCAATGCATCAACATATATAATAAATGGATCCCTCAAAATGAATTAGAAACTAATGTCAATTCCAAAATAGAATTATGTCATAACTTACAAAACATGGTTTTTTTTTCAAAACACTAAGCTTTATTTTCTTTTCATAGTTAATTAGTGCCATCTCATGCATTATATTGCACTTGGAGTGTCATTTAAGATATTCTTATAAGCCTTAAGGCAATTTGGACCTATGCTAATCAACAAGAGTTAAAGGTCCCAAAATATGTAAATGGTGGAAAGGATGGTAGAATCATGATTTTATAATATATTTGACATATTAGTAGAGGTATAAGTCAATACATGGTCATTTCAGCTTACATTGAACAATCTTGCAAAATTTGTCAAAACTTGCTTGACAATTTTTTTGTAAATTAGTGTAAAAAGTTTTCATTAACGGTCTAGAATGGCCAATTAGTTCAAAATTGGTTTGGATTAGTTTGAAATGGTTTCAACATCATTAAATAAAAAGTGTAATGAAATGCAATAAAGGTTCAAAAGTTCTAATATTTCCATATTGGAAAAATAAGGCGTAAAGAGATAGATATAAGGGGTTTAAGGATTTAGTAGTCATAATATGGCGGTAAGGTCATAATAAGATATTTTTATAGTATTTGATCAATATAAATCATAAATGTTGTAAGGTTTCCAAACTTGACAACTTGTCAACTTAGCGACTCAATCACAAACATAAACAAATCAAAACCTATCAACAAGTTTAGTATTTGGATAGTTAGAGTAGTTGGTCACCTTATAGCCTTAGGAGAATTTATAAAGGCATAGAAGCCTAAGCCAAGAATTTTGGGAAGAGAACCCGATGTAATTGTCATTTCAATCAATAAAAGTTGTGTGGTTTCTGCATTTTCATGTTTTTCTTGTAACAAATATCCTTTTAACAATTTTTTTGATCAAAATGTAAAACTTTCAAAGATTATTTTTTGGGGAAACATAGTATTATGAGTTAAGTCCATTTTGGCTTTTGAATCATCCCTTTCAATTCCCTATACACAAATATATTGCATTTTATTTGGAAATTGGTTTATACCCTCAATTAGGGAACCCATGGATACAAACATGTAGGGTTCTAATATATAACATGTATAATAAGGCTTTTTTTTTTGCCAATAGAGAGTTAATGCAATGTATTTTTTTGTCCCAAAATTTGTAGGAACCATGCATAGGATGGCATGCGGTTTGAAGACTAGAAAATAATAGAGGTAAGTTATGACTGTCACCTAGGACATCAATAAGTTAATGTGATTTATTTGATAGAATGGTATTATGTTGAATAGATTAGAGGAGTATGGTAAGAGTGGGAAGATCCTTGAGGATATTAAGAGGGTATTGAAATATTCTCAATGTTTGGGTGAGTAGAACATAGGGTATTGCAAGAATAAAAGTGACTGTCTTTTAGAATGTTGTTATTAGTTGGCATAGTAGATAGTGAAAAGAGAGTTTGTTTGTAGTTCAATATTGTGAGGTTTTGTCTTTAATGGAAATAGACAAGAGTCCTACATGATCATAGGTTTTAGGGGGATATAAAGGTGTATGGATAATCCAAGTTAGGAATCTAGAGTCAGTTCAATTGGTAAAAGAGTTGTATCATACAATCACAATTGCAAGTAAACTATTCCAAAGGGTTATGTGATCAGAGTAATGAGTTTTGAGAAGACTTAAAGAAAAATGGTTGGGGTTTCTTGATAAATTTAAGAGGTTGAGTAATTTTTTTGTCAAGTTTGATGTCAAAATGCGATGAATTCTAGAAGTGAGTTGGTGATAGTAGTTTAGTCCATTTAGTGCACCTTGTTTAAAGAAAGGTATTAATGAATTTGAGAACAGAGGAGACTGAGATGTCAAACTAAGAGATGGAAGCCTTAGAGGTGGGTGTAAAGGGACCCTTTACATCATGTAGAAAGGCCTTATCAATCATAAATGGACTATGTTAAATGGTGATTCATTCATTAATAAGAACCTTTTAAAATGGAAAAGTAACCAATGAAATCCCATAAACCAAATCTATTGGCACTTACAAAATGTAAATTGTGGAACTCAAAAACCAACTTTATTTATTTTAAAACACCTCTTATGACATGTTTCCATGTTTTGGTATTTTCCACTTAAGTAAACTTGTTATAGACCTCAAAAGATCAAAAACCCCTTTAACAAACTTCCAAACTGTATCATGACCACTAAACACCATTTTTTATGCCTTGAGGTGCTAATAGGGTAATTAGGAATCCAGTTTGTTTAGCATAACATGGTAAATGAGGATGTTGCCAACAACAACATTTCTATTATTTGAAATTCAACAGACATATCACTATTTAAGTTAAAGTGTATTTAATAAAAAAATAGGTTATTATAAGATGAGTGCATTTAAACAAAGTGTATTACAATGAATAGTTGTTTACAATTTTATTACAAATTACAGAGACATTTTCAAAGTTATAAATTATAAAGTAAAAATGAAACCTCTAGTTAGCAACCTTATACATAAAATAATATACATATAGATAAAATATATAAAGCAGCATCAAAGCTTGTGGTCATGGAAAGAGAGCCATGGAGGTAGGGTTTTTTAAAGCCAAGGTAGTGTTCAAGATGCTTGATCTTTTCAAAACCCTCAAATAAGAATTTTTAGAAAAATCCCAAGAAGATAAACATGTATTTAAAAATTTATTCATTATGATTTACAAATATTATGGTTCTCTGCAAATTCTATAAAACAAAATAGGGTGAACTTGAATATGTTATTTTGATTGGTGATGAGAACATGCTCAATCTCAAATATATTACCATGTTGGGCGATGTCTTTGGGTGGATATGTTGCTAATCTAGCCTCCTGTGACTAATTCCCTTCTTCATTGCTCCAACATTTCCCATAAATAATAAAAATAGAAACACAAATTCTATCATAATAAGGAATTACCTGTGAATAATGAGATATAGAGCAAGAGGTGAATCAATTAAGCTTTTTTTTTTTAATATTTTTTTGTAATTGTGTTTGTGTGTTTGTCAAAATTATGATGCCATATAGATGATAATAAAAATTTTGATGATATCAAGGGCTTTTATTAAAAAATGCAAATTCAAACCATAATGTCTTCACTATCAAAAAAATTCATAAAACATTAACACCAAATGTATTAGTGAGCACATCACCTTCTATATGCCTACTAGTGAGATTATTATAACACTAGAGGACTTTTAGAGGACCTTATGCATCTCTGTAGTTGGGGATATTGTATATTTTGAATAGGATCCATATGTTAGCATTGCAATTCCACAATGGGTACTTAGGGACAATTTCATTATTTATTTCCACATCACTTGTGATCTCATGCATAATTCATACATTGTGCTCCCTTCAGTTATAGTTGGCTTGATTAATGGGGGTATTTTGATGCCTAGTCAAGGTATGCATGGTTTATTGTATGGGTGGGCATGCATTCTTAAGGATAAGATGGAGAGATGCAAAACTTTTCTTGGGGAACCTATATGGAGGAAGCTCCATTATCTTGTTTACCAATATTTAGGGAGTATGATTAATGGGATTTTGATTTTACATATTTGGGCATGGGAGCATAGCCCTATCACTAGGTCAGTTGTGGACAAAGTGTGGTACTCAGGTAAGACTTATGTATACTTGTACTTAGGTTATGTTTAGCAACCCCACCTGGGAAGGTTAGATTATTGGTGTTAAGTTTTTGATGACTATGTAATGCTAATCTGGAGACCATATGCCAATTATTACACTAGCTGGTTGGATTGATTTGAGATTCTATTTATTTTTATGAGCTTATATATGATGAAATGAACTCACTATATTGTAGAGAGATTCATTATTTGTAAAGTTTGTGTTAGTATGGAAGAGTGTAGGGAATTCCTTAGGATACTAATGTATATGCTTGTATTCATAATAAGGAGCCAACATGGGGATCTTGCCTTCTAGTTAATATTTTTGTGGATGATCATGAGCACCTTACTCATTTTGTGTGGGATTATCATGTTGGTATTCTAGATGTGTGGGTTTCTAATGAGTGTCAAGCATACATAAAGAAATATCCATTTCCTCGATGGACTATAACAAAGAAGGTGGTCAACTTGATAGATGAGCCATTAGATTAAAATCTTGATGACATAGGAAATAGAGGTCATAGGAGGTCAAGATGGACATGCCAGTGGTAGAGATCACCAAAGGGGTGAGGGTGGAGGGATAGGATTTTTTGGGGGTGATGGAGATGGTAAAGGTGGTAGATGTGGTAATGATAATCATGGAGATGGAGGCAGAGATGATACTGGAGGAAATGGTTGTTGTCAATATGGCTAAGTAGGACAAGTCAAAGTTATCATTTATGGCAACATATATCTTAAGCAAAGAAAGCATAGTGTATAAATAATGGTCGTATAGTCTGAGATGGGAATTTTTCTAAGTATCAGATATCTTTACTAGTAGCACAGAGATAGTTTTCGTATGTGTAGTCTATAAACACATTTTGGGCATGTGAAAACTTGGATAAAGATAGAACAGAGTGTCATGATGACATATATAAGATTGTAGTATGGTATGATCAATACAGATCAAGATATGAATCAATTACCAAATAGATAGATTAAAGAGAAGAACAAAGAATGACAAAGAAGTGAATATTATGGTTAAGGAATTATTTTGGTAACAAAATAATTACTTAAATAATTAGGGATGACATCCTCGATGTTAACCCTAAGTGAAAAGAGTTTGTTTTATGTTATGCCAAGCTTGTGAAAGCTTAAAGGCTGATAGGATAGAGTTTTGTTAAAATGTAAGATATAAAGGAAGATTATAACTTTTGAAGTTATGTGATGTGACAAAAGATATGAATTTGATATGTGAAATTATGAGAAGGTTTTGTGCATGATCAGAGATATGTGATGTAAAATAGATAGTAGAAAAGAGGTTTTTGTATCTAACTGTTTTATATCTAACTCTTTTGTGTAAAAGAACTACATTATATATATTGAATGTTTGCACAGTAAGCTCATCTTGCATCCATTGTAATTGTACTACCAAATCCTAATAGGGTTGAGGCTTTCAACAAGGACTAGTCCTCTAATAAGAACTGAGACACTATATGTAATTCATAGACACCTAACAGGGTCAATATCCTTAATTAGATTCTTTTGTTTAGGGGATCATTTTTTGGGAACCATCCCTTCCCTTGGCCATAGTTTCCCTAGTTAACAAAACAATATGTTATGAATTCTTCTTGTGTATGGTTGTATTTACTATTCAACATTATTGGTTTACTTTCGTATTCATGTAATAAAGTAATTAACAATATCTAGTTGTGGGAAAAAGTTTGTAGAATACTAATTCACCACTCCCCCAACCCCTCAGTATTACCTATTTCTAACAATTGGTATCAGATCATAGTTACTCAGAAGAGGCTTAATAGCTTGAGTAATATCCCTATGGATATGGAACAATTTTAAAAGAATCTTGAAGAAGCCCTTGAGAAGATTGATCTTCTTACTAAAGAAAGAGACAACCTAAAAGAAAGGTATGAAGATGCAAAAGATTACATTGGGAAACTAAAAGATAATATTGATCATCTCAAATCTAGAAAAGAACCTAGAGAGAAAAAAAGGATAGTGATGGGGTAGCTACCCTAAAGAAATAAAATGAGATTTTGAAACATGAGTTGAAGATTTTTGAACTAAAATTGAGCATAAAGAAAGATGATAGTGAGATTGAATCAGATTTGAAGTCTGAGAATACATATTTAAGATCCCATCTCACACAAGTGACATTTGAATTAGATTCTATCAAAATAGAGCATGCACTACTCAAAAAGTACAATACCATTGTCAAAGGAGATTTAACCCAGGCTAAGAAATAATTAGAAAAGATATATTGTAGTAGGGATAAAATTGATGAACAATTATTCTACTAGAGATCTTCTTATGATAAGACAAATCTTGGATATCTCATTGGAGAAAAATCAGCAAAGAAAATTGAAGCTAGAAAAGAACTAGATCCAATTGTTGAAGCCCCTAAACTTAAGGAGAATTATCAGAATGAAATTGAGTCTAAAGAAGTACCTAAAGAATTCAAGCAAGTAGGTCAACATGAGAAATGTGATGAACCCAAACAAACAGAGCAAGTTGAACCACCTAAAGAAGTAAGATATGAATTTAAAGGTAGATGCTTTATATGTAATGAAGTTGATCATATCAAGAGAGATTGTATAGGTAAGTCTTTCAAACTTATTACTAGTTTCTATTGTTATATTTATCATGATTTTGGACATTAAGTAGTAGATTGTAGGAAACCTAAGTTTGATAGTAATAATAGCAATAGTAAAATGTTTAGGGATACTAACCCTGCAGGAAATGAAAGAAGGGGATCCAAAGTAGATCTAATGAAGGAGAAGGAGCTAATGGAACAAGAAGAAAGATTGTATGTTACAAGTGTAAAAACTTTGGACACATTGCAAGAAATTTCAATGCAATGGTCAATCAAAATGGACCTAATCAAAGGAGTACACCTATATATTGATTATGTAATAACTTTGATCAAATTGCAACATCTTGCAGAATGAATATGAGGAACATCAATAGGAACCTAAATAAACTTCAAAAGGAATAATAGTAGCAATAGTAGTCAAAAAGATGCAGTCAAGGAGTATGTTGAAGAATTCAAGGAAGTATTTGTGAAGACTAAATATCCATCAAGTTCCATTGTATGTGCTTTATCTTATTTGAATTAAGCACCTTTTTCATTGAAGATGAAGTACCAAAAAGATATTTAAAAAGGTTAGATATCAAATTAGAAGCTATGAAGTTGGAAGAAGGAAAATAAGATTGTAAGGTAGTTTTGGTTAAGAGCACAAGTTATTTGGAGATCACATGAAGATGTATGAATGAAAACAAGTTTATTGATTATCAAGAATAAGTTTTTGTGAACTGAGTAGTTGCACAAGGAATTTGAATTTCAATCTCAAAGGATTTAAAGAATGTGATCAAGTTATGTCTACCATTCAATCCTATGAAGAATTAAGAAGCATCTGAGAGAGATTAGATAGTGAATTGAAGGAGAATTAAAGTGAAAAGTAAGAAAGACTCACTTAAGTGAATTCTGGGTGTTTTACAAAGTTTCAATTGTGTTTTCAAAATATTTAAATCAGTTAAAATGGAAAATCCTACTGTAAGTGATGTTAGTGAGAGACCACAATACAAGTTTAAGAAACACTTGTTTGTGTCTTTGGAAGATGATCCTTTGGGAGCATTTTCACAAGTTTTGTTGAACATATTTCATGTAGAGACTATAAGGGCATACATACACTATAAATTTGAGACTATTGGTGATAGTAACATTAATAAAGACTTGGATGTAGTATGTAACAATGATTTGTCTTTTAAAAAAGGTTTTTAGCACCTAGAAAAATTGAACATTATTAGACATATGTTCTATATAGAGTTTGATAACCATGAGTCGACCAGAATAATCTTGACTAGAATCCATGAGGGAATGTTTTGGGTAGGAAACATCCCTATCATAATTGGCAATGATATGATTAATAAGCTCATAGGATTAACTGATGAAGGGAGTAATTCAGTAAATGAAATGAATGTGAAGAAATGGTTGAAACCAATCTAAAGACCAAATCTAATGGAAGAAACATGAAAATTGATTTGATTAAGGAGTATGATGTAAGAATCATCGGCAAAATTTTAGGATGCAAGATTAACCATAGTTCAAGGTTAAATTTTCTACCTACTAGATTCATCCATGCAGCATACCTAATGATAGTAAAAAAGGAAATGATTAATCTATGTCAAATTGTGAAGCAATAATTACTTAGCAATATTGAGAAACTAAAGAGCACAAAGTGTTAGAAACAATAGTCCACCAAGATATCTAGGAGGGGTGAGTTAGTTATTCAACAGTTAAAACATTCATCTTTTTTAAACAAACTTAATAATTCAACCAAAGTAAATAGCAACCATAATAAAATGCACAGAAAATTACACCAGATATGTTGACTAGGAAAATCCTTGATTAGAGTGAAAACCCCAGTGGGAATGATGCCCACAAGATGATGTACTAATATAAATATTTCTTGTTAGAGGATGGACCCTATTACAAGTCTATTACAACATTTAGTACATAGATTCCCTATTAGGAAACTTTGAATCCCTATTAGGAGTTGTAGTATAATATATGCAACAAGAGCCCACTCCCCAAACATGTAATTTCAACTACAAGAAGAGTTCACTGCTCAAACAAGTAATTTACTATTATGTCCTCATTTCCTTTGTTCTGTTACTAAACCAATCATTGTTAGACCTTGTAGACTAGGTCACAAAACTTGGATCCAAATACCAAACCTCAAATCACTCAATAAAACCTTGACCATGAAGTTTCCTTCACTTCCACACTACTTTGCTCAACTTCACATTTTGCTCTTGCTGCTACTTATCAAGAATTAAAAAAACCATACATTCCATACCATGATAAAGAAAAATTTCCTTCCTTTATACCAAGTCCTCAAAATAATTTCTTGAGTTAATTGTAAGACCTTCCTAATTAATTATTACAAGACCACATTAAGAACATGTTATACTTAGCAATAACATAAATCTTTCACCTTGCAACTTGAATAACTTTTTGTACACGCAATATTATGACAAGAAAACTTAGCCATGTCATCATCAAAATGTATTCTTCATGTCCTCAACCTTGATTCTCAAAATATCAACTCTACTAACAGATATAACAAGTTTACCACAACATGACTCTATGAACTCTATCTCGGAACAAACATCACCAAAACTTACATAACTTATTCAAGACTTATCCTTTCTTCTTTTGACATTAAATTTATATACCAGATACTTAGAAGTATCTCCCATAGCCTTGGATGGTGTAAATACTCAACTAGTCATCTGTACCAACTTGATGTTTATGTTGTTCTTTTGTCAAATACCACAAAAAATTGCTATGTTGACATCAATAACAAACTCAGTCATGAATGTAACATATCATAATAGTAACATATCTATAATACTCCCCCATAGGAATATCATCAGCATTCAGGCTTCCAATCATTATTCTAACAATCTTCCCCTTTGGAATTGATGGAAACATAGATGAAAAACATCTAGTTCCAAGAATACCAAAAAAAGACCATTCAACTTTTCAAATCCTCTTCATCAATCATTCTCCCCCATTAAAATACCTCAATGTGCTTTCTAAAAAACTATCATTGCATGTTGTACTTATGTTGAACATACTATACTCATGCCAAACATCTTCCTTAGCATAACGTTTTTCATGCAATATTCTCCCCCATTGACATCATTATCAAAGGTTTCAACAACAAACATCTCTACATCAAACTCTACGACAACTTATTCTTACTAGCTTGAGTGTTAATAGACATTGTTCAAAAAAACATCCAACAAGATTCCTAGATGACTTTATCCATCATAGATACTCCCCCATATAGGAAGCATCAGCATTCAGTCTAGACAATAATGATGCTTTGTTACACTAGACTGATGCACTCTTGCATGTTCTATTCTGATGTAGGAAGGGGCATAACCCCAAGCATACCTCACAAATACTCAAAAGTCTCTTTGGGAAGAGGCTTAGTGAATATATTTGCAATCTGCTCTTTAGTGCTCATATACTCTAATCTGATTTCCTTTTCTACAACTTTCTCTCTCAACATATGATACTCAATAGACATGTGCTTAGTCTTTGAATGCAACACTAGATTCTTAGACATGTTTATCATGTTTGTTTTGTCATAATTTATGACAATATTTTCACTAATTCCTATCCTCATATCCTTCACCATTTGTTTCATTCAAATGACTTGATTACAATTATTTGTTGTTGCAACATACTCTACTTCTATTATACTTTACAATGTATAATCCTACCTCTTTCTTAGCCAAGAAACCAATCTTCCTCCAAGAAAGAAGGCTCCACCACTAGTGATCTTTATGTCATCCATATTGCCTGCCCAACCTACACTAGTATAAGTAGTTAGAGTGAAATCATTAGATCTATCATACCATAATCCATACTCTGAGGTTCATTTTAGATATCTAAATATCCTTTTTACTATGGCATAATGTGCTTCTCTGGGATCAGCCTGGAATCTTGCAAAAATTCCAACTACATTTTCTGTATCTGGCCTTGTGTGAGTCAGATATTGCAATCCTCTGATCATAGATCTGTACTTTTTCTACTCAATAGTAGGTGTCTCATCCTTTGTAGATAACTTGTGTCCAGTTACCATAGGTGTTCCAATGGGTTTACATGTTTCCAAACCAAACATTTTTAGTAAATTCTTCAAGTACTTAGTCTAGAAATAAAGATTCCTTCTTTATTCTGAACAATCTGCAATCCTAGGAAATATTTCATCTCTCGTATCATACTCATCTCAAATTTTTTCTTCATTTATTCAGAAAACTTTTTTCTTTCCTTATCATTACCTCCAAATATGATATCATCAACAAACATTACCAAAATCATCAAACCATCATCAATTTCTTTCCAATACAGATTATTGTCTGCCATACCTTTACTATATCCAAGTTTTGTCAAATGTTTGTCCAACCTTGCATACTAGGTTTTGGGTGTTTTCTTCAATCCATACAATGCTTTCCTTAGTCTACATACTTTTTCCTTGTCATTTTTCAAAGGACATCCTTTGATTTGTTCAATGTATACCTCTTCTTCAAGTTCTCCATTCAGAAATGCTTATTTGACATCCATTTGATATACTTTGAATTTCTTATGTACTAAATAGGCTAAGAATAGTCTTACTACTTATATTCTAGCTACTATAGCATAAGTCTCCTCATAATCGATGCCTTTTTGCTTTGAGTAACCTTAACACCTAGCTTTCTTTGTTCCTTACAACTTCTCCTTGTTCATTCATCTTGTTGCTGAACACCCATTTAGTTCCTATCACATTCTTGTCTACTAGACTGGGGACCAATTCCAATGTCTCATTCTTTACTATCTAATCCAATTCCTCTTTCATGGATTGTTTCCAATAATCATCTTTACTTGCTTCATCTACATTCTTAGTCTCAACTTGAGATATCAAGCATAGTTCTTCATTGACTCTACTTGTCATCACACCTTTATCTTTTCTTCTAATGATCTACTCAAATGGGTGATTCTTTATCATATTCTTTCATAAAATAGGAGTTTCTATCTCAACTCTTGGCTCTACTAAATGTTCTAAGCTTTGTTCCTACCGTAGCTCTCCTTCATTATGCAAATCATTGTTAGTCTCAAGAAATACCTTATCATTCCTTGTTTTAGTAACAACATCATCATCTAAATTGTAATCAACTATTCTCTCTTGCATCCTAAATTTCTCATCAATTCTCACATGTGCACTTTTCATAATAGTTTTAGTTCTCTAGTTGTAATATCTATAAGCCTTTTTTTCAATGAATAACAAAGAAACATACCTTCATCACTTCTAGCATTAAAGTTACCAATATCATCATCTCTTTTGATATAACACTTACTCCCAAAAATTTTGAAATACTTAATTGTAGGTGAGTGACCAAATCATAGTTCATAAGGGGTCTTATATGTGTCTTTCCTAACTTGCACTCTGTTCATAGTGTAGACTATTGTATTCATAGATTCTATCCAAAATGTTTTGGATACATCATTCTCTGCTAACATACCTCTTGCAACTTCTATAACTAACTTGTTCCTTCTCTCTACAACGTCATTCTGCTTAGAGGTTCTCAGAGCTTATAACTATCTTTTAATTCCATTTTCTTCACAAAACATGTTAAACTCATTTGAAGTAAGTTCTCTTCCTTATCTAATCTTAAAAATTTAATCTTCAAACTAGATTCATCGTCCACACTATTCTTTAAAAAATCATCAACTAGAATCATAAAATACCTTTCACCATAGAATCATTTAGTCTTTGTAGGACCACTAAGATCTATGTGTACAATCTCCAACTTTGATGTAGTGGTAAACTTCTTGCTAGGAAAAGACGTTCTATTATGCTTTGTCAAAACACGCTCCTTGCAAATTGTGTTAGTAAGCTTTACAATCTTCAAAAAATCTCTAACTATAGATTTGGTTACTATTCCAATTACCTTACCATCTTTGTCTTTGATCATGCATGTTTTTTCTATGAACTTTAATTGATAACCTTTGTCTGCTAATTTTCCAACACTCAAAATATTATGCTTTAAACCATTAACAAAGTATACATCTTCAATGTTAGTCTTACCATCAAGATTTATAGATCCAATACCTTTAACTTGGCATGCTGCATTGTTTCCAACTCTGACAATTCCTCCCTCCTAAATTTTGAAGTCAACAAACTTGTTCATATCACCAATCATATGATGTGAACAACCACTATTAATTATCCAATTATATTTCTTCTCAACCTGTGACACTAAAGCTACATTTTTTGGACTTTCTTCTTTAATTGTCACAAACTCAATTTCATCATTACTAGCACTTAATGATTGTTCATCAGAATTATTATCTTGATTTTCCTACAAACACTCTCTATCATTTCTAGGTTTGTAATTTTCTTTATACTTTTCTCTCTTTTAGGACACTTAGATGCATAATGACCATATTCATCACAAGTCCAACATTTAAAAAATTTCTTACCTCCTTTTTCTCTTCTTATCAAAAGGGCTATTCCTTCTTCAATCTTTCTATCCTCCTTAGGTCTATTATTGCTAGCAAAATCTCCTCTAGCACTTGTGCTCCTTGATAGACTAGGTCAAATATTCGAGGTACTAAAAGTTGTCTCTATTTTGGTCAACTCTCTAGATTATCTAAGTTCATTCTCAATTTCTTCAAGTCTTGCAAGATATGTCTCCTTTGTGAAATCTTTCGTACAAGATATCAATAACTGTATCATTTGAACTGCTGACTTAAATGGTGCTATAAGAGTCTTTAGTATCTTCCATATAACCTCATTATTTTCTTTGTTTCCTCCTTGAGCTTTGATACCTACAATAATTTCTAATATCTTGCCTATATATGTTCTTACAAATTCATCTTCCATCATTTTAGCATCTTGAAATGCACAAATCCAACTTTGTAGCCTGAACTTCTTAGAATGTGCATCACCTTCAAAACTATTTTTCAAATCTTTCCAAATCAAATGTGAAGTACCAAGTGATTTTACATGATGGTACTCAATTTCAAGGAGTGTAGTCAATAGTGCTTCTCTAGCTCTCATGTCACACATGAAAAGATTTCTTTCTACCTTGGTACAAGTTTCCAAGTCCTCTCCAACAATGATTGTCTTCTCTGATTTTGTCAAGATCTAATATCTTGGACCCATACACACCAAATGTGTCTTCATATTTTCTTTGTAATTTCCATAATTTATTCCATCAAACTTCAGACTATCTTTCCTGAACATATTCCCCATGGATCTCTCAAATTTGTTAAATTTTATCTTCAAGAACCTAATGCTCTAATACCAATTGTTAGAAATAATAGTCAACCAAGATAACTGAGAGGGGGGGGATCAGTTATCCAACAATTAAAATATTCATCTTCTTTAAAAAAACTTAACCATTCAATCAAAGTAAACAACAACAATAATAAAAAGTACATAGACAATTATACTAGATATGTTGACTAGGGAAACCCTTGATCAAAGGGAAAAATCTAGTGGGAATGATGCCTAAGAGATGATGTACTAATATAAATATTTCACGTTAGAGGATGGACCTTATTAGAAGTCTATTACAACATTTAGTACATAGAGTCCCTATTAGGAGACTTCAAATCCTTGTTAGAAGATTCCAACCCTATTAGGAGTTGTGCTAACCCTATTAGGAGTTGTAGTATAATGTATGCAAGAAGAGCCCACTACCCAAACATACAATTTTAACTACAAGAAAAGCTCACTACTCAAACAAGTAATTTATTGTTATGTCCTCCTTTCTTTTTTCTATCAACCAAACCAATCACTATTAGACCTTGTAGACTAGGTCACAAACCTCATATCCAAAATACCAAACCTTGAATCACTCAATAAAATCTCAGCAATGAAGTTTCCTTCACTTCTGCATTCACTAATACATTTGGTACCAAATTGCAACAGCAGTGCCGTTGCATTTTTTTCGTCACAACCTTGTCGTCGTCGCAATTGCGACAGTCTACCATCGCAATTGCGACAATGACAAGGTTGTGACGAAAAAAATGCAATGGCACTGCTGTTGCAATTTGATACCAAATATATTAGTGATTACTCTGCTCAACTTCACATTCCACTCTTGTTGTTTCTTATCATCAATTGTAAAAACCATATCAATCCATACCATGATAAAGGAAAATATCCTTCCTTTATACCAAGTGCTAAAAAATATTTTGGAGTCAGTTTTTAGACCTTCTCAATTAATTATTCTAGGACCACACTAAGAACATGTTATACTTAGCAATAATATAGATATTTTTCCTTGCAACTTGAATAACTTTATGTACATGCAATATTATGATGAGTGAACTTAGCCACATCATCATCAACATACCTTCTTCATGTCCTCAACCTCAATTCTCAAGATATCAACTCTACTAAGAGATATAACAAGTTTATCACAACTTGCCTCTGTAAACTCTATCTCAAAATAGACATCACCAAAACTTACATAATTTCTTCTAGACTTACCCTTATTCTTCTAACATTAATTGCATATACCAAATACTCATAAGTATCTCTCATAACTTTAGATGGTGTAAATACTCAACTAGCCATCTGTACCAACTTGATCTTTTTATTGTTCTTCTGTCAGATAACACAAAAAATTGCTATGTTGACATCAATGACAAACTCAATCATGAATGTAACATATTATTATAGTAACATATCTATAATACTCCCCCATAGGAATATCATCAGGATTAATGCTTCCAACCAATCTTCTAACACAAAGAATATAGTATTCAGGTTTGAATAATTGATAACTCACCTATTCTTTCAAGTTATCAAAAAGTTTTTTGGAATATCATATTATGAATGGAATGAAAGCAAATGTACAATGAACTTGATCACTTATCATTACAAAAGATAGTCAAAAGAAAGAATCATTGAAAATATCACTAAGATGATGAAGATTTTTCAATCTTAAAATGAAGAAGAGACCCAAAATCCCTCCATCAATGGTAGAGAAGTACAAGGATGGCATATGTTTCATGGCTGAAATTGATATCACATGTACATAAGCATTAGAACCCAAAGTCAAGTTCATAGACCCTATGGGCTATGAAATGAGTGAAGATCTAATAGAATGTTATGCAAAGATCATCTTGGATTCTGATAAAAGATACTTTTGAAGAAAAGATAAAAGAAGTTCACACTGAAATTTATAGAAAAGACATTGAAGAAAGTTGACAAGAAGATTGAATCAATTCTGAAAGAATTTGGTATGACCAAAAAAGAGTATGAGGAAGCAAAAGGTATTGCCCTAGAAATGAAGGCAAGTGGAAACTTTGAAGTACTTTTAGTCACACCCTTTACAATGATAGGACCTTCAAAAAGAGTTACAGTAGCAGGATCTACTTCTCAAATACCTATTGTCACAAAATTTTGCACCCTTGCCTCAAGTTTGACCTAAAGACAACCTTTTAAAACATGGAAACAATCTCCAAGCTGTGGGACTTGAACAATGAGATTGAGTTTTCAGAGAAGATCGGCTTCCTTACTATCAAGATGTACCTAACTACTTCTTGAGAGGAAAAAGGAGAGGGAAATACATTAAATGCAAACTACCTAATCTAAACTAGAGGAGGTGATACACCAAATAGTACATTCAATCTTATCTTTGACTAGAAATGCACAGTTCATCAACATAATCTCAAAATACACATATTCAATCCCTTCTTAACTAGATAACCATATGTAGATCAGAAACCAAAGAAATTTTATAAGGAAGGGGCTTCAGTCTATATCATTCAAGGCCAAGTAGGTACGATCATACAATTGAAGAATGGAGGAAATACATCAACATAAGGCAAGGATATATTGCACAATATATTAATGAAGAAAGAGGTATAGTAGAGAAATATATTCATTCAAAGGCAAAAGGAAATTATAGCAGTAGAGCACATAATACAACTACTATCAAATCAGAGAAAAGACTGACCCTTGGAAGGGTTACAAAACTTACTTTATATATCAAGCATAACTAAGAAAAATTTTATCAAAAGCTAAAACTCAACTACTATCTTTAAGTAAAAGAGAAAAATTATTGTAGATCTAGGGAAGATTGATCAGGTGCACATCCATATGTAGGAACTATGATCTTTCATACAAATTCTAGCTTCAAAGGGATAGAAACAATGGCCATAGCTACTCTGATTGGGTAGATGAATAACAAAGGGGGTAGAAGAATAAAACTTTTATTTATTAGGCATGGAGAATACTCAAAATAATGGTTGCAAGTGATCAAGGAAATGTTTTCCATTAAAGAGCTTCTTGATTCCATGTTTACGACCATGCTGAGTCAGTTGTGTCATCATTCAACAAAATTCAACAATTAGATTTTCCATGTGGCCCTATAACCTTTAAGTATTCTTCCATGTTGCCTAGCTTTCTTTCCATTATTTTGACTTGAGCCTTCTTTTTTCATGGCTTCACAACTCATATTCCTCATCAACCATTTGGCCATGTGAAACCATGACCTCTTCATCCTTTTTTTGATCATTGTTTTATATATTGAAAACACTTTAGCACTCTAACCATAGTGCCTTACAATGACTGTGAAATTAGCTCCTCTACATCATTGCAACTACTAGGACTTAACATCCTTATGACTGTGCAAAAGTGTGATACCTATATCTTTAATTGCATCACCCCACCAAAACTGCTAGACACAAAGCCTGTCTAGGACATGCAATGTTGCACTAGCAACTAACTTAACCATTTGACTTCATATCACAACTTTGTGACTTGAAATTCCCTTAATTCTCTTTAGCCCATGATATTGCAATAACTGCATAACTAATTGTTTAAATTCATATCGCAACTTTGTGACTTGAAATGCCCTTAATACTCTTTAACCTGTGATATTGTGATAACTACATAACTTAATTATTTTATGTGATCACAATGTCACAATAGTATTATTCCATTTCCTTCTAACCCAATGAGGTCGCCAAAGCCTCCTAGAGTTAACATTTTCTTTGAATTGTAACCGTGCAACCTTGACCTTGGGTAATCCTTAACTCCATGTGATGAAGTGAAAAAAGGCTTCACTACTTCACAATCCAAACCATGGTTTAGCCTTAACCTCATGTGACACTATGACTAACCTTCAAACTAATTACTGTCGCACCATTGTTACTTAAGTTCTTAACTCAATAATTAACCTTGTAATGGTGTGAATAAAGGCTTTCACCACTTTGCAACCTAAAGCCTAGAGCTCATTTCGATGGAGTGTATTTATTAAAACCATTCTACATTTATCAAAGAGATACTCCTTCAAAAATTGATTGCATTATCTACTAACTGACCCTTGCAATTATGCAATGAATAAACATTTTTAAAACCAGAATTGGTATGCAATGTTGCAACTAACTACTTCTGTGCCTTCACAACATGAATTTTAATGTTGGCACTAAATACTATGAAGCTACATTGATGGTTGTCTTGACTGTGATGCACCCTTGCAACCCATCTTATGCTTAAGACATAAACTAGAGCGATAAAGTGATAAATGGAGATCGCATCATCACAACTTGAGTGCTTATAATATGGTCATACAATGCAAAGAAATTAAAGACTTTGGGACATAAAAGTGGCCACAAAATGATTTAGAAGAATAGGGTATGGGGTCAACACTTAGTTGAATGAACCTAACAAGGAGGCAAACTTAAGTGGTGGATGGGTAGTCTGACCTTTCAAAAAAGCAATGCAAAATTATAACATAGAAGGGAGAACTATGGGTATAGTTAGGTTTTAGCCACATTCCTGGCACACTATGCATACCTTGGTTCCATGTATAGATATCTCTAATAATATTTCAATGATGGTGACAAGGGAATAAAAAAGGGGAGGGCTAAAATGGCTAACATTTCTAGCTCTTAGAGGGGATGCTTGCCTACTAAGCATGGACTAGTGGCCTTAAGCAATCCATTGGGCTATGGAGTCACAAAATATGAGCTCTACTCTACAAAAAAAATGTAACCTCTATAATCACAAATTTTCACAACTTTTCTATCTCACAAAGAAATAGCCTATGCTTGTGCACTTCTTTGAAAAAAATTGGAAACTATTCTATTATGTACAGAAAACCTTAACCTTCTTTAGAAGAAAGAATTAAGGTAAATTCCATTGACTAGAATTGGAAAAATATCACCATCAGGTGTGGATAAATGCAAAGCATTTTCCTCCTTATAGCTAGTGATAACATATGGACCACTCCACATAGTATCAAACTAGGAGTGTTTGCTCGGTTTAGCTCTTTCTACATCCCACTTGAGAAAAAGGTCTCCCTCTTTGAAAACCTAGTTTTAGCCTTTCTGTCAAAACTTTTTTGACCTATTTCTGATGTGTCCCAAGTGTTTGCATAGCCTACTATCTTTTTTCTTCTAGTTCCATCAATTTTTACATCCTAACTATCATGACACTATCTTCAATTAACTCCAATTGATGAGATAATTCAAGAGATGGGAACTCTAGTGAAATAGGAAGCTTGGCTTCCCTTCCATATACTACCATGAAGGGTGAGTTCCCAATTGCTCTCTTAGGTGTTGTTGGTCATATTTTTACCTCATGTTTTATTATTATATCATTCTATGAATTTTCCCAGCTTTTATGAGAAAATTAGAGTTTGGTTCCTTTTCAAATGATTAGCCCTAACAAAAACCCTAATTAAACCAAATTCATGCCCTACGTGAGCCCTTTAGGTCATATGTTTCACCTTTGAAGATCAAGCAAGAAAATCTTTTTTGAAATAATATATATTTTTGAGAACTTTTTAAGGAATTCTCATTTTGCTTCATAATTTCCCAAAAGGTCCCTCACAATTAAATATTTTTAAGATCTACAGTGGTCATCTAGTCACTAGAAAAACATGTGTCCATTTTACTTCATGCAACATAGAGACCAAGTAAGTATTATCCAGTCAAATAAGCATGACTTTAATGTGTATTAGCCTCACTGTCAGATCTTTTAAGATCAACGGTGGTTGCTATGTCACCATCAAGAATTGAAAGGTTTTAACCTATCGTGACAGAACAACCTCCCACAAAAGTGAAAAATGGTGGGACCAAACCTAAAGACGGGTGTCAAGATTTTGGTCTGTCATAAATGAGTTTCACTACCATGACAAATTGTCTAATATTTCAAACATAGTAAAGGAGGTACTAAGGAAAGAACATGTTGTTTATTCTTTTCACAATGCCAAATCTCTACAAAATCATGGTGGTCACTATGTCACCACCAAAACTTGTGAGAATTTTACTAGTAGTGATATGGCAACCTCCCACAAAAGAAAAACATGATAGGGCCAACACTGAAGACGGGCATCATAAAGTTTCTTTGTCATTAATAAGTTGTGTCATCATTATGGAGCGTCAGAGGTGTAGTAAATAAAGTACCATAAAGAGAATGTGCTTATTAAATAATACAAGATTGCTTTGAAGTATCTGGTGATCAATATGTCACAACCACAAATTGTGAGAACTTCACCAGTACCAACATGGCAACCCCTGTGAAAATAAAACACGATGGGACCTATTTTCAAAAAGTAGCACCAAAAGGGTTAACTGTAATAAATGACTATGCCAACGTGTCAAGGTGGTCTAATGTCACATGTCATGTGGATTTGCACTCACATGAATAGGGTCATAATTGAGAATGGAAATGCATGGTGGTCTATTACAAATAAAGAAATTTTAAAGGTTCAATTATTCTTTGATTCCTTATGACAAGATTTTGTTGAAATTGATAAAATTGCAAAATATGTTATGAATAGGTAGCAAGATATTCTACAATTTAATTGACCAGATGACACACTTTTTGACAAGTGGATGGTAGAATTTTTTGATTTAAAGCAGTTAGAGCATGATGAAACTGATGATGAAGATATGGAACAAGATGAAGTACAAATTATTGACTCATCAATAAGAAAAGAAGAGGACAAAGATGAGCAACCAGTTGCAGTTGCAAGCATAGAAACTCAGATTGGTGACTTGGTAGAAGAGAAATCAAATATAACTATTGTCTTATCAGTTCATGATGATATACATGGACAGCCTCAAGTGGAAGTTAGCCTACAACAAGCAAAGCTAGATATATCACTATCAATCCCATTGGCTACAACCTCCAAGAAGAAACAACAATAATAAGGTGAATCATCTAATTTTTCACTCACAAAGAAATGCAACAAAAGGTGTAATAGAAAATGGTCCCACAAATGAATATTATGATGTAAAGTTTTTTTTTTTGCACAAAAAAAATTTGTCCTTTATGATAGTAATGACGTAAATATTTTTATCTTAGGGACAACTGTCAATCTCTAAACCTGAAGCTTGTTGCATCTCACCCTATATAGGTGAGATCACAAGGTAAGCGAAAGGGTTTGAGAATTTTTAAATTTTGCTTTGTTCAAGAGTATAGTCGATCCATTTTTATGGGTAGTTTTCTGAGTTTACTTTCAAGCTTTGTAATTTTTTGATGTTTTCGTATCAATGATAGAATCAACAATATATTCTAAGTTTCATTGGGTTTCTATTAGTTATTGTATTAGTCTTCTCAAAGGATAATACAAAAGGGCACTTACACTACATATGTGTTATCAATCTCTATCTCCATTTTATGAGTTTGTTTACTTTGAGATCAATTAAATAAGTTTTAATTGATTGAATGCAATCTGGATAGGTTGTATATTGATTCTATTATGACTTTTAATTCAAGGAGTTAAGGAAGTTCTTCAATGAATCAGTAGGGTCTGTGGGTTTATAAAAGGGATATTTCATAAGAATCAAAATTGGTGATTACAATTGATAAAATTCATTTAGAAGTTATTTGAATTAGATCCCCTACTAATAGTTGACTCTACGTAGCAATGGATAAGGCACTAATCATATAAATTAGAGACAAATTGAAATAAATTTTACTACATATATCAAATTTATATTCAAATCTAAATCAATCAAATATTGTATCAAGTGTATAAAGGTAGTCATCATCTATCTATGGGAATTTATGGGTTATTGTTAGTCATTTTAGCTCATCTTTGTCTCACATATATCAGAGAAATTGGACCATATCTATTGTTTCTAGGGATTAAAGATAAGAGTCAAGAATTTAATTGAATCCCTAAGGTAATCCTACCTTGGTTTTGCAAATTCAAAAGTGTAGGAAGCAATTGTGCTTTGTGCAGTTGGCCTAAAGGCATAGTTTACTATGCTAATCATGAGCATTGGAAACTTGTAGATATAATAAATTTTATTGTCTACTAGTAACAATAATCACTATTAAATCAAGACGCAACAAGTGTAGTCCTATCATCCCAAAGGGTTTTCCTCAACTATGAATGCCAACACCTCTGATCTTCCTCAATTGTCCTCTTGATAATCTTGATTAGGTTCTTGTTGGAGTACTCAGCCAAACCATTCGCTTGGGGATAATAATTTGAGAAAGTGCTCAAATATATTCCATATTCAATATCCCAAGAGAATATATGAGTTCCAACCAAATACTTGGCATTATTTGATATTATTTTTGAATGGGCACCAAACTTGGTACCAATTCCATCAAGGAATTCCACTACTAAAGTTTTTGTGGCATCCTTAAAAGCTACTACCTCTGTCCACTTTGTAAAATAATATTTTGCAGCTAAAATCCTCTTGTGACCATTGCTAGAAGTTGGATTGATTGGACCAATGAAATCTAGCCCCCATTGAGAAAACGGTTGATCAGACTAAATGAGATGAAGGGAAAAAATTGCTAACCTTTGTTTACCTAAAAAAAAAGGCACACTTCTCACATTTCTTCACATGTTTATGATAGTCAATGAATAGAGTTGGCCAATAATAACCAGCTCTCATTATCTTCATGGTTATTTTCCTTGCTAAGAAGTGACCACCATCATGGCCATCATGAAACTCTTTGATAATGGTTAATGCACCTTAAAAGGGCTCCATTGAGATCCCTCCTAAATAGAACCCCATCCACTAGGACAAAAGGAATGGACTATAATCTGAACTATCTTCTTCTATCTCTATCTAATCCCTATGGATATCCTCCTCCCAACAAGAAGGTCATCATGTCATGTATCTAACTATTCAAATTCTCATCCCCTACTAGTTGTTCATCTATCAATACCAATGCAACCTCTTTAGTCATTTCCTAGAATGAAATCATTTTCTCACACAATCCTTTACCTGTCACAAGCTTTGTGATATTGATGTGAATATCATATTCCATGACCTTGGTGATCCATCCAGCTCTTTTCTTATTGATATCTTTTTTCAAGAGGAGCTCCTTCACATTTGCATGTAGAACTAGGAGCTAGACCTTGTTATGTGACAAAAAATGTCTATATTTCTTTAAAGCTCTTATGAAAACATGAACTTTTTTTTCTACATAATTGTGTTTTGTCTTCATAGTCCTTTAGCCCTTCACTGAAAAAGTCTTGAGTTTTTTCTTCATTTGCATAATTCAATTGTGTCAAGACAACTAATATGCTTGAATCACTACCCAAGCTATAGAGAATTAAATACTTATCAAAGTTGGGGTTGATAAGGGTGGGGGTTGATGTTATTGCTACTTTGATCTCTTCAAAACTAGCTCTCCCTTCCCTTATCCAAGTGAAAACCATATGCTTATTTAGCATGGTTGTAAGATCCTAAGAGGCTTGACCATGGTAGCAAGATTAGGAATGAACCTTCTTACAAAGTTGATTCTCCCAAGGAAGCTTTTGTTGGAAATGAGAATGGAGTAACTGAGAGGGGAGGGGTGAATCAATTACTACAAAAACTTTTCCCACAAGTCCCTTAAGATGTCAAAGGAAATACTCATTGCTGATACTCATATAATCAAACTGAAAACACAAGAAACAAGAGACAAGAGACACCAGTTTTAACGTGGAAACCCAATATGGGAAAAACCACCAATGTAACTAGTTACTGTTTTTCACTCTTCTGAAGTGAGCCCTGTTAGGAGCCAACCTTGTTAAAGGTTACAAAACACACTGTTAGGTGCGACCTTGTTAGAGGATTTAATCACCCTGCTAGGAGTGGCCTCGCTAGAGGTCTTTAGATCAATTCAACTGAATTGCCACCTTGTTAGAGGATTTTACAAAAGGCTGTTAAACCCACTCTGTTAAGAGATTTGAAAACACTGTTACAATTGTTAGAAAGTAACAATGAGTGATCTGAAATAAATACAACTTATCTTTGCTGATACAGATCTCTGTTCTGTTCCTCTGGATCTTCTCTGATCAAATGCAACTCTGCATCACTGGTCCTTCAAAAATTTGCTCTGACCTTTCTTATAATTCGCATATTAGATATTCAATCATATCTGCTAGCTTGTTCACATTCATACATCCATACTTGAATTCGCAACTTGATCCTTCATATATACCTTTCAGATTATTAAGTCGGCTCAAATACAAGTTACAATTATAAATAATTGTGCTATAAGTCGGCTTCATACATTACATAAAGTAATTAACTTTAATTATTTAACCTTCGAGAAATCCTTCGCTGGCCGACTTAACTCGGTAAATACTGCACAGAAAATAATTCTTGTGTTAACCCACTGAGATCGGTTAATACAGAGAATTTCGTGAAATCCTTCAGTCGCCGAGTGAACTCGGTAAACACCGATTTCTCCGACTTTCCTTTGATGACCGAGTGAGCTCGGTTAACACTGTCTGTTGCTTTTCTTCGATGACCGAGTGAGCTCGGTTAACACTGTCTGCTATTTTTCTTCGATGACCGAGTGAGCTCGGTTAACACTGTCTGCTACTTTTCACTATCTGCTACTTTTCTTTGATGATCGAGTAAACTCGGTAAATACTGATAGCCTATCTCATATCCTTTGTTTACTGAGTGAGCTCGAAAAACACTGAACTTCCTTTGTTTACCTTGCAAGCTCGGTAAACTCTGTCAACAGCTGTACTTACCTTCTGAGCTCGGTAGACTCTGTCTGATGACTGATATGACATTTGTGTAACATCAAAGACAATCATGCAATTATCAATTGTATCCAACAGCTTTGCAGTCCTTTCTTATGACTAGGAAATGGTAGAGGAAGGATTGCCTTTATTCCTTCTAGATAAATGGTTAAACCATACTTAGACACAACATGTCCTAGCAACCTTCCTTGACTAGTGGAAAAAATACACTTGCTCATATTTAAAGACATGTCATATTCCTTGCACTTGATAAATACTTGCCTGAAATGACCAAAGTGGTCTACCACATTCTTTGAGTAGACTATTATGTCATCAAGATAGTCTAGCAAAATTTCTCAAGCATGCACTTGAAATCCATCTCCATTTCTTTTTAGAAGGTAGCACCTACATTGTTTAGTCTAAAAGACATTTTTCTATAGGCGTAAGTCCCCCATTTAGTGGTAAAGGTTGTCTTATACCTATCATACTCTTGGACTAACACTTGGTTATAAGTTGAAAACCCATCTAAAAAGGAAAATCTTTTAGAGCCACTAACATTGGATAAGATGTGTTCCATGGAAGGGAGAGGTTGGTGATCTTTGAGAGAGGTCCTATTTATGTCTCTAAAATCTACACACAATCTGATTTCTCAATTCTTCTTCCTAATAGGAATAAGGTTGGCTACCAAAGAGGAATGTTTAATAGGAAAAATAACATTGTATTCCCAATAGGAATGTTCAATAGGAAAAATAATGCTACCTTCTATCTATTTGGATAGCTCCTTTCTCATCATAGGCTCAATCTTAGGGTTGACTGGTCTTTTCTTTTATTTAATGGGCTTTGCATCGGTGTTTAAATTTATGGAATGTTGAAACAAACTTGGGTCAAAACCCTCTAAATAATCATATGTCCATGCAAATACATCATTGAATTCTTGACATAATTGAAAAAAAATTTCTTGGTCAACTTCATATCATACCTTTCCCAAACTAAGAACCTTTCCATCAATAATGGTAACTAGTATATGATCATCCTTATTTGTAGCTAGGTTCAAGCCCCTGCTCCTTGCTTGATCATCAGGATTCACAATACTCTCTAAGGTGATTAGCCCTTTGGGCAACTATTCATAGCTTAGGTTCATGATCTAATCACCATATTGGTTTTAGCTTGGACTGATTCCTATCAGAGAATTATGCCTCACTTTGTAGAAAGTTGAAAATTTTCACATCTGAGTCAAATACCTACCAATTGGTATGGTTATCTAGAAATGCAGGTCTTACAACTAGTTTGATGTGTCACTTTCTTTTGTCTTCAACATGCTCTAGAACATCATAATGATCACCTATTACTGCAATTCTATTAGCATATTTTTTATCCCTTATAGGGACACTTTGGATATTGAATGCTTGGAAACCCTCAAGCAAATCCCAAACTCTATTTTTATGTGATTTCAGAAGATTATTTTTTGTGATGTTCTGACTCCTTGATTAACAACAAGCTCACTATCTCCAAAGACCTTTAAATATTTGATTCCCCTTCTTTGTGCAAGTTGGAGGCCTTGACTCAATTCTTCATATTCTACTATATTGTTAGTACAACTAAATTGGAGTCTATAAGAGAAGTAAAAATTCTCCAAACTAGGGGAGACAATAATCACACCAGCCCCTAAGCCATTCTTATTTCTTGAGCCATCAAAGATCATGCTCCATAATCTATCATTTTTTTCTTGAAATTTTATGAGATTAGGAGTAGGAGCATCATTTTCTAATATACAATACGTACCAAGGCCTATTACTAGAGCTTCTTGTACTGGATCAAATTAAAAGGAAGTGACACATTCATCCAGAAGGTAATAAGGTACCTCTATTAGGGAAGTGGTAGGTTCATGGTTCATGCCCTTATTATCTCTCTCATGAATTATACAATTCATGTTTATAGGACTAGGTGTGTAGGTCTCTATGTGATTAAGGGCTAGAGGTTCTACCCTTATAGAAGCTCTTGTCCCATATCTTGTTCTAAAGAACATATTGGACCAATCTACTACAATATGACCACCTATTTGTATAGTGATATCTCTTGAAAGATATATGACAAAATGTGGCTCAAACTTAGCTACTAATATTGTAGACACCCAAAAATTGGCAAAGACCTAAACTACACAATTTCAATTGATCGACACAAATTGAGGATTAAATTAGAGGGAAACTGACAGACTTTCAAATCAATCAATCCATCAAATGCCAAATCAAAAAGGACCTAAACCATTGTAAAAAGAGGAGAGAGAAAATTCAAATCATAAAATGAAATTCAAGAAGGGGAAAGGAAAAAGATAAAAGTTTAAAAATAAATAGAACATTTATTAAATCAATAAAGTCATTTATCCTCACAAAAGTGAAAATCCTCCTTTTACATTTAAAAGAATTGGAAAAATCCTCATTTATCCTCAAAACTAAGTTTTTCAAACTCTTCCTCGTGGTCCCTTATGAGATATTTTCAAGTTCACCTCCATCATCTAGTCAAAGGTAAAATCCTAATTCTTACCCCAACCCCTTCTAAAATCCTATAAATAGGAGGGAAATTCAAGAGCTAAGGGACCTAAGTTTTAGACATCTTCACTATAGGCACATTTTTGAGTCATCATCTTTTAACATTGTCATTATAGCAAGTTCATGTCATTTTGATAGCATTTTTAGCTTTATTTGCATGTCATTTAGTATCATTTTAGCACATGTTTAGCTCATTTCATATCCATTTAATAGTATTCTAGAGTTGTTACCCACATATAATCTGCATTTTAGTCATAGATCTTACATGCATTCTTGTAGATCTGCATTTTAAGCATACTCTTGTTCTAGAACTATCACTGAGATGTTGGTCTAAGAGCATTCTTGGTGGTTGTATTTAGGGAAACATGGGACATTCGTAGAGTTTATATTTTGACAATGGTTTCTTGGGTTTAGTTTAGTTTGTTGTTATTTTATCTGCACTCTGCATTAAAGTCTCATGAATACATGAACATGTACAAATTAGCACCCACCATGGGGCTTGAACTTGAAGCCTCTCTATTCTACAATCTTTCTTTCTAATCTTATATTTTATTGTAGATCTACATTTTTTGTTGGTTTCTTGTGCAAATCAAATTGGTTTCAAGTTCCACGACAATTTGGAAGCTTCAAAACAGCAACAAAAAACTCTCAAAGACTTTCCAAAATGCATAAAGATCAGATCTATAATTTTTTGACACTATAACACTTCTGAACTCTATTTTAACACTTCTAAAAAATCTTTTAGCACATTTAAATCTTTTTGTAGTGCATTTAAAGCTTTCTGTAGTGTATTTAAACATTTTTGAAGCATATTTAAAGCTTCCTATAATGCATTTGAAACTTCTTGTAGCACATTTAAAAGTTTAAATAGAACATCTGATACATTCTATAATACAAATGCTTATTCCTGTAGCGCATTTGATAAAAGTCATAAATTGTTGAATTTGACTTCTAGATCTAATTATTAGTTACTAACAGGTATCTTCCAAGCTAATGAAAACTCCCAAACTATTGATATCATACAAAAAGAATGAAGACCCTCAAAAATCCACCTAGACTATGCTAGTATCAAACTAGGTAAGTGGACCTCAGTCCTTTTTAATTCTAAATGAGGCATTTCTAAGTTCAAAAATCTAGTTTAATAGAAATGTTTGATCTCACTGACCTAAATGGAAGTAGGCCTATGCTCTCAACTCTTTGAGTTGATAAAAATGCCTAACCTTCTATAAAGATCAGTTAGAATCAAATGAGGAAAGAACACACTCATAGCTTAATTAGGGGCCCCTTGTCTTCTATAGTTAAAGGGCTTATAATCAAACAACTGTGTCTATTGTGTTTGGGAGGTAAAGATAGTAGGGATATACTCTCACTCTTGTAGAGTGATTAAATTTTCAAACCTATTTTTTATTTCCATTTTCCTTCTTTCTACTAGGTATGATTACTTAGACATAGAAAGGCTACCTCTCGAGTTGCGTTAGTACGGTTAGTGAAAGGGAATGCCCTCCAATCTTGCATTCCCAATTGAATGCAAGCTACCCATGTTTGAAACATAGACTTCCTCTAATATTTCTACTAGGAATTGTGCCAAACCTCCTTAGCATTAGTGGTAAGCTCTCTATCACAAGTGGGGCAAATCCAAACATTGTTGGTTATAAACTATAACCCACTAGTCACCAACTCTAGAAAACCTTTTTAGGAAGCCCTTTTCTTCCACTTTCTAGGTGCATATTGTTTTATATTTTATTATGGTTTCTACTATTATTGCATTTAGATGTGTTTTAAAGCTTAATAATAAACTCCAGTTCAAATCACAATCCTCCCAAAAAGACACCACTACAAATTGATGTAAAAACCAAGTTCAAAACAAGAATATTGTTGAAGACCCTGAAATAGTGCATTTACTACTTAAAGCAACACATTTGACCCATTCTGTGACACATCTAATCTCTATTATAGTGCATCTAACTAGAAAATAGTGTATCTAAAGATTTAAATACCACATTTGCTCTAGATAACTGTAAGAATTTTCCTTAGGGATAAATTCACCTAAGACCAAGGAACTCAAACACAAACATGACAGTAGGCCAAGGAGAGTATGATCAAAATGATCATATATTCATTAAATATTAATTGAAAGTACACTAAGAGTGCTTGTATATAAAGGCATATGGAATGCTTCTAGAATGCATAGAATTTAGCAACATGATAAGTCATACAACCAGGCACATGTCCACTAGATATGGGTTATCCTCCATTAAGCACAGGTATAAGTGCGATGATGAGAGGATAATCCTACAAAGGTGTAGCAGACAAAATAAATTTGTAGACACCATGTGCTAAATTAGGAGTGTGAATAATTGTGTTGTCTAGATGACAACTTAGTTAGTGATGCAAACTCCAATGTTGTAGACACCATGTGTTGAATTAGAGTTGCTTACTCCAATGTTGTCAACATGACAACTCATGAGAGTGCGCAAACTCCTAAGTGTCTCACCAAAATAAATAATAAAATAATGCAATATAATAAAATAATGCATTAACCTAAGTAAACTTAAGTAAAGTGTAAATAGTAAATACTTATTTCCACCAACACCCCCCCTTAAGTGCAACTTAAGGGAATGCACTTAAGTTCACAAGAACTAGGATGAAATGCATAATGGGTCCTAACTACTAGGCCATGTTAGGTACCCATGTACAAAATGAAACAAAATCTCTCATAAAGTGGAGAAAGAGGGAAAAACTCATCGGAAAAACCCTCCCCTAAAAAGAGAGATGAAAAAACTAGATGTACGGATGGATGGAGTAATCAAGAACCCCATTAAAATATACATCAAGTATATATAATAGAGAAATGTGAGAAGAACACTCTCAAATGGGGAAAAGGTCCCCACACAAGAGAGAAGAACAAGAGAGACAAGATAGTCTCCCCCCCCCCCCCCACCAAATGAAGAGTTTTGATCAATGATAGCTGCCCTAATGTAGAAGCTGATCCAAGAATACTGAATAGTGTTCCTCCCCTTTGGAAGAAACAATACCCTAGGTACAAGTGAGATGCTTCCACTATGTGTGGAAAGAATCCTGATGATCAATGATGTCTCTAAAACCTGCTCAACTATCCCTGTCAAGGATGAATGTAGAACCTATCCCAAAGAATCTATTATCTCCTCAACTAATAAAGAGACTTCTTGCAACTATTGTACATAAGTACCCACAACCACATCAAACTTTGAAGATCAATCATGTAGAGAATGGACATGAGGGTCAAAGTGAGCCCTCTCAACAATGGAAGAAGGATCTTCTCCATTATAGAGAAGATGTATATAATCAATAATGTCCGCCAAATTCGCTATGTATGACTCCACAAAAAAAATTGAAATATCTGTTATGTAGTCATCATCTAATGCTGGAGCTAGAAGACTAGGTGTACCCTATAGTACTAGACCTATAACTGTGGCAATATATGCATGTGGACTATACTGATGTCATGACCTCTCACTGCAACTGTCGATAGAACCCTATGTATATGAATCTATTGAAGCCCTATCGCTAGTGTCACTATCAATTTCCATAATGTGTGATATGTGAAGAGGATTAGGGGATAAGCCAGGTGAACTTCCCTCAAAGTGTATATCCTATTCCACAAAGATCTCATGTGTATCAGGCTCCATAAGTCTATATGCCTTCACATTATCTTCATATCCGATGAAAGTACAAGGCCTAGGTGGTGGTGCCTTGCATCCCCTAGAACATATGTTTTCCCATGCTAGACAACCAAAGACTCTAAAGTGACTCACAACTAGTTTTCTGCCACACCATACCTCAAAAGGAGTCTTTCTATATAAGAATTAGGAGACCTATTAAGTATATGATTGGCACTGGTGATTACTTTGACTTCAAGTGATAAATCAAGAGACCTCGCTTGTATCATGCAACTTGCCATGGACTTGAGAGTTTGTATCCTCAGTGCTACAACATATGTCTTGTGCAGACTGAATGTTGGTGGATTCTAAAGATCAATTCCCTCAAGTGTGAAAAAGTCTTAAAGTCTTTTGTTCACATATCTACTTTCATTGTCCATCCTTAGAGCTTTGATGGCTTTTCTCAATTTCTATTCAACATTAGTGTTGAAGGCTAGAAACTTATCCAACACTTCATTCTTGTGACGAAAAAAGTAGACTCAAGTGTAATGTGAAAAGTCATCAATGAAAGTAAGTGTATAGTGACCCTAGCTAACTAATGTCATTAAAAAAGGACCTACTAGTACCATGTGAACCAACTGAAGAACAACTAGTGCTCTTGAAGACTTCCCTTTATGTAACTTCTTCTCTAGATGCATATCCACTGAACCTATTGAACAGTCACCTTGGGAAAATTTGATTGTAGGTAGAAATTTGACCATTTTGCTTGAGAAAAGTTGCTAAAGATAGTGGAAGGCAAGATGTCCATACCACTCATGCCATAATTGGATGTGTGAATTGGATTGAGTCAACAAAGCTTGTGAAGAAAACATGGACACAAAGTGGGCAAAAGAATACAACCTTTTTTCATGATTAACTTTCCCCATTGCAACCAATGAATCATCATTTAAATTGTGCACCTTTACTGAGTCAAGAAGGAACTCAACTTTATGACCATCTCCAAGGTGAGTGATTTGGTAAATTCAGAGGAGATTAGAACTTAGGTTTGGAACATAGAAAACATCTTTGAACTCTCCATTTTCCATCCCCACGTTTCCTTTTCCTTTAACTTCCATTTTTGTATCATCTCCCACAAAGATGTGTAGTACCTTTTATTTGCTTCAATGAAGAAAAATCTCCTTTTTGAAGAACCCATATGATATGAGGCACCCGAGTCAAGAATCTATGCCATTGAAGAACTTGAATTTTCCATGAGTGTTTTCCCTTTGCCCTTTGAATCTAAAGAAGATCCTTTCTCCTTATAAGCATTAGGTAGTGGAACATTATGTTTCTTCATAATGTTTGTTAACTCATCAATCTTCTTATGATAACACTCATGTTCTTCATGACCCAATTTCTTGCAATAAGTACACTTTTTCTTATCCTTATTATTGTATCCCTTCTTATCTAAATTTGAAGAAGACTTTCCATATTGATTTGATGACGGTGTTGTGTTTTTTGCATCCTCTAATTTGTTATTCTTCCGTTTCTTATTCTTTTCCTTTCCTTTATTTGAAGATTGACCAGCTGAATTTTGAGAAGCCTCATTATTTTCTACCAATGCCTTAGACTTTGGCAAATTGAGAATCCCAATTGATTTCAACTTCTTTTCTTCTTTATCCAATAGGTCAACATAATAATCAAAAGAGACTTTCTAATAGGAAGACCCTAATGTAGTCTTTGAGGTGTTATAAGTAGAAACAAATATGGAGTACTCAGATGGCAACTTATTATGAATGAGATAAATTAACCTGTCATCTTTAATAGAACTCTCACAATCATCTAGTTTCATTCTTAATTAATTCACCTTTATGATAAAATCTTGTATGGAATCAAATGTCTATGGATCTAAGGAGACAAGCTCATCTTCAATTTTGAAAACATCTTCCTCAAACATGTTACCATATAGGTTTTGAAGGGTATCCCAAGCTTCCTTAGATGTACAAGACTTTTCAATTTGATATATGATCTTGTCTTCAACCCCCAAATGAATATCACCTAGGGCTTTTCTATCCATTATTTACCAATCAATAATTTCATTGGCAAATACTTGATCACCTATTAGTTTAGTACGAGTATCTTCTACATATTGAGAAACTCCTTTATGCATTAAATAACACCACATTTTAATGGATCATGTAAGCATAGTTATGTGGAGTTAATTTTGGAAACTTAAAATTTTCCATGATGCAAAAAATGAAAGAAAATAGTAGCAAAAGAGGAACACAACACCAAGAACACCCCCCCTTTCACTCAATCAAGAAAACCCCCTAAAAAAGATGCTTTTGGCACTTTATATGTAGTGCATTTACAATGGCCACTTGCCAATTTTGACCTTAGTGGACTTCTAATTTTACTTGTTACAACCTCCTTATGGAGTTCAAAACTAGAACATTACAATGTATCTCAAATATACAACAATTCTGAAGATATATCAAAGTATAAAATGCAAAAAAGGACCTAATTCTGAAACTGACACTTTTGTCCACACAACCCATAATTTGATTATAGATCTTGAAAGTAGATCAAAAATAATGCACTTTCAAAAAAATAGAACCTATTTTCGTGTCTAGATGAGCCCGTACAGAGCATTTGAAGTTGTAAAATGTAGGATTAGACAGGTATAGTCGCCAAAAGATGCAATTTTTGACAAATCCATATACTAAAACTAGAAAAGAGCTACACCACTAAAAAAATTAGGAAATTCTACCCCAAAATCAAAAAAAATACACCTAATTTGGAGTCCGAATGACTGAGATATGGCTTCCCAAAGTCAGACTACAAAATCAAAAATCAATCTAGAGAGGGGTTGTATTAGCAAAAGATGAGGTTAAATTTGACAGTCATACGACTGTCGTAGTAGTTCAATTTTTCTCCTGGGTGATCGTCAAATTTAGGCTAGTGAACTTGATGGCATCAACAAACTTAGGATGTCAACATGACATCAAGATGACATTAGCTTGTGCAACCTTATATGGATGATGGCGTCTCTGATGATGTGGTAGTTAACTGTATTGTACAAATTATCCACGTGGAGGACTAACTAGATTGTACAGGGCACTAATTGAATGTACGACTACAAGCCAATTGTCCTCCATATGGCACTAACATGTAATGTTGCTACATTAGCAACTAAAGATGTGGCAAAAAAGGGTTGCTACAAGTGTTGACATGTTTCCTCATGGATACTGGGTAGGTCACCACATGTCTCACAGTGGTCTGATAGTGACTATGCATGGAGCAAGCAAAAAATGCCACGTAGCATTGGATACTATTAACGTCAATGCTGGTGCATATGAGTTCCAGTGTTGGCTAGCTCAAACATTATCCCACATTTGTGGGGAACTAATACTAGCCATGGTGTAAATTGAAACCCACATGGTGTTGAATGCAAAGTTGAAGCCGAAGGTTGAGGGTCAGGCTATAGGTCGAAGTTGGGTTCCAGTTTGCTCATCGATTAAATTTGTTGGATGCTGAAAAATCTTGTGTGGTCACTGGAATTAACAAAATATATGCCTGCTAAATGGAATATGCCACTAATAAAATAGAATATTCCTCACAAATTGCAGGGTCGAGGTGTCACTACCCAGTTCTACAAAAAAAATTCTCTGTAAGCTCGGTTGGGCAAAAAAAATTTCCAAGAATTTCCACAAAAATTGTAGAAAAATAATGACGAAAAAGTAGAGAAATTAAAATACAGATCTGAACAATAGATTAACAAATTGATTAAATCACTATGCCGAGTTTGCAAATCGGGCCTTCAGGTGCCGGTTTGCAAAAGAATATTGCCTCAAAATTGACTTTGGCCCAGCATAGGCAAATTTATAGCCAATTTTCACCAATGTTTCAAACATAATGGCAAGGTTGAATTTGGCTCTAGATGCTCCCAATTTCTATAGATTCTTCAAATTTGGGA
Source organism: Cupressus sempervirens (assembly GCA_028749045.1). Classification (NCBI taxonomy): domain Eukaryota; kingdom Viridiplantae; phylum Streptophyta; class Pinopsida; order Cupressales; family Cupressaceae; genus Cupressus; species Cupressus sempervirens. Next base: position 267,692,095 of record CM053791.1, on the reverse strand, counting down.
TAAGGTGTTGAAGCATGAACAGTCTCAAATGGTTGTGTAGAGAATCTCCCCTCACTCTGATACCATGTAAGAATTTACCTTAGAATAAAATTCAACCAAGACTAAAGAACTCAAACACAAGCATGACAGTAGACCAAAAAGAGTATGATTAAAATGATGATATATTCATTCAATATTAATTGAAAGTACACTAGGAGTGTCTATATATAAAGGTCTCTTGAATGCTTCTAGAATGCATAGAAGTCAATAACATGATAAGTCATACAACCAGGCACATGTCCACTAGATATGGGTTATCCTCCATTAAGCATAGGGGTAAGTGCAATGATGAGAGGATAAGCCTACAAAGGTGTAGCATGCAAAATAATGTTGTAGGCACCATGTGCTAAATTAGGAGTGTGAATAACTATGTTGTCTACATGACAACTTAGTTAATGATGCAAACTCTAGTGTTGTAAACACCATGTATTGAATTAGAGTTGCTTACTCCAATGTTGTCAACATGAAAAATCATAAGAGTATGCAAACTCCTAAGTGTCTCACCTAAATAAATAATAAAATAATGCATTAACCTAAGTAAACTTAAGTAAAGTATAAATAGTAAATACTTATTTACACCAACAATAACAATGCATTTAAACCTTGAAACAATGCATATGACTGCTAAAATAGCACATTTGAACATTTGAATAGTACATATAATCAATGAAATAGTGCATTTGAGGAATCCCATTTGATAAAAAAACCTAAAACATAGGCTATCTTCATACATGACACTTGCAAACAAACAATAGATTCGGATCTCTTTTTTACTCATTGATATTTTCCAAGACTAAGAGATTCTGAAATTGATCATAATTATTTTTGAAATAAGAAAAGTTATAAGTTTTCTTTAGAAATTCTTAATCCAATAGTCATTATTACTTCACTTCACATATCAAGCCGAAAACATCTAGAGATACACATCCATTCCCTACCTAACTTTGTGAAAGTGAACTTATCTTATCAACATTGCCAAACACATTGTCAAACTTAGCTTTGTTACTCCTAATGAACCACAATCAACAAAAACCCTCATATTGTGAAAATGCATAAGACTTAGAGGAATCCTATTCACATCTCATGCCACTATTAGAATTCTCTAGAATAACTAAGATGGGGGGTGAATCAGTTATCCAAGGTCCAAATGCCCTAATAACACTTTTTCATAACTTATAATGAATCCATACACTTTTCATCCATCCATACTTAAATCAACCATCTTAGAAAGTTATAGCAAATCAACATGCAGCAATAAAACATGTAAGATTAACACATGACACAATGATTTACGTGGAAACTCAATTTGGAAAAAACCACCAGTAACATGCTACTTAATTTTCACTCTTCTAAAGTGATGCCCTGTTAAAAGCCTGCCCTGTTAAAGGCTTACAACAAACTATTAAATGTGACCTTATTAGAGGATTTCACCAAACTGTTAGGAATGGGCCTGATCAAAGGACTTTAGAACATTCACTTGGAATGTCACCCTGTTAAAGGATTTACCTCATGGCTATTAAACCAACCTAAGTCCATAGGATTTAAACTATCTGTTACAATTGCTAGAGAGTAACAATAATGGATTTTTGATATGATACAACTTAGAACATACTTTGAAGATTTTATATCACTCTTCAATTCAGTCCTTTTGCTTGGCTTTTAATCACTTCAGTTCTTACAGCTTGTCATCTCAAGTTTCGTCTCCTTGAGTCTTCTTACTCATCATACCAATGCAATCATCCTTGTGGTCGTCTATCCAAATAGAGTTTTTGTACTTTCTTCTCCTTAGCACCTTCTTTAGCACTTCATGCTTTTATGCTCGACCACCTTCTCCTCTATTTGCATCATGACCTTATGACTCCTTAAATAGAAATCTGGTTTTCATTTGCTGCTTGATTCTCCCTTTCCAACTTTAGGGTTTCAAATGGATTAGGTAGGATACAATGTATTTACCATATATCTTACTCTTATCTAGAAACTTTGTCTACACTCCAATTGTAATATCCAAAAATTTGTTCTACATGGTGTTCTGTGCCACCAGCTCATCATTCTTATCTTCCATTTAATTCACAGATTTCTAGATAACAACCTTGTCGGCTTGGATCTGGTGAATCTTCAATTTTTTAAATAATGCAGCAACTCAGCATTATTGATTTACTGATGCTTGGCATCTCTATGTTACTCGGCACTATTGGTTTTTTGATGTTTAGCATCTATTTCTACTTAGCACTTGTATCTACTCGGCACTTGATTTTACTAAGCATCTGAAGTTCACTCGGCATCTGAAGTTGAACTTGCTCGGCTTCAACTAGGAATCTATTCGGCACCAACTAGCTTGCTCGGTCTCTCTAATGAAATTTAGTTAGGCTTTACAGATATCTTAGCTAAAACTTTACTTCTTTGATATGTTTCAATGTGTCCATTCTCTATGTCTTAGAGTATGTCATCAATACACTTTTTTATCAATGACTTAGCTGATCCTTCTACTTTATTCCAACATCATAACTTCAACCTTTCTCTAGGTGTTCTAGTTACATCTTATTGATTGCCTCCTCTTTGTCAATCAATCAATTGATAGTATTTGGATCACTAAAGTAATTGTCATTCCTGCAAGTAGCAAGTTTGACATCAATGACAAAAAAATGATTGAGAACATTCTTTACTAGTTCCATATGATCATTCCAACAATTTTTCTATGATCTTTTCAATCATTTCCAACAATCTCCCTCTTTGGCATTGATGGAAAAACCAAACTGATCAATTGATCAACTTAGTTACCACCAAGATTGTATATGTTGTCTGCTACTTTTTTTGGCTACTGTATCTTTAATACTGATGTCATATATCTCCCTCTTTCATATATATATCTCCCTCTTGCTTTGTATTGATCAGGTTTCTGCATATTTCTACCTCTTTGACATAAATGCCAAAAATGTAACATCTTTATCATGTAAAATATAAGCTTTGGATTCTTGATGTCTTCTCCCTCTATCACCATGCTTGTGACTGATTTGGAGTTTCTACTCCTGTTGTCATCCTCTGCATCATTCTTTTGATATTTCAATGATTTGTTCTTGTTGATGCAGGGCAGCATCCTTGTTGCTTTAAACTACTTAAGTTAGGGGTATTACCCCCAACTTGCCTCTAAGATATTTATAAGCATCCTTGGGCAATGGTTTGGTGAAGATATCTATAGTTTGTTCCTTTGTGTTAATATATTCCAACTTCACTTGTTTGTCTTCTACCAATTCTCTGACATAATGATACTTGATTGCAATATGCTTGATTTTTGCATGCATTACAGAATTTTTGGATATGTTTTAGCACTTGTATTATCACAATACAATATCATAGGTTTTGTTACATCTTCTTTCATTCCTTTCAATAGATGTGTGAGCCACACAATGTTTGTGCAATTGACTGCAGCTGCCACATACTCTGATTTTGCAGTGGACTGAGATGTGTATGTTTGTTTCTTGCTAGTCCAAGAAACTAGCCTTTTACCTAAAAATAATGCACCTCCACTTGTGCTTTTTCTATCATCAATGTTGCATCCCTAATCTGCATCTGTATATGCATTGAGTTCAAACTTTCCATTCTTTTTGTAGTATAGACCAAAGTTATAAGTTCCTTTAAGATATCTCATTATTCTTTTTACTTCTATGATATGATTTTCTTTGGGATTAGCAGAGAATCTAGCCACTATTCCAACTGCTAATGCTATGTCTTGTCTGCTATGTACAACATATTGTAATTTTCCAATCATGGATCTATACATTGTTTGATTGACTTCAGCTGATTCATCATTTTTGGATAGCTTATTTCCTATTGCCATTGGTGTGCTGACTGGTTTGGACTCCTCCAATCCAAACATTTTGAGTATTTCTTTGATATACTTTGATTGTGTCACAAATATACTATGTTTTAGTTGATGTACTTGCAATCCAACAAAAAATTTAATCTCTCCAAACATAGACATTTCAAACTCATGTTTCATTTTGTCAGCAAAGCCTTTGCAAAGCACTTCCTTTCCTCCAAACACTATGTCATCCACAAAAATTTTAGATACAATAATATCCTTACCTTCTTTTGATTTGATGTACATGTTTCTATTATCATCCATTCTTTCAAATCCTATTTGCACTAGATACTTGTGAAGTCTCTCATACCATGCTCTAGGTGCTTGTTTCAGACCATAGAGTGCTTTATGTAATTTAAAAATCATATCTCTATTGTTCTCATCAACAAATCCCTCTGGTTCTTCAATGTAGACTTCTTCTTCTAGTATACCATTTAGAAAAGCAGACTTTACATCCATTTGATAAAATTTGAAATCTTTATATGCAGCATATGCAAGTAAAGTTCTTACTCCTTCCATTCTAGCAACAGGGGTGAATGTTTCATCATAGTCTAGTCCTTCTTCTTGAGCATAACCCTTGCATACTAGTCTAGATTTGTTTCTATTAATCTCACCATTCTCATCTAGCTTGTTTCTGAATACCCACTTGGTGCCAATCACATTTTTGTCAACTAGTCTGGAAACTAAACTCCACGTTTTTTTCTTTATTTGATCAATTTCTTCTTCCATAGCTTTATACCAGTCATCATCTTGTAATGCACCATATACTATTTTAAGTTCAGATTTTCTAATCAGACATGATTCATGTCTCAGTCTGTTCCTTGTCATTGGTCTTGCATCTTTGTCACCAATTATCTGTTCAGCAGGGTGATGTCTTTTTACATATTTGGATAATCTTGGTTCTGTCCTTGTTTCCGTGTTTGATCTTTCTGATTCAGGGTCACTATGTACTGAGTTGTCAGGTTGTTCTTCATCTATTTCATGTGCACTAACTTTATAATCAGATTGTACATTTTCTTCATTCTGTAACTCGGCTTCTGAATGCAACTCGACATTCACTAGTTGTGACTCAGTTGAAACTGAAATTTGTTGTTGAGTTTCAATTTGATTGACAGCATCCTCGTCAACAGTCATTCCTTCATGAGAATACACAAAGGTTATGTATTCATTTATTCTTTTTGTTTCTTCAGCTTGGACTTCTGTATGCTCATCAAAGTTTACATTTGCACTTTTCACAATTTTGTTAGTGTTAGTATTCAAACACTTATATGCTTTACTTCTAGTGGAGTAACCAAGGAATATGCCTTCATCACTTTTTGGATCAAATTTTCTATTTCTAGCATCTTTAAGGATAAAGCACTTGCAACCAAAAACTTTGAAATGTTTTACATTGGGTGAGTGACCATACCATAATTCAAAAGGTGTTGTTATTTGTACCTTTCTTGACTTGTACTCAGTTCAGTGTATGAACAGCTGCACTTATAGCTTCTTTCCAGTATTTTAGAGCAACAGTCTTTTCCATCATTAATGTTTTGGCATAGTCAATCATAGATCTATTTCTTCTTTCAAAAATTCCATTTTGTGGGGGAGTTCTAGGAGCTAACGTTTGTCTTTTGATTCTTTTGTCATTACAAAATATCTCAAATTCTTTTGATGTGAATTCACCACCTCTGTTTGATCTCAGGCATTTCAAGCTCTTTCTTGTTTCCTTTTCAACTCTAGCCACATACCACTTAAAAATTTGAAAGGCATTAGATTTTTGTCTTAAGAACATAACAGTCATCATCCTAGAATAGTCATCAACAAACAACATTATGTATTTATCTCCTTTGTATCTTTGTACTTCCATTGGACCACATAAGTCAGTATGAACTAACTCAAGTACTTCTTTAGATGTATAGTTTTTACTTTTGAAACTTGACTTTGTCATCTTTCCTAGCTGACATTGTTTGCACATGGTATTATCAGGCTTCTTCAATTTTGGTAAACCTCTGACTTTCTTCATTTTACTAATATTGACTAGATTGTCAAAGTTGACATGACATAGCCTTTTGTGCCATAACCATTCATCATCAAATTTTGGAACAAAACAAGAAACATCATCCATATCAAGGTTAAATAGATTACTCCTTGTTTGATCTCCTTTTCCTATCAGTTTACCATCAGTATCATAGATTTTTGCAATTTTGTTTCCAAATTCTACTTTGCATCCTATATTGCCTAACTATGAGACACTTAGCAAATTATAGTTTAATCCTTCAACATAGTATGCATTATCACATGAAATTTGTTCTGTAAGCTTAATGGAACCTTTTTCTTTTATTTGACATGGAGCATCATTACCAAATTTAACACTATTTTCATCATACTGAGTAAAGTTAGCAAACTTACTTTTGTCTCTTGTCATGTGATGTGAGCATCCACTGTCTATAATCCATCTGTCATTCTTGTTCATACATGTTACCAGTGTCATAGGCTCTTCTTCATCAGATTGGTCCTTCATGGCTAAATAAACAACTTCATCATCATTATCATCAGAATTTTTTTCAACAATATAACACTTCTTGCCTTTGTCTTTGTAATCTCTCTTTTCATCATCTCTTCATAATTTGTATTTGTTGCCTTCCTTGTAATCCTTTTTTTGTGTACATCTGGCAGCAATATGTCCTACTTCATTGCAATTGAAACAAATGATAGGCATCTTACCTTTGAATTTTCCTTTGCCTCTATGAAATCTTCTAGCTATCGAAGCTTCCAATTGTTCCACATCTTCCTCATCAGTGCTACTGTCACTAGATACATATTTCATCTTTCTTCCTTTCTTTGATTTCACCTATTTAGCATCTTTCAGTGATAGCTTGGCCTTGAAAGCAGATTCAACATTCTCAAGTCTATAGTTGTCAAAGTTAGATAACTCAAATGCAGTGAGTCTACCCACTATACCTTCAAAACTTAGATTGTTTCTTAGTACACATCTTAGTTCTTGTATTGCAGATACTCTAATAGCATAGATAGGGAGAAAGGTTCTTAAAAACTTACTATTAACAGTATCTTCATCCAATTGACCACTCAAACATCTTATTGCACTTACCACTTCCTTTATTCTTGCACCATACTGAGCAGCATTCTCATTTTCCCCCATTTTCATATCATCAAACTTTCCTCTGAGGCTTTCTCTTTTTTCTCTTTGGACATTATGATCTCCTCCATAGATGTTTGATAGGGCTTTCCACATTTTGAATGTAGTTTCACATCCTTTGATATCATCAAATTTAGCATAGTTGAGTGCAGAAGCAATCTCCAACATTGTCTGATTTTGTTCCTATTTTCTTTTCATATCTTCTGCAGTAAGAGTACCAGTTGGATCAACATGTTCAATAACAATTGAATTTTGGGCATAATCTCCTATGGATCCAAGATGTAGCTTCATCAAACTTTTACATGCAAAAAAGTTGTCTTTGTTGAGCTTGGGAACTTCTCTCTTAGACATTTTGATCTTTCTTGCTTATAGTCCCTTTAAACTGAAATAGAAATTTGGCTCTGATATCAATTGTTAGAATTATTTAGAATAATTGAGAGGGGGGGGGTGAATCATTTATCCAAGGTCCAAATTCCCTAATAAAACTTTTTCACAACTTATAATGAATCCATACACTTTTCATCCATCCAAACTTAAATCAACCATCTTAGCAAGTTACAGCAAATCAACATGCAGCAATAAAACATGCAAGATTAACACATGAGACAATGATTTACGTGGAAGCCCAATTTGAGAAAAACCACCAGTAACATGCTACTTGATTTTCTCTCTTCTAAAGTGATGCCCTATTAAAAGCCTACCCTATTAAAGACTTACAACACACTGTTAAATGTGACCTTGTTAGAGGATTTCACCAAACTGTTAGGAATGGGCCTGATCAAAGGACTTTAGAACATTCACTTGGAATGTCACCCTATTAAAGGATTTACCTCATGGCTATTAAACCAACCTAAGTCCATAGGATTTAAACTATCTATTACAATTGCTAGAGAGTAACAATAATGGATTGTTGATCTGATACAACTTACAACATACTTTGCAGATTTCAAATCACTCTTTAGTTCAGTCCTTTTGCTTGGCTTTTAATCACTTCAGTTCTTACAGCTTGTCATCTCAAGCTTTGTCTCCTTGAGTCTTCTTAATCATCATACCAATGCAATAATCCTTGTGGTCTTCTATCCAAACAGAGTTTTTGTACTTTCTTCTCCTTAGCACCTTCTTCAGCACTTTATGCTTTTATGCTTGACCACCTTCTCCTCTATTTGCATCATGACCTTATGACTCCTTAAATAGAAATCTAGTTTGCCTTTTTCACTTGATTCTCCCTTTCCAACTTTAGGGTTTCAAATGGATTAGGTAGGATACAATGTATCTACCCTATATCTTACTCTTATCTAGAAACTTTGTCTAGACTCCAGTTGTAATCTCAAAAAAAATGTTCTACATGGTGTTCTATGCCACCAGCTCATCATTCTTATCTTCCATTTAATTCACAAATTTCTAGATAACAACCTTGTCAGCTTGGATGTGGTGAATCTTCAATTTTCAAAATAATGCAACAACTCGACATTATTGATTTACTGATGCTCAGCATCTCTATGTTACTCGGCACTATTGATTTTTTGATGCGCGACATTTGTTTTTGCTCGACAGTTGTATCTGCTTGGCACTTGATTTTACTCGACATCTGAAGTTCACTCGGCATCTGAAGTTCACTCGGCACTTGAAGTTCACTCAGCACTTGAAGTTCACTTGGCATCTGAAGTTCACTCGGCATCTGAAGTTGAACTTGCTCAGCTTCAACTAGGAATCTATTCGACACCTACTAGCTTGCTCGGCTCCCTCTCTCTAATGAACTTTAGTTAGGCTTTATAGATGTCTTAGCTAAAACCTTACTTCTTTGATATGTTTTAGTGTGCCCATTCTCTATGTCTTAGAGTATGTCATCAATACACTTTTTCATCAATCACTTAGCTAATCCTTCTACTTCATTCCAACATCATAACTTCAACCTTTCTCTAGGTGTTCTAGTTACATCTCATTGATTGCCTCCTCCTTGTTAATCAATCAATTGATAGTATTTATATCACTAAAGCAATTGTCATTCCTAAAAGTACCAAGTTTGACATCAATGACAAAACAATGACTGAGAACATTCTTTACCAGTTCCATATGATCATTCCAACAATTTTCCTCATGATCTTTTCAATCATTTCCAACAGCCACTACATAAAACCAATGTAGCCATGAAACTAAAATGATCACCTCTATGGGTGAGTGCCAAAATAGCTAACAGAACCATCAAACACAAAAAATCTCTAGATCTTATTGAACCTATCACACCAATAGATTGTTCATCAAATACAAATACTCATGAGTCACCCCTGTTCAACCAAAATTTAGAACCTTTTTCCAAAATGGGTTCATCCACCACATGAGATGAAAAGAGCATCGAAACTAAAATTGAAGACTTTCGGAAAAATCCTAAGCTTGTCGATAGCATTGACAAGATACTTGAAAAGTACAAAAAATATTGCATACTAGCATTAGCACAACAAGGTGCAAAACTGCCATCTAACTTTGACATAACCAAGTCTAAATGAGATGAAGAAGAGTCGCCTTTAGGTATTGTCACACAAAAATTGCAAGATCTACAATTGGAAATAGAAAGAATGAAATGAGGAAAAATATAACCCATAGAATTTAGCCTTGAAAAGGTGTGTCCTATTCCATTTGATAAAAGCATTACCTTCACACCTTCCTCTTAGAATGTGCAAATACCAAAAAATGATAAATATTTTTGCCATATCGGATCCCCAAGATCATCTTAGACAATTTTATACTCTAAGGATGGAGTTTGTTAATGACACAACATATCTAATGTGCATGTTTCCTAAAAGCCTCAAAGGGAAAGCCATGGAGTGGTTCTCCAAGTTACCCTCTAACATTAAGACCTTTGATCAATTGGCTTCCATTTTGATCACCCAATATTCCTATAATATCAAAAGGGAAGTAATTATGATTGATTTGTGTAACATGAAATAACTTCTTGAAGAATCATTCAAGGTCTCCCTATAGCAGTGGAGACACACATTTTCCAAGTATCATAGAGACATCCCAGACAAAGAAAAGACTGACATCTTCATCAATAGTCTCTCAAAACCCATGAATTATTGGCTCCAACTCCAAGGGCCTAAAGACTTTAAAGCTACCTTAGATAATGTCACTAAAGTAGAAGAGACCCTAATAAACAATGATATTATCAAGTTATTAAAAGATGGTAAGGGTTTCCCAAACAACTCTACACAGACTCACAATTCATCTGATCGGCCCACTGATAAACAAAAGTGATGGTGGAGAAATAACAACAAAAAAATAGTCAATGATGGGGTGGTTAAAGCTAACCATGTCAAACTACAAACCCAACCCCATCCAAATCAGTTGTATCCTATTGTCAATAACACCAATCCAAATACACCTTGACAAGATAATTCTCATCCATTTTACCAACACAACATGACAACTCCCTCAATGTCTAATCAACAAGTTTCTTATAATCAGGCCCCTCCTTTGAGAAGATATCAATCTTCTGACATACCCAAGGAATATACACATGTTGGAGTGTCTTATGAGAGTGTTTTGCAAACCCTCTTGGCTGATGAACTCATTGTACTCCCCAAGACCAAACCATATGAACCACAAGTTAAACCAAAGTGGTGGAGTGACATGAATTTTTGTGCCTACCACCGAAATAGGGGGCACTTAATAAACAATTATTTCACCCTTAAGGGGGACATACAAAAATTAATCAATGATTAAACTATTGGAGTGAATAACCTTAACAAAAATGAAGACCATAAAACCTTCAAGAATCCTTATATGAGCCACAAAAAGGAAAAATTCTCTAGAGCTAATCAGAATTCACCTCCTCATGATAAGGTTAATTATGCTCATAACTATGATAACACAATCAATGTGGTCTCTGGATTTGATGATGTTGTAAATGTCATCATAATTAAAGATAAAAATAAGAAACAATCATCAAATTTTGTTACCTGAGGCCAAGAGTCTAAACTCATTTTACAAGGTCCTATAACAAATTTCAATCATACAAATACAAGTTCCTCCTTACCTAAATATAGCTTGGTCAGCCAATTACTCAAGACTCCTTCCCATAGCTCTTTTTTTGAGTTGTTAGAAATTTTCCCTGAGCATAAAGAAATCCTCACCAAATCCTTATTACCAAATGACCTTGATGTTAGTAGACATCAAAACATGGTTAGAAACCTTGTTGCCCCTCACTGTGTATCCTTCTTTGCTCAAGATGACATGCTAGTCATTCATCCCCAAAACTTTTTGTTGCACATTGAAGTGTTCATTCATAGAAATAGAGTTAAAAGAGCCTTGGTTGATGGTGAAGTATGACTAAACATTTTCATAGTAAATTTGGTAAAAACCTTAGGGTATACAGAGGATTTTTTTGACTCTAAAAACAAAATCATCATTAAGGCTTATGATGACAATTAGAGATCCTCCAAAGACATGGTTATTTTTCTAATCAAGGTGGGTCTAGTTGTAAAAGAAACTATTTGTCAAGTCTTGGACTTACAATTAACTTACAATATATTATTAGGAAGTTCATGGATTCATGACATGCAAGTTGTTCCTTCTACTTACCATCAATGTCTCAAATTTCCATACATGGGTTAAGAGGTGACCATACCCGAGAATCAAAATGTTGCCCAATATTGTAACTCCCTTGTTCCTCATAATAGGGAAGAAACTAGTATCTTGATAGATGATATCAGCAAGTCCACATCAACAGATACTTCATGTTCCACCAGTCAAGATAATGACCACTTATCTACATCAGCTAAGGGTAAAGAGAAAGTTTGTTGTTCAATCTCTTCCCTCCCTTCACCATCATCATCCAAAGACCCTGAATAGTCACATTATGAAGAAATGGATAGGCTAATGAAAGAATTTGATAGGAAGTGCAAGCTATAGTGCAAAGGGGTAGGTGAATACTCAGTCTCATTATTTGTTCCCCTACTTTCTCTCAAATCTCATGGCAAATTTTCATCCACTGATAGGCCTTACTATGCACATTTTGTCAAAGAAAGTTGTGTATCTTCAAGCTCTATAGAATAAATTAGTGAACAAAATATTGACATTTCCCCTCACTTATATGAAAAGGTTTTGACTTAATGGAAAAGACAAGATATACAAGTGATGGCCCTTTCGGGAAAGGGAAAGGCATCACTGAACCCTTAGTAGCATAGTTCAGGTCTAACAGATCCAAAATAGGGGTGGGGTATAGCAAGCAAGACAAAGCACAAACCACTCCCAAGTCTCATCCCAAATATAATGATTCCTCTTCTTCCACATTGGTGTGGGTGCCTAAAGAAAGGGATGGTAGTAACCAGAAAATGGGTGACATTAAAAATGTGAATCTATCCTTCCTAGATTCACATCACATGAGAGAACCACTCATGGACACCTCTAATAATGAAGACAATGATGATCCACCAAGTGGGAATTCAAATCATTATTGAAATAATCCATTCATGACAAAGAATGTGATGTTGTGCACATTCTCACATCCAATAGTTTCATTTTCTCAAGAATCAACATCTCATCTAGATTTTACTTCACCAAGAGCCAATGCACATTAGAACAACTTAAAGTTTGATACAAAATAGATACATCTCATCACATCACATGAGGATGATAAACCTATTGAAGGATTTTAGTTTCAAACCCTATTTATTGACTTCTTTCTAGCAGAAGTTGAAGATGACTACTATAAGCCACTCACCAGCTCTACTTTTCCTAACACTCTAGAGGAAGTAATTGTTATAGACATAACTAATATAGTGTATGAACCATCTAATGAGGTCATTTACTCAAACCCTATTGTACCCTATCCATATTATGAATCACTCTCCTTAGTCCATCTCGAGCTCATCAGTTGGGATACAACCAATCATCACCATATTCCCAATTTTGACATTGACCATGATGTCTTCATCAACATTAATATGGTTGAACCATCTTGTCCACAAAAATAGGAGAAATGAACATAGATAGATCTAATATCAATCATCTCAATCATACTAGAACAGGTCGAGCACATCAAACCCTTAATGACCACCACTAGGTTGTATCTGATATTGAGAAATAAATAGAAATGATGCATTTAAAGGTGAAAACCTAACTATGGCACCCATGGATGAGATGATTGATACCTTACTTGAGCACTCTCATCTATCTTAATTGAACCAACAAAAAAAGTCAACATCAAAACAAAGCAAGAATGAAGGATCATCTATTTGGCATAGTCGTTAAACACAGAAGAAAGAAGTGCATTCATTCACTTCTTCAAGATAGACAAATAAACTTTACATGGTCTTACACAGATATGCCAGGATTGGACCCTACTCTAATCCTTCATCACCTCAACATTTCTCTAGAGGTCAAACCGATTAAGAAAAGCTCAGAAAAATGCATCCCCACATAGCCCTACTAGTCAAAATAGATTAGAGAAATGTATCAGCACCAACTTCATCCAACCCTTAGTGTATGCATCATGGATATCAAACATTGTGCCTATATCAAAGAAAAATGGTAGCATATGCATCTTCATTGATTTTTGGGATGTAAACAAAGTGTGTCCTAGAAAGATGATTTCTCCCTTCTCAACATTGACACAATTGTAGGTCTGACAGTGGGTCATTCCATGTTTCACTCATGGATGGATTTTTGGGATATAATCAGATTAGGATAGTACTAAAGGACAAAGAGAAAATAGCCTTTACTTGTGCATGGGGCACATTTTGCTAGAATGTGATGCCTTTTGGGCTAAAGAATGTAGGGGCCACCTACCAGTAGGCCATGACCACTATCTTTCATGATATGATGCACATTTTTATGAAAGACTATGTTGCTGATATCCTTGGAAAATCTCATACTTGAGAAGATCATCTTCCCATCTAGGATAAGATATTTACCCACCTAGAAGCATTCAAAGTTAGGCTAAATCTAAAAAAATGTGCTTTTGACATGAAATCTAGCAACCTCTTAGGATACACTATCTCAGAAAAAGGTATTGATGTTGACCTCGAAAAGGTCCAAGCTATAATCAACATGCAACCTCCAAAGAACTTGAGCTAGTTGCACTCTCTCCAAGGAAGATTTCAGTCATTTTGGCAGTTCATATCCCATTTAATAGAAAAATGTGTCTTTCATCCATCTTCTCCACAAAGATAGAGTTTTCAAATGGGATGATCAGTGTCAAATGACCTTTGATCTACTCAAAAATTACTTGATTAATCCAACTGTGTTGGTACCTCCAGTTCCATATAGATCTTTGTTACTCTACATCTCTTTGACTGATAAATCAATTAGAGCCCTCTTGGCACAAGAAAATGGCCAAGGAAAAGAAAGGGCCATTTATTACATTAGTCACACCTTGGTCAAATATGAGCTCAATTACACCTTTATGGAAAAGGCTTGTTTAGTCATAGTTTTTGCTTCCCAAAAGTTATGCCATTATCTTTTGACACATAAGCTCATTTCCAAGATTGATCCCTTCAAGTATCTTCTCAGCAAGACAATGTTAATAGGGAGATTGGCCAAGTGGGTAATGATATTGAGTGAGTTTGATGTGGAGTATGTTGATAGGAAAGCAATCAAAGAATAGGCCATTACTGATCAATTGGTAGATGCACCCATAGAGAGATCGGATCCTATCTTAGTTGATTTTCCAAATATGCACATTCTTAAAATGGAGCTGGTAACTTGGAAGTTCTATTTTGATGGTTATTTTACACACCATGGTTTAGGCACTAGTATTTTTTTTTCATTATGCCTCTGGGTGTTACCATCCCCAAATCCTACAAACTACTTTTTCACTAGAACAACAACATGGTAGAATATGAAGCCTTGGTCTTAGGCCTCAAACTAGCCTTAGAATAGAAATTAACAGTGCTAGAAATTTATGCAGATTCTTAGTTGATCATCAATTAGGTCACTGACATATATTAGACCAAGGATGAAAAGTTATTACCTTACAAACAAATGGTTGACACACTTAAGGCATTTTTTGTTCATATCACTTTTGAAAAAATTCCCAAAGATAAAAGTAGAGTGGCAAATGCCATGGTAACCTTGGTCTCCTTGCTTAAGTTACTTGAGCAACATGAGCAGTATGAGTTCTTAGTAGAGTAGGTGGTTCAACCTGTGTTTACTTGACCTAACTCTACCATTATTTTCCATTTAGAAAACTCCAATTCCCTCTGGTATAAATCCATCATCACCTACCTCAATGATAACACCTCTCCCTCTGATCTCTCTCAAAACAAAAGATGTAGTTTCATTCGAAAAACCTCACGCTGCACTTTGGTGGCTGATACACTATATAGGAAGGGTCTTGACAATACTTTGTTTAGATGTGTTGAAAATTATGAGTCAAGAGTCACTTTGCAAAAAGTCCATGCAAGCATCTACGGGTCACATCCCTATGGGTTTACAGTAGCAAAGAAGATTCTCAAGATGGGCTATTTTTGGCCAATCATGGAAAAGGATTCCATCAACTATGTTAAAACATGCAAAAAGTGTCAAATCCATGGTAACCTTGTTCATGTGCCAGCCCAAGAGCTTGACCCTTTGGCCACACCATGGCCTTTTTATCAGTGGGGTTTTTATTTAATTGGATCCATCCACCCACCTTCCTCTAGTGGACATAAATGGATTATCACTGCAATAGATACTTCACCAAGTGGGTTGAAGTAACATCACTTGTAGACTCTACTAGCAAACAGATCTCTTCCTTCATTCTGAACCATATCATTTGTTAGTTTGGCATACCTCATGCCATCCTCATAGATAATATCTTGTATTTGAAGAATCACATCATTAACGATTTATGTGAAAATTTTCACATCATACACCACTCTATGTCCATTTATTACCTCCAAGGCAATGGCCAAGTAGAGGCCACCAACAAAAACATCATCAACATCCTTAAGAGAACCATCAATGATATTAGTTGAGATTAACATTTACAACTAAACCCTACCTTATGGGCTTATAGGAAAAGTGCTCAGATGCCTACAAGTGCCACACCTTTTTCCCTGGTTTATGGGCGTGAGGCCATTCTTCCTCTAGAGGTTGAGATCCTATCCTTTGAGGGTTACTCTTTATGATGTCCTATCTGATGAAGAATATAGAGTGGCCCATCTAGAGTAGCTAGAACTATTAGAGGAACATCAGCAAATAGTGCATGACCACCTCAAAGTGTATTAAAATACACTATCAAGACATTACAACAAAAAGGCAAAACCCTATATTTTCAGATTGGTGACTTAGTCCTCTGAGAAAACCCCAAGAGTTAAGCTGCTAGGGAAATGAAAGGAAAATGAGAGGCCATTTGGATTGGTCCTTACATTATCACAAAATGTTTTAGGACTGGTACTTATAGACTTTCCTATTATGAAAGTGAAGACCTACATAGCCCATCAATAGCATCCATCTCAAAAGGTTTTATGTCTAAAGCTTTGAGGAAGTGCCTCATCGCTGAAAATACCAAAAAAGTCAAAAATACTAGAAAACACACACAAAAAAAACTGGTAGAAAAGAGATATGAAAAACCACCTTTGGTTTAAAAGGAGTGAGAGATAACACCTTTAGACTTCCCTAAACAACACAAGTCTGTCAACGCAGAAAAACAACAAGGCATGACATAAACAACTCTCTTTGAGACAAATTTTGCTTGTTTGTGGCTTACCAAGCCCAATTGAGTTAATTAATTGCATACCCAATTGAGAAACACTTATGGGTTACAATTCAATGGTTTCTAAGCATCAAACATAGTTCACAGTAGTGACGATAGCCAACAAAATAAAAATAGGATGGCAAGCAATTCAAATGAAACATGGAGTCTGATTACATATTGAGATACCACAGACATGAATTGTAGGAAAATTAGTGCACATCTTAGCTATCCATCACAGTTAATAATTCTTAATATCCATTTTAGCCTTCATTTAATCTATTTAAAGTCCCAAAGTTCCTTTTTCCATCCATTACCTCCAATATAGTGCCCCAAGCCCACTCTTAGCCCTTTTGGCCCACTTTTGGTTTCCTCAACTCTTTAGGTGCCTCAACATGGTCCTAGTTATCTCCCTATTTCAGCAAATCTCACTCACATCCTCATTTCACTCCAACTAGTTTGAAAATCATCAAAAAATGTCAAAAACATTCAAAATTTGTCAAAAACATTCAAAAATTGTCAAAAAATTTCAAAAACATTCAAAAATTATCCAAAATGCTCAAAAAAAATCAAAAACTATCCAAAATCACCATAAACATTCAAAAATGGGTAATAATTGCCAAAATAGCCAAAAATTCCAAAAAGAAAAATAAAATAAAAAATAACAATAGCCCAAAATTCTTGTCAAACATGGTTCACCTCAACTGAAATGGGCTATTTAATTATGCATAAATTATTGATGTATTTTTCAAACCAATGATCCATTGATTTCATGTCAAGCTAGTGTCCATCTATAATTACTACTCCTTTGGGACAGGTTTGCATACATCGATCAATTTTATATGAAATCAATGGTGAGGCCCACTATATTGAAAAATATCTAAATATTTTATGGCATGTTTTATGACTCTATTACCTCTAGCAACACAATAAAGAGTTCCTCAATGGCATTTAGAAGTAGCATAGTTATGTCTTGAAACATCTCACTAAGCTTTGGAAAATCTAGCACAATGCGAATAGCACAGGAGGCTTCAGTAGAGTCCCCTTTTCTTTCCTCTTGTCAAGAACAACAATTTTGAATAGATTATTAGTCTTATTTATGTTGTAGTGGCCATGATTAATCTAGACCCCTTCAAAAAAAATATCAATGCTATCCCAAAAGGCCTAGATATCTATTGGACTCTTTCATCATCACCTAACAGGGGGCATAGAATAAGTAAGCATAAGTTTGAGAGATCATTGTGATCTCCTTTCCTTTTTGGCTCTTGAGACACCTTTTCAGGCCCCTCTAGCACCTTCTTAGGCTAACACTCTTTTTTTGAGGCCCTATTTCACCTTTTTGGGCCCCTCAAGCACCTTTTTAGGCCATCACACACCTTTTTTAGGCCAAAATGCCTTTTTCAAGGCCATGTTTTGCCGTTTTAGGCCCCCCTAAAATGCCTTTTTAGGCCCAGATGCCTTTTTTAAGGCCCTATTTTTCCTTTTCAGGCCCCCAAAGTGACCTCTTAGGCCCTCAAGCACCTTTTCAAGCCCTAGGCACCTTTTTCAAAGCCCACATCTCCTTCTCAAACCCCCAAGCACCTTTTTTGAGGACCCTCTTTAGCCTGTTTTGGTCATCAATGCCTCCCATAGGCCCAAACACCTTTCACAAGCCTCATAACCATTTGTCTTGACACACACCTAGAGAAAAATCTCAACTCTGGTCTTAAGCTTGTTTGTAAAGGCTATCAATATATACAAAATTGTGCCTTACAATTCATGGTTTAGCACTTCCTTCTTTTTCCACATTAAACACCACGGCACTCCAAATGATACACAAGTTTGTACTTATCTTTCATTGAGAGTCCACATCAACATTCAGTACCCCACACATATAGGAAAGTCAATCTTCCTCAGCATATCTCGTAAATCCCACTGGTATGGAGATTGACATTCTTCCCAATATTTGCAAAAATCCAAAAAAAATTAAATATTTTCAAAAACTCCAAAAATATTTAAATATTTATTAAAAAATCCATATATACTAAAATTCCAAAAACATCAAAATATATTTCAAAAATATCAAAAACAAACACGACAATGTTTACCCAACACATTAACATCAACACCAAGTGTCCTTTTGCTTGCCACACAAACAAACTCAATTTTTTATTATGATGGCAATGACAATATTATATTCAAATCAAATCTAGTGGCTCATTTATTCTAGCCTCCCTTGGGGAAGTTGTAGGATAGGGAGTCCAATCAAGGGCATTTCTCCAAACCTAGTTTCAATAGAAGAAGCCCCTAGTGCTAATCCTCTTCATACCCACACTGCATCCATGGGAAATGGAAATCTCCCACTACATAATTATGCATTCAATAGTTGTGTAAATTTCCTATACACAAAATACATCTCCCATCAATTCTCATTAGGGAATGCCTAATGATAAAGTCACATATAATAAGTGGCTTCCCAGTGTACTTTTGCAATCTATTGCACATCCACAAACATATTCTCCACCAACTTGTTTATTCTTGGTACAATGATTGCTTGTTGGGCCACAATGGGTGCTCTTGCTACATTTTATTAGATGATATTTTCCAATGCTCCACGTCTTCCTTTGTCTCACCCAACCACTACTACAACTATCTCATCTTTGACTCACTCCATGCTAATCACTCTTGTAGTTGCAACAACAGGGTGTTTGATTTTGAAATTGCCTCCCTAAATGACTTAGACTGTGACTAAAATAATACCAACTCATTTTGCATACTCTCCAAACCCACTTACATCATCTTTAGGGATTCCTGCAACTGCTGCTCTCTCTGCCTGCATCCCCACATCATTTCCTTCTGCTCGCAATTACTTCACCCATAGTTCTACTTATAATGATTGTATCTTGTGCCCGCTCTATATTCACCATCACTTGGAGCTATCTTGCCTCTGTTTGTGCTTCATCTTCCCATGCCTTTTCCATTAACCTGAACAAAAATGCAACATCTTGTTCCGCATTCTCTGTCCAAACTCCCTTTTTGGACAACATTCTTTGTAATTCTTCTATGTCACTCGATGATTGATCTTTATCGCTTGCCTCTAGCCATGGCTCCTTTGCACTCACACTACCAATTTATCCTTTCATTGACTCTTGTCTTGGAATCCTAAGACTAATCAACTAACGTACTCCACTCATCACGTCATCTACACTAATGTCTTCCACCTCTCTCTAAGTTTTTCCCGTAGACTTTTTAGGAGATTTTATCTCACCTGCCTCCTCTATCACTCCTAACACACTCTTCACCATCTTGAGTAGACTATTATCTACCTGCATCATCATTTCATCATCCAATACCACTTGCTGCACTACAGTCCCCAACAACATCATTAACAATGACAAGGGCATTTCTTCCATGTTGACCACTGCATCCTCAGGTTGTGGTGGCCACTATCTTGCATGACTTGATTCACCATGCTCCTGATCTAGTGCTTGAAATTCAAATTGATACACTAGTTTCCCAAAAGTCTGCTGACTATACTTTTCCCTTTGTCCTTTCCTAACCCACCTTCCCTGGCTAGCATCACCCTCCTATTGCAACTATTTTGGTGAGCCCAACATGCTTTCACTTACACACTTCCTCTAACTTCTTCATAAACCCAATGGCCATGTTATACTCTCCACCATGCTTCATTTCATCTACATGTTATCTGTCTATTTATGGTCATTGCTCACCTTGACTCATTATTTTTTGGCCTTGCCACACGTCTACTCTCTACATCCCACCACACTAGTACCAGGTACACCTACCCCTCAGCTCTAACACTCAAACATCTTATTCTATGCTGACACATATTTATTTCCATTCAGAATCTACTACTAAATCATCATTGACACATCCCACATTTTGTTACCAAACTCCTACAATAGTTGCATCCAAAAAGAATTGGACAAACTTGACACTATTGAACACAACTATCAACACTGTTGGTTCACAAATCATAGTTTTTCTACTATTATGACCTTTTAGTACCTTGATTATGTACTTGACTAAAGGTACAAGGATGAAGTCATGATATTTTATTTGCCATTGGTTTTTCACTATTCAACTCTAGTGAACTTGTGATTTTATCCATTATTGGTGTCCACTTGTAAGCGTATCCTCTCATTTGGAAGGCCATGTGTAGCTTGACCAATTTTGTACAATATCTTAGGTGATGTCCTTTATCTAACATGTCACTGTGTGTGTGCCTATTTTTATTACTACGGCTATAAAAAAAATTAGTAGTTGTCATATTTTCATGTACATTTTTCGTGTACAATATTCATATCACCATAGCTAAGCTAGTGGTGGTTGTACTTGGTCACTTTTTATTAAATGCTCTATGATGACAATTAATTTGCATCTCTTTACAAAAAGTGACAAATAATTGCATTCATCTAGTTTGCATTTTCATCTTGGGTCCCTTGAAAATGCATGGTTGACACATAAATCAAGATAATACACACACAATAATCAACAAAAAGGCTAAATAATTCAAGTAAGGCTATCCAACAATAGGTCACAAACCAACATACTTGTGCATGGGTAGCACTCTACTATTGTGGACTTGGTCTCATCACAATAGTACCACCTTACATCACACTTCATGCTCGGCCATAGCTGTCAATAGCCCTCTATTCACTCA
This sequence comes from Cupressus sempervirens, assembly GCA_028749045.1. Taxonomy (NCBI): domain Eukaryota; kingdom Viridiplantae; phylum Streptophyta; class Pinopsida; order Cupressales; family Cupressaceae; genus Cupressus; species Cupressus sempervirens. The sequence goes on along the minus strand of CM053791.1, from coordinate 267,670,722 downwards.
AAATTGGGGCATCTATAGAAAATAGGTAAAATCACATCTGTCAATCACCTATAACTCCTTGATTGAAAATTTGCCTACAGCCTCTGAGGGCCATGGATACAATGCTCGCACTATGAGCTTTCACCCATGCACTTTTTCATCAAAAAATCAAACAACAACATTAGTTTTCATACCAAGTCATCATCATACATCAATCTACCATCAAATATCTAGCTAGTTGGCTAAGAGTCATGTCTTGGACCTATTATTTGGCCTACTTTGTATCATGAGCCAAACATGTTTATTTTCCTACTTTGTATCCTGAACTAGAGCATCATTCTCTATTTATCTATCATCATATTGATCCTAAGACATCACTTTATGACACCCTGATTACTATTGTTTGTATTGTTATGATGGACCACTACTCGACAGACCCATAATCTAGCCTTTTACGCTATCGTACGCTATATCAAAACTTCACAATTTGTTTTGCGCTTTAAGTCCCCATTAGTGTCATTTTAACAAGAAAATGCAGTTCATAATTCATTTGCACTATTTTTGGAGTTGTATGCACTATTCAAACAAATGTGTTAAAGATGCATTTGCACTATTATAACACTTGCAAGCAATATTACATACTTTAGGTGCACTATGTAATAGGCAAGCACTACTTGAACATTCATATGCGCTATTTAAAAGGGCATAAGTGCTATCCTATTTTAAAATGCTACTTTATGTTTCATATGCACTATAAGTTCCCTCGAATGCATCAAAATGTTCATATGCACTGTTGAATAACATATATGCGCTATTCTTTTACTATATGAGCTAATTTGCTCCTAAGTTAGGGTTTTGTATACACTAATTCATCACAAAAATGTGCTAAACTATGGTATGAATGCACTAAAAGAATAGATAAAAGCACTAAAACATCTAAACTACCACATTTACATCAAAAATTCACATAAAAATTTTAAAAACTCATGTACAAATTCAAAAATCTTGAAAATAGAGGATCTCAATGACTTATCGAGGCACCGTAGTCAGCTAGACGCTCATACTTGTCACCCCTCTTGAATCTATGCTCTTGTAAAGGGACCACCATCCTCGCTAGCTCAAAGCTCCAAATTGATAAAAGCAAAAGGGAAGTGTGAAAATGACAAAGGTAAAAAGTCTTTTGACCTATTTAACCCTCGTTAGGAGCATTTATATGACTTTTCACCCTATTTACCCAACATTACAATTTTTTTGGGGCTCACTCTCTCAAATTGGGTATTATTTTAAACCCACTTGATCATCTTCATCTATCAATTATCAACATTTTAAAAATAAAATTGGAATATTCTTATTTTACACATTCATTTTTCCAATTTCATTTCTGAGGGGGTAGTATATCCATATCAAACCAAGGCACCCAAACGGAGGCATCAAAAAATTTCAAATACCAAAAATGTGCTACCCCAGCCAAAATTTTAACATCAAATCAAATTGGGGCATCCAATCAAGTTATCCTAAATGAAGGATTTTAAAACATCAGCATTGAATCAAACATCAAATTGTCAGCAATCAGACATAAAATCATGAATAATCAGGCATCATATCAAACTCAAAACATCAAAAACATCATTAATCAGACATTCAATCATCAGAATTTGACCTAAAATCAAAGAATTGGGAAAATCTTTAAACTAATATGCTTTGCATATTAGCTCAAATAGGGGCATTTGTAGACACTTAAAAACTGGCAAAGAACTAAACTATACAATTATGATCGATCAACGCAAATTAAGGATTAAATCAAAGGGAAACTGATAGACTTTCAAATTAATCAATCCATCAAATACTAAATCAAAAGGGACCTAAATATTGTAAAAAAAGGAGAAAAACAATTCAAATCATAAAATGAAATTTAAGAAGGGAAAAGGAAAAAGATAAAAGTTTGAAAATTAATAGAACATTTATTGAATCAATAAAGTCATTTATCCTCACAAAAGTGAAAATCCTCCTTTGACATTTAAAAGAATTGGAAAAATTCTCATTTATCCTCAAAACTAAGTCTGTTGGACTCTTCCTCCTAGTCCCTTATGAGATATTTTTAGTTTCACCTTCATCCTCCAATCAAAGGTAAAATCTTGATTCTTACCCCAACCCCTTCTAAAATCCTATAAATAGGAGGGAAATTCAAGAGATAACGGACCCAAGTTTTAGGCATCTGCCTCCTTTGACATTTAAAAGAATTGAAAAAATCCTCATTTATCATCAAAACTAAGTCTATTGGACTCTTCCTCCTAGTCACTTATGAAATATTTTCAAGTTCACCTCCATTCTTCAGTCAAAGGTAAAATCCTAATTCTTGCCCCAACCCCTTCTAAAATCCTATAAATAGGAGGGAAATTCAAGAGCTAAGGGACCCAATTTTTAGGCATCTGCACTATAAGCACATTTTGAGTATTCATCATTTAGCATTGTCATTATAGCAAGCTCATGTCATTTTGATAGTATATTTAGCTTTCTTTTCATGTCATTTAGTATCATTTTAGCACATGTTTAGCTCACTGCATATCTATTTAATAGCATTCTAGAGTTGTTACCCACATATAATCTGTATTTTAGTCATAGATCTTGCATGCATTCTTGTTGATCTGTATTTTAAGCATACACCCATTCTAGAATTGTCACTAAGATGCTAGTCTAAGAGCATTCTTAGCAGTTGTATTTAGGGAAACATGGAACATTCATAGATTTTATATTTTGGATGATGATTTCTTGGTTTTAGTTTAGTTCGTTGTTATTTTATCCAAACTTTGTATTAAAGTCTCATGAATATGTGAATATATCATGTATAGATATATCTTGGGTAACTTTATAACCAGGGCATGCATACAATGTCATTTCTACATTTTGTAGGATTCTTACTATTTTAATAGAGCTACCATCCAAATAAAGTACATTTCTAACCATTGGTTCATATTTAATACTGAGGTTAGCTATACATTTAGGCATTACTGAACTACTAGCTCCAGAATCTATCACACAATTATGAAACTAGTTTGTCCCCTGTAATCAAAGAGACATAAAAATGAGGAGGCTTCTTCTTCTTACTTATGTCTTCTGCTTTTGTTAGCTACACCAAACAAGGTGGCTGGCAAACTTGACACCTTTATACTTTTTAACTATTGTTGCAATAGTTCCAACAATGATGGCATAGTGATAAAATCCCACATAGGAATATTAACACTATTCCTCTTCATATGATCTATAATTTTGAGAGGGGTGCCAATTGCTTTAACTAGAGAATTTGGGGCTATATGGATTGATGATTGGATCTGAGTAGTTTGAGGTTCAGCAGACTTCTTATTTTTTATGTTTTTCTTTTGCTAGGAATAACCTCTAGTTGTGCGCTTGCAACTAGAACATGAGTAGTGTCTAAGGTTGAAGCATGATTTGATGGGGGAGGTGTAGCATCCTCAACAACTCTTCTTTTTCTTCTAGTATAATTAGTTATAGAATTATGGTTGGCATGACAATGTTCTTCTGGTTGATGGTTCACAAAAGAACAATCACCCTATTGTTGTAGGTGAGAACCATCAGTGGATTGACTGGCACTATAATGTTGTCTTGTTGCTTGGTCTTGTGTGACTAATGCTTGGAATGGTTCTATCCTCTCGCACATACAATACCAATATGAATAATTGTAAGAAGGACAAAAATATTTCTCTTAAGCAAGATTGTTTTGGGGACCAATGCCCTTGTTGTATTTGTGTTTGTATTTGCAATAGAGGCATTACCCATAGGTCTATTTTGATTGTGTGGAACATAACCTTGAACCTAATTTTGTGGTTTGTTATATGTGGGGCTTTGATAATGAGGTTGGAAAGGCCTACTATTTTGGGGTTGTTGCCTTTCCAAAGTCACCAACTTATTGCTTATTTTTTGCACCACTGAGAAGTTTCCTTCTACCTTATTTTCCTAATCTTGTAACTTCTTCTACATATTTATCATCAATGCCTACATCATATCCTTCAAATCTCCTAACTCGTTAGAGGATGTAGAAGCTATTGCAGATATAACAAGAGATTGACTTGTGGATGTGGTAGGAATAGGGGCTATTGTAGGCTAATGAGTAGACATTTTAGGAAAGAAAAGCATTGGAGGCCTTGGAGCTAACTTTCCTCAAATCAAGATATTTTCTACTCTTATGGAAATTTTATATGCAATTGGTAATGTATCCCCCCCATGACTTGTAAAGTGGTAGAAATATCACTACTAAAAGCTCTTAGGTAATACAAGAAAGCATTACTAGGGGAAGGTTTCATTGCAGAAGGTATTTTATCCCATGTCTTCTAAAACTTATAGCTAAAATTAGTCATATATTCATTGGTTGCTCTTTTGATGGTAGTTAGCTGCTCCAAAAGTGATAGGTGATCATGTTTATCTTCAAAATGTCTACACAAGAATTCTCCTAACTCATCCCAATTAGTGATAGAATTATTTGGTAATCCCCTATACTAGTGTAAGGCCTTTCCCTTTAATTATGAGGCTAAAAGTCTAATAGCAAAATCATCCTCTGTAATACCATGTATATTGTAAATGTCTCAAATTTCTTGAATGTTTTCTGTAGGAGAGATGGGAGTTTCACTAGTAAAATCAAGTAGGCTTTTAAGAACAGGTATTGGGATATCATGTCTTTGGGCTAACATGAGAGGACTTCCACCATTAAAGGTGGAAAATACTTGATTCCTAGGGAGGGCCATATGGAATAATGATCTATTCAGATTGAAAGATGGTACCCTAGGTTTTGATCTATCAATAGGAGAAGAAAGAGATCTCGCAGGTGTGTGTGTGCTACTTCTAAAATCCTAACTAGTGATAGAGAGATTCTATTTATTTTTCTTCAAAGATTTGAAAATGAGAGTTCAGTATATTGAAAAATACCTCTATAACATGCCCTTGTTTGAACCTGGAGCATGAATCACAGCAATTCTAGTCTGAAACTGAGATATAGAGATAGAGTCACCAAGTGCTTGAATGAGAGCCTTCTAATGGCTGAAATGCTAAGAACAACACTATCTCCTTAGCATAAGTTGAATTCCTTTTCTTTGAAACCAAAAAACCAATAGACTTCTTAGTAAGCTTGAATGTAGTCCCACCAGGCATGCCAAAAAAGGTTGTCACAAAATTTTGCACCCTTGCCTAAAGTTTGACCTAAAGGAAAACTTGTGCAACATGGAAGCAATCTCCAAGTTGTGGGACTTGAACAATAAGATTAAAAATATAGAGAAGGTCAGCTTCCTTACTAACAAGATACACCTAACTACTTCTTGAGAGGAAAATGGAGAAGGAAATATATGAAATTCAAACTACCTTATCTAAACTAGAGGGGGTGATACACCAAATAGTATGTTCAATCTTATCTCTGCCTAGAAATGCATAGTTCATCAACATAATCTCAAAAATACATAGATTCAATCCTTTCTTAACTCGACAACCATATGTAGATCAGAAACCAAAGGAATGCTATAAGGAAGGGGCTTCGATCTATATCATTCAAGGCCAAGTAGACACAATCATACAATTGAAGAATGGAGGAAATACATCAAAATAAGGCAAGGAGATATTGCACAATATATTAATCAAGAAAGAAGTACAATAGAGAAATATATTCATTCAAAGGAAAAAGGAAATTACAATAGAAAAGCATGTAATATGACTGCTATTGAAGCAGAGGAAAAATTGACCCTTGGAAGGGTTAAACAAAACTTGCTTTTATAGCTCAAGCATAATTGAGAAAGCTTCTATCAGAAGCCAAAACTCAACTATTGCCTTTAAGTTGCAGAGAACAATCATTACACATCTAGGGAAGATTGATTGGGTGCACATCCATATGCAGGAAATCTGATCTTTCATGCAAATTATGGCTTTGAAGAGATAGAAATAGTAGCCATGACTACTTTGATTGGATAGATGGATAACCAAGGGGGCAGAAGAGAAAAACTTTTATTTATCAAGCATGGAGAACACTCAAAAAGGTGGTTGCAAGTGATCAAGGACCTATTCACCTTTAAAGAGTTTCTTGATTCCATGTTTGCAACCATGCCAAGTCCGTCGTGTCATCATTCAACAGAATTCAATAGTTAAACTTTCTGTAGACACCTAAAAACCTTTAGAAAATAAAGTATTTTTATTTTCTGAAAAAGTCCTGATGACATCATCATTTATTAATTAATTAATTAATTTTTATGCCATTAAATCCTTTTATCTTAATTAAAAATATTTAATTAAGGAATCCCTCCCAAAAATGTTTAAATCTTATTTAAACATTATTTCCTTATTTATTAATTATTTAATTAATAAATTGACCAAAAATCCTAAAATAAATAAAAAATTTATTTTTTGCCCAAAAACTTGGCCAATTTCCTTATGACCAATAACCTCTTCCAAAATCTTCTAATCCTTCTTTAATTTTGATTAAAGGCTAATCCCATCATTTCCTACCCCTAATCCCAACTCAAAATATTTAATTAAGATTAAATATTAATCCTCATGTTTATTAAAAAAGTTTTAATAAATATCTCCTCAACCCAAACCCTTGAAATAAATAAAACTTTATTTATTTCCTAAAAATCTAATTTATCCTCATCCTAAGAAGTTCTAGACTCTTCTAGAAAGTCTTCATCCTCATCCTAGGAAATTCTAGACTATTCTAGAAAGTCTTTATCCTCATCCAAAATCTAGACTCTTCTAGAAGATGTCTTTAAACCTAATCCTAATCCCCTCCTAACCTTGTCACATTCCCTAAACATGGGTTAAGACTTACTAACCCAAGCCAAAGCTAACAAATATCTCCTCCTTCACCCACCCTCATTAAATGCCATCCACTTGCCTATCCCTAAGCTAATCCTAAACCATCCTAATCCATCCTCTAATCATTTGCACAAGCCTAAGCAAGCTTAAAACCTTCCTAATCAAGTCCAAGTCGAAATTTCTCTCATCACCCTCAAAATATCTCAACCATAAAACTTTATGAAGTCCACTAGGTCATAAATGACTCTTACAAGCCCTTTTATTGCTCTTACAAGTCATTATGAGGGTCTTTATGAAGATTTTATCCCTTGAGCCTCCTTTGTTGACTCATCCTTCCCCTTTTCTCTATCCTCTCACCATGTGACATGTGTCACTCCTTGATTGGTTGTAAGGAAGCACAATCCATGTGCTCTCCTCTCATGCAATCTAAGCCCTCCATGAGCTTTTTTCCATCCTTGCATCTTAGCCCTCAATCCCTCAAGCCTCTTGCCTATAAATTGGATCCTTCCCCTTTACAAAATAACACAATCCATGAAGTAAAGTTATAATGCTATTTTGAGAGCCAAATTCATACTAAAGCCATCTATCCACACCAAAAATCCACAATCATCCATTGAAGCCCTTTTTGAAGCATAAAGCTTGAGCATACATCCTATCTATTTAGACAAAGCTACTCAACAAGAGAGCTTCTTATTGAGAGAGCCCATTAATGGCTCATATTCTCAATTAAGAGCTCATCTTAGTCTATCTTGAAGTTTATGAATTTTGTTTAGTTTGTAGAAGCTTTATTTAAATTTGGTTTCTATTAGCATACTAACATTTTCTCATATACACTTTCCATGTGGCGCTATAACCTTTAAGCATTCTACCACCTTGCCTAGATTTCTTTCCATTATGTTTGCATGTGCCTACTTTTTTTGTGGCTTTGCAACTCATATTCCTCATCAACCATTTGGCCATCCAAAACCATGACCTCTTCATCTTTTATTTTATCACTACTTTGCAGCTTTAAAACACATTAGCACTCTAACCGCAATGCCCTTGTGATGACCGTGAAATTGACTTCTCTACATCATCACAACTGCTAAGACTTAACATCCTTCTGACTATGTGAAAGTGTGATACATGTATCTTTAACCATGTCACCCACCAGAACTGCTAGACACAAAGCCTGTCTAGGATGTACGATGTTGCACCAGTAGCAAACTTAATCATTTAACTTCATATCAAAACTTCACGACTTGAAATTCTCTTAATGCTCTTTAGCCCACGATATTGTGGTAACTACATAAATTAACTATTTAAGTTCATATCGCAACTTCACGAGTTGAAATTCCTTTAATACTCTTTAGCCCATGATATTATGATAACTACATAACTTAACTATTTTATGCCATCGCAACCTCAGAACTATATACTTTCCCCACCTTTTAACCCAGTGAGGACATGAAAGGCTCCTGAGTTAATATTTTCTTTGAATCACAACCTCGCAGCCTTGACCCTAAGTAATCCTTAACTCCATGTGATGAAGCAACAAAAGGCTTCATTGCTTTGCTACCCAAACCATGGGTTAGCCTTAACCTCATGCGACATGGAGACTAACCTTCAAGCTACATGTTGTCACACCATTGCGACTTAAGTTCTTAACTCAAAAATTAAACTTTTAATGGTGTGAACAAATACTTTTGCCACTTTGCAACCTAAAGCCTAAAGCTCATTTCAATGGAGTGTATCAATTAAAACCAGTCTACATTTATCAAAGAGATACTCCTTCAAAAAGTAAGTGCATTAGCTGCTAAATGACCCTTGCAATGATGCGATGAAGAGACATTTCTTAAGGTAGAAATAGTCTTTGATGTTACAACTAACTACTTGCACTCCTTCACAACATGAATTTGAATGATGGCACTAACAGTTGTAAAGTTACATTGGCAGTTATCTTGACTTAGTCACACCTTCACAACCCATCTAATGCTTAAGACATAAACTAGAGTGACAAGGTGATAAAACAAGATCACATTATCATAACTTGAGTGCTTATAAGATGGTCATATGATGCAAATAAATTCAAGACTTAGGGACATAAAAATGGCTGCAAAATTATTTAGAAGAAAAAGGCATAGGGTCAACACTTAGGTGAATGAACCTAACAAGGAGGGACAAACTTAAGTGGTGCAAGGGTAATCTAACCTTTCAAAAAGGTAATGCAAAATAATGTGGAAGGGAGAACTAGGGGTTTAGTTAGGTTTTAACCACATATCTAGTACATTGTGCATACCTTGGTGCCATGTATAGATATCTCTAATTGGATTTCAATGATGGCAACAAGGAAATAAAAAAAATAGGGGGCTAAAATTGCTAACAATACCAATTATTCCTTATGTTTCAATTGCACAAGTGCAACCTATTTCTGACAGAAGAAGAAATATTAAGAGGAAGAAAAGATGGTTGAAAAAAAATCATTCACTCCTCTAAGTGCTAGGAAGTCATAATGACTTTCTAAAGTCAAGACAAAACCTATTGAGTCCTCATCTAGGAAGAGAGTCAAATAGCAAGATAGTGGACTAAGAAAAAGGATAAAATCATTATAGATGATTGAGTCAGAGTATGATGAAGATGAGGAAGAGATAGAGGTCAGACTAACAGAAAAGGTAGTTGGAGAAGCAAGGATATCCACTGGGAAGAAGCTTTGAAATCCAAAGGTAGAGAATTTAAATGGTCAAATCATTAATAATGACTATTTTGTTCAATTGAATAAGTATTATAGTCGGTATAATAACATGGAAAAACTACAACTAGAAAATGTTGTAGTTAGGAATATGGTTTTTAGGAACAATAGATTTGAAGACATTGAGAAGAATGTCCAACAAGACTTATATAGAAGACAAGTCAATAGGAAGAGAAGATTTTTTGATGAGGATAGAGGCAATAGATAAAATCTAATCAAGAAGTTTTGCAAAGTTAAAAATGATGAATACATGAGAAAAATAATGAAGGGTATTGAGCCCTTGTTGAGGAACAAAAGAAGAGTCATTCTTTTAATGGGAGGCTATTATGAAGAAGTAAATAAAGAGACAAAAGAAGTCATTTTCACATGTATGACTTCTATACCAAGCATAGAAAAATAGAGTGTGAAGTTAGGGGGAGTGATCCCTATGTCTATTGAATAAAGTACACCAGCATTAGTAGCAATAGAAGTCAAGGACACCAAGGTGTCAAACTCACCTCTACAAATATCAATAGGTATTGAAACCATGCAAGTGGGAAATACTCATATAACCATTTATGTCAAGGAAATCATTTTAAGGGCTATGGAACAAACATTGTTAAAAATATAACTTAATATTCCAGCTTTGATTAGTAAGAAACATACCAAAAAAAAAAACAAAGAAAGGAAGAGGAAGAAAAGAGGAGAAAGGAAGAAGAGAAAAGAAGGAAAGAGGAAGAAGAGAATAAAAGAAGAAAGGAGTAAAATAAAATAAAAATGGAAGAGAAGAAGAAAGAAAGAAAAGACAGGAAGAAAAAGAAAAAGAAATGAAAGAGAAAAAGAGAAGAGAAGAAGAGGAGAAAAGAATACAAGAAGAGGAGAAAATAAAATAAGAAAGGGAGAAAAGGATAAAAGAGAAAGAAATAGAGAAGAAAATGAAGTGTTATTGAAAAATTGTAATGCAAGAATCTTCATTTAAACCATAGCTCAAGCATGTAACCACAAAAGAGAATAAAGTAATTTTTCAGTATGAGGCAGATATACCAATACCAACTCTTGGGAAAGATAAATCACACTTGATCCCCATAGTGTTGTTAGTAGTATATGATGATGATGATGAACAAAAGGTTTCATATCTTCTTTGAGAAAATTACTAAAGAAGAATAAGATAGTGAAAACTCTGTAAAGAACCTTGGCAAAAGTCTTGCAAATAATGCAGAATGTAGTGATTTCAAAGGTGATAGTGTCTAGTTTGCAGAAGAAAGAAAAGGAAATGGTGAAACTCTTTGATGCAAAGTTTACCAATTTATCATACATTGCACAAGTATAGGCATAGACAAAGCATGATACATAACTTTTTGAAATAGTTTGCACAAATGTGCATAATGATTTGCAATCATTAGATATATGTATAAAGGAATTGAGAAACTATTTGGAAGAAGGAAAGAATTTATATGGACAATGCACTATATCCTATAATTATTTGAAGGATATTAATGATGAATTCTCAATTTGAATAAGTGAGCTTAAAGCACTCATTGATGGATTGCAATAGCCTAATACTAACATTGAAGATGTTGAGGATGAGATAAAAACATTCATGATGCTATCAAGATCAGTGATCAAAGAAAGAAATGGTAACTAAAAGGTTCTCTATACTTAGAGAACACCTCTCAGTAAAGATTGGTATGCTACAAAAGCAATTGGAAGAATGTCTTTCTACTAAGACTTCTTATGAGAAATTTTTTTATGCTAAATTGAATGTGATTGATGTGGCATCTTATGCACTATGTGCACTTTTGAGCACCACAGAAAGCATGAGGGATACATGGAAGAAAAATATTGAGAGGTTGAAGAATGATTTTGCATATTATTTATCTATAATCTCAAGCTAAAGCCACAACATAACCAATATTTTGACATGTATATAAATTTTGACACTTTTGTCATTGATGTCAAAGAGGGAGATATGTACAAGAAAATTCTATGAAAAATATATAGAGAATAATATAAGGGGGAGTAATATTAATATACTAAGGGGGATTAGTATAAGGACTTATAAGGAAAGATGGTTACAATTGTATGATCTACAAATTTTGAATTTTGAATTTTTGTAAAATTTTGAAGGCCAATTTTGAAGAAGTTTCTGTACAATATTTTGGGACTCAGCCAATTTTCTCATATGTTTTCATCAATGCAAAAGGGGAAGATTGTTGTCAATATGAGTAAGTAGGAAAAGTTAAAGTTTTCATTTATGGAAACATATATCTTAAGAAAAGAAGATGTGGTATACAGATAATGATCTCATAGTCTAAGACAAAAAATTGTCTAAGTATCAGATAGCTTTACTGGTAGTACAGAGATAGTTTTGGTATGCATAGTTTATAGAGACATTTTGGCCACACGAACTTGCATATAGTTAGAATAGAGCATTTTTTTGACATATACAAGAGCATAGTACGGTACAATTAGTACAGATCAAGATATGAATCAATTACCAATTAGACAGACTAAAGAGAAGAATAGAGCATGACAGAGAAGTGAATATTACGGGTTAAGAAATTATTTTGGTAATAAAATAATTACTTAACTAATTAGGGAAGAAATCCTAGATGTTAACCCTAAGTTAGAAAGAGTTTATTTTATATTATGTCAAACATGTGAAAGCTTGAAGGCCTACAAGATAGAGTTTTGTTAAAATGTAAGATATAAAGGAAGATTATAACTTGCAAAGTTATGTGTGTAGACACCTAAATTTTATTACACTACTTTGGTAATCTAATTTAGCCATCTCTAAAGGCATCATTAATTAAATTCTTATTTAATTAATCCTTTGCCATCCCTAGTTGATTAATTTAATTAATCATCTATAGTCCTAATTGATAAATCAAATAATCTATTATTTATCAACTAAATCTTATTCTTCTATCTAATTCCAAAAATCCCCATTTATTAAAATAAATCTATTTGATAAATGAAATCCTCAAATTCAAAAACCCCTAACCTATCCCTAATCCTCCATTTAGCCTAATCCACCCCATCCACCCATACTAACCAAGCTTAGCCACTAACTCACCCACCCTCATTAATGCCATCCACTTGCACATCTCTAACATCTCTAATCTAATCCTAAACCCAAGCCTAATCGACCCCCTAATGTTGTCACATTCCTTAAACAAGTTTAAGACTTTCCTAATCCAAACCAAAGTCTCCCCTCAAAAAGCCCAACCACTAAGTCATGAGTGCTCTTACAAAACATAAAAGACTCTTACAAGCCCACTCATGACTCTTACATCCATCTTCCACACTCTTCCCTCTTCCACACTCATTCCTCTTACACCTCTCTTACATACTCAACCCCACTCATCATGCCTTAACCAACCCTTTACCCTACCCTCTCACACTCATCCTCCTTGTGACAAGTGTCACCTTCCCATTGGTGCTAAACAAGCACAATCCATGTGCTCTCCTTTGAGTGCATCTTAGCCCTCCTTAAGCCTTCATCCATCCTTGCATCTAAGTCCTCCATCCCTCTACCCCTTAGCCTATAAATTGAATCCCATCCTAAGCCATTTCATCAACAATCTTTGAGCTAAATTTACCATGCCCTTTTGAGAGCCAAAAGCCATACCCATACCCTTATAATGCCAAATTGAGAGCTCACAAAGCTACCAATTTGCCATTACCCACCTCCATTGAAGCAACTTTGAGCATTTGAGCATACATCCACATCAAAGGACACATCTACAAAATCAAGGAAGCATGGAGTGTTTTCTTTTTTTGGGTTTGCATTCCTTAATTGTTTCTTTTGTCTAATCTCATATGTGAATATAATTTTAGTTTGTGAATGTTTTCTTTAATGTTAATGTTCTTTGCACACTAAGATTCTTGTTCTACAATGTGATGTGATGAAATCTATGAATGTAATATGCAAACTTATGAGAAGGCTATGTGCATGATATGTGAGCTACATGTAATGAAAAATTCTGATGTATGATCAAAGATATGTGAAGTACAACAAACAACAAGAAAGAGGTTTTTGTAGCTAACTCTTTTGTATAAAGGAACTACATTGTATATATTATATTTTTTTTAGAGTGGGGTTGTTGTTGCACCAAAAGACCAATCTATCAATGCCTAATAAAATTATTCAACTTATAGTACATAGGAGGTGGTTAAGCCCTTGTCATGAATCTCGAGGGGAGCACTGAAAAAATTTCCAACTATCTCCCCCTCAATGTTATCCAAGGCTCTAAGGATTCAAACCTATGACCAAGCTCTAATACCACTTGTTTGAGTGGGATTGTCATTGCACCAAAAGACTAATCTATCAATACCTTATACAATCACTCAACTTATAGTATATAGGAGATAGTTAAATCCTTATCAAAAATCCTGAGGGAAGCATTGAACAAATTTCTAACATGTTTGGGTAGAGGTCTCATCTTGCATACATTATAATTGTCCTACCAAATTCTAACAAGGTTGAGGCTTTTAACAGGTCCTAGTCCTCTAAGAAGTATTGAGACACTATATATAATTCATAGACTCTTAACAAGGTCAATATTCTTAACTGGAATCTTTTGTTTAGTGGATCATTTTGTGGGTACCATCCCTACCAAAGTTTTCCCTTGGCCAGAGTTTTCCCTAGTTAACAAAATATGGTGTTATGAGCTATTCATGTGTATGGTTGTATTTATTGTTCAACATTATAGGTTTACTTTCATATAAATGTTATGAAGTAATTAACAATATCTAGTTGTGGAAAAATATTTGTAGAATACTGATTCACCCCTTCCCCCCACCCTGCTTCTTAGTATTACCTATTTCTAACAATGGTGGCAAGAGAAAGGGGTCTAGATTGAGATGTATTCCTCCTCGGAAAGATCTAAGACCATTTATATTGATAGTTTAGTTATGAAATAAATAAAGACTTGGTCATAACCAATAAAGGCAACAAAGATAGTGTGGTTGTGATAAGAGATAGCCACAACGTTGACTGCCTCAGTGTCCACCTAGTGGATAGGATTTTGATTTTTTACCAAGATTTCAACATGAGTTCAAGCATCTTACAAAGTGTGTGTCTACCTTGGAGGCACAATTGTCTAATAGGGATTGTTAGACTCAAGAGATAACCAGAGAAAGGGATCATGCCAATAATGTGGCTTCTTGTTAAGGTCAAAGAGAAGAATTGTACTATCCATTATACACTTGTATAATTCAAAAAATAGCTAGGGCTCCAGCATTTTTTTTTTGTGCATTTAGAGAGTGTTGTACCTACTCCTATCATATAAAAGGATCCTTCTCTACCCTTGCCCCCCATGTTGATCTAGAGGGTGGGAGTGATTCTTGATTTGAAATGATGCATTTTGATAGTTTTGTTTTATATTGATCCCTTAGTGTCTACTGATACATTGATTTAGTATAGTGACGCACTAATAATTTCTAATGTACTTGATACTGCTAATGTACTGATTTAGATCCATTTTGACATCATGATGTACTCAGTGATCTTTGACACGTTGATATCATTTTGATGACTTGATCCAATATATGATTTTGATTTTATTTTATTTCTTTCATTGATATATCTATATATGAGATGCAGTTGTTATTCCTATATGTATTTTTATGGATGCATTAGTTCCTATAAGTTATGATGGAACTTATGGGTGAATGAAATGACATAAATGTATCTCTTTTTATGCTCTTTTCATATGAATATGGAATGTAACATGAGATGTGTTGGCTTCTAATTTAACAATGATTTCAACTATCAGGTAGACAAGATAGGATTGATCTAAGGGAAGCTATCTCCTATGATGGACTCAATTTTTCAAAAACCTAGGTGAAATATAAGGTTGGACTCCTTCTTCTAGTTCAGGCTCTGCAAAACCTAGCTAGGTAGACCTTTAGATTCATTCACATGGTACTAGTTCAAAGCATACATTTGAATCTATACAAAGAATGTTAACCCTTATTTCTCCTATACTTATGCAATAACAAAGGTACACAATAGCAAGTTACAAAACCTATGAAATTCACAAGATAAGTGAGGGTATCCTTTTAGCTTCTAAATAGAAAGGAAAAATGGATAATTGATATTTGATTTTGAATCAGCAAAACCCACACATATGCAACAAAAAACTAAATTGATCTTGTAGTTGATCAGTGTCCTACCTATTGGGTATTCCACAAATTACAATATATATCTAAGATATTAATTATCTATCACATACATCAAGTTATTAGATCTATCTTATCCCTTTGTGAATCATACATCAATGTTCATAATGAACCTCATACTTATCAGACATCTTTCTCATGAAATCTACAACCCCATTAAATAATATCAAGAATTTACTTGATTCTTTGAACCAAAAGAACAACACATCAAGATATAAAAATCAAAACAATATGCAATTGGACCCATGTTCTTTGTCCACAAATCAAAAAAGTTTACAAATAGCAGAGGTACAAGACAACAATCAGAATGAAACTAAAATACTTTATTTTTCCTTGTATTCATTCTCTTGAAGAAAATACATTATAGATGTATAAAAATAATTCATGAAATTACAAATAAACTAGAACTATACTCTATTTTTCATTATTTTTGTTCATACAAGAGAGAAATGTTGAGAAAATGGTAGAATCACAGCTAGAGCTTTGCTCAGTAGATTGAAACTGACCCTATAAAATGAAAGAAGAAAGAAAGATATAGGTGAGGAAGGAATCCTGAATCTGATCTGGAATTGACACTTTTCCACTTGAATAGTGCTTAAATTTTGTTGCAAAGCCTCTCTCTTCTCTCTAGAACTCAAAAAGGGATCAAATCTCATCATTATTTTCAACAAACTTGAAAATATCTCTTAGAATGATGAGAAAAACCCTCTTTCTAATAAAACATCAGTTCTATAAAAAATTTCCAAAATATACACCTAAATACTTTGGAGGAAAAATAATATTGTTGCTAAGACCCTCTCCAAATTTGGTGAATACCCATTTCACCATTTTCCCATAAACTAATTCTAAACTACTCATACTAGACTCTAATTGTATAAGAAGCACCTTGGATAAAACCCAATATAATTCTTACCCACTAATACCTATGTAGAAAAAAATAGAAAATATAGAAACTAGTCTCCAAGAGCTTTCTGTTGATTATGATAAGCCTATACTTGCTTAAGAAAAACACCCAAGGCAGCCAAAAAAAGTTCCAGGTTTAAAATTGATTCACATGCCTAATTCTTGCAAATATTTATCTTTTATGCTAAAGTTGAAACTTTATTATATAACCCTTATAATTTAAAAAAATTTACATGTTCAAAAGGAAGAAATATTAAAAATGTGATTTTCTAATATTTTTATTTTCCCTCTCATTTTGAATTTGGGTCAAACTTGGTTGATTGGGCCTAATATGTGGCAATCATTGATTGGTCCATTTTTGCATTGTCATCCCAATGCATTAGCATACCTTAGACACTTTGCCACATCATTTCAATGTGACCTTCTGATTGGTCTATACTGTCATGTCATCTTGTCCCATCAGCACCTTCTAGAAAACTCTACCACCTAAGTGCCACCAGGCACCACCTAATTGTCTCACAAACTTCATTCCTACCTGTGACACGCTATGACATGTGACCATTTGATTGGTCCTCACATTATTGCATTTCTTAACATTTGATTGCCTTCCCATGGCGATATTACAATAATCATTGATTTCTGCCATGTGACACAATCTAGTGCATCCATCTAAAAACCTGCCACATCATCACCTCTACTACATGCATATCTCTCACTTTGTCACATATACAATCATCATTTTGGCACGTCATCATGATAACATGACAATGTGACATGTGTCCTCTTCTGCCATGTCACCCTCCTTGAAGTGTGTGCCACATCATCAATGTCACCTCAACACCCCTACCACATGGAAACCTGTCCCATTCTCACATGTTGACTCACCAACTGCCATGTATTTTACGAGAATGTGACATCATGCTATGTGTCTTATTTTTCATCTCATCTAACTTTGAATTTGTGCCATTCTCAAAGTGCGTACCACATGGCAGTCTATCATTGGTTGTTGGGTCCATGTCACTACCATGTAATCTCCATGTCACTTGCATCTTGGTTCAAAATTTTCTCCACGGTCATCAAGTTAGTTGGGACCCATGTGCGAGCATTGCCTTGCATCATAAGCCATCTCGTAAGACACATTATGGTAGAGAGTTGGGGTATAAGAATATCTCTAAGGCTTATGGTAGCATGAAAGTGGGATAAAAAGGCTAAACTCCCTAATCATATCGCAACCCTATTGCGATTTATTTTACAATAATTTATTATGTACACTCTTAATGTCTCACTTGGTGTTTTAAACCTACGTTAAGCAATAGGCTCATCCATACATACTTGTTCTGCGATATCTCCATAATCTATGTGACATTCTTGTCTCCACTTCTTGTTTTTGACCAAGCTTTAGACACATTATGGAATAGATCATATTTTCTCTAAAAAGTGTCATGGAATAAGTAAGAGGTTTTGAAAATGGAAAACAACTGAGGTCATACACCAAGGACATTATTTTAGAGGATCTTGTCATTTAATTTAATTTCTTGCTAAGTAATTTACTACATGAAAACCCAAATGCATGTGGAAAAGGTCAATGCAACATATCACTTTAATTTTTGAATCGAGTGCTTGCAGATATCTCCTCTTATCAACACTACTTCATTTCATTGCATTCAAACTTGGATAAATGCTCTTTATATAACCAACACCTCTTTAGTTTTTTTCAGGATGAAACTAATGCACAACTAAATTGATTCTTCAAGATTCATTCCATCACCCATTCTGGGGCTAGAGGGAGCCTATACTTAGTTGGGTGGTATTTTTTATAGAGTTGGGCTCCTATATAAGGAGATTACTGCACGAAGAGAAATGCACTGACTAGGAGGACTTCTCGATGATCAGACCCCTGCATTTGGATCAAACTCAACTATAGTGTCAAGGAGTGGTGTGTCTACATGAATGGGGGGGGCCTAATACTTGTATGGTTGTTGGGCTACCAATAATCCACATTTTATTTGTGACTCGCTTGAATGGCTACGTAGAGACCAACTCAGCCCTACAAGCCATGAATCTGGGTATTTTAGCTATAGCCAGATAAAGCTCCATTCAACCCAAGTCAACTTACAACAAGTTTTTACCCTTGTATTCCCTTCCTCTCATGCATTTTCCAATTAGTTACCAGGAATTATTTTCAGCTTGTATAGGGGACTCATCTAGTTGTTAATTGAGCAAACATCTCCATGCCCTACATAGATAAGGGTAGTGAAACTAGTGTGAATGTTTTTCAATGGTTCACCTCGCAAACCCCTTTGATTTAGCTTCCATGCCACCATCATTCCTCTATATATATATATATATATATATATATATATATATATATATATTATAAGAGAATATTTATCTATCCTCATAATGCCTTCAACCTAGTGCCAAATGATTTATATTCAAACCATCACCAGAAGGAGCAAGGGTCTAGATTTTCCTAATCACTTTACATTGTTGTTCACTGATTGGGCTTCCAGCTTTTATACTTCCACATTGGTGGTGACAGTTCCCCTTGTATAGGACATAGGTCCCCTATGTCATCAAACATCTTCAAATTCAAAGAATATCTCT
This sequence comes from Cupressus sempervirens, assembly GCA_028749045.1. Taxonomy (NCBI): domain Eukaryota; kingdom Viridiplantae; phylum Streptophyta; class Pinopsida; order Cupressales; family Cupressaceae; genus Cupressus; species Cupressus sempervirens. The sequence goes on along the minus strand of CM053791.1, from coordinate 267,651,533 downwards.
CCATCACCTATATCAGATTTTGCAAATAGCCAAGTGTGAGGTATTTCAAGAAATCCATTTATTTTCTTGTTTGGACTCATGATCCATCCTAGTGATGAGGATTGATGAACAGGTTCATTCATGTCCCAAAATCTTTATAGCTAGCTTTGAAGGCGAGACCACTTTGGATATGGATATCATACAAACATAATTGATATGGGCTCCATAGTATATATAACTTCTTTCTTTAGTTTAATTTATATATAAAGTAACATATCCAACTTAAAGTTAGATGGTTGTATTTACCCATGAAACACTTGTAATGATCTGAGTGATCATAATCTTCTTTCTTAAAAACACTTAAATACCCCATATTTTATCAGTATGGTGAAAATTAGTCAGCACCAAAAGTGGCCTTGACTAACAAAAAAATTAAATTCAAACAACTGACACTTAAAATCCATTAACCCAACTCCTTGAACTAAATGGATTCAATTTGGGCCACTAATACAAATTTTTAAACCCTTTTATCAATCTTTTGCAAATTGTAATTTTTTGCCATCAGGAAGGCCTCTAAGTTGGCTTTAAAAATTGATTAGAACACCTAACATATTCTTAGCAACTGACATACCTGCTCTCTTGTTAACACTCTTTCAGTTTGCAAAATCTCATTTCATGATGATCACTTAGTCAAAAGTTATTAACTATCAAAATGGTGCTTTTCAAATTATATGCAATCAAACATGTTAGAAAACAATAAAATGTGTTTGAATTTGGCTTTGAAAATAGGTCATATGATCACTTGGGGACACGAAAAATGGGGCACTGGCTCATTTTCACATGGAGAGTATAAGTCTATGGTTTGGTCTTGCAATGAATAACTAGGAAAATATACAAACTATACAGACAATAGTAAACAACCAACTTTGAGGAATTCAAACCTAGTCAAAACCAATCAAAAGAAGTTAAAATTTGAAACGTAGGTTATCTGATATGCATACTAAACATTTCCAAAGTGGTAACTTGGTGCAAGATATTCAGTTACAAACTAGGCTTCCTGTCATTGTCTTAACACAGGCAAAATGCATATTTGAAAAATGCTCAAGATGAAACTTCACATAATGACTCAGAATGGAAATGAATCATCATAGGATGCATGCATATACTAAATGAAAGGTGTTAAAGTCATGAAGCACATCATATGCCTCAAAATGACATTTGGGTACATATGCATGAAACATTTTTATAGGGGCTTGATTTGACTCAATTTTTAGAATGGTACTCAAAATCAGTGCTTCAATTTTGAGTCCCAACAATGGCTCTGTCTGGGGATGCATGTCCCTTGCGAGCATGGAAAGGATTTAGATCTATGGAAGAAGCAAAGGACTCCAAAACTTTCTCTCGAACAGCTTTATTGAAAGCAAGAAATCTACTCCCAAACTATACAAACAATGGCCCCAAGCCACTATAACAGAACTTCTTAACAGTGTCATAGACTTTATTTTCATTTTTGTTTTCATGAGGTAAGCTGAAAATATCTCTTCCAGAAATTTTACCAATCAGATTAGCATTCTCAATCAGCTCATTTGGTAAAACCAACTCCACATCTTTACTTTCATAATGTATGTAGAAACTAGAATCATTGCCTATAAATTTATCATTATGAAAGTCCAGATCAACATGCTCTTCGATTTCAAAATTAGACTAAGATTTTTTTCTATCAAATGACTTATGCATGCTATTTAATGGAAATACAAAGGATTTGTACTCTACTTGATTCAAGGAGTCAAAAATATCATGGATTTGAGACTCGCTTTGCGTAACCAGGTATGAAGGGTACATGAAATTTGATTTCTTGTCATTTGCAATCTTATTTTTCATCTAGTCAAATTCCACATGTTTTAAGACTCCTTCACATTCTTCAAACAACAGATTAATCACAAAGTTACAAAACATAGCATGAAAGTGTTCACATAAAACATGTTGATTACTGTCATTATCTCTTTCCAAAAACTCATTGGAATGAACTTTTAATATGTCAAATTTATCATCACTAGACCCATCAGCACAAAAGGAAGAACCAAAATCAGAATCATAACTTCCATCCCTTTTCTTTTCATCATACGAATAGTCAAAACTTATTGCAGCATCATCAACATGAGAAGAATTTGAATCAGCACTAAATCTCCCCTTAGTAGTATTCTCCTCATCAAATAAGATGTCATGTGTATTGGCATTTTAACTACTATCATATACACATCCTAAGCCTGACATAGAATATTTTGATTTTTTATCTCCTTCAACATCAAAGTTTGGGGAAAGGGCTTCATCATGGGAGAAAACATGACAAGAGAAAACTGGAAAATCCTCAAAAACATTTTCATACCTTTCAAAGTCATGACCCAATAGGATTGAAATTTCATCAAGGTTGAATAAGACTTCGTCACAAGTCTAGTCTCCTTGGCTATGATCATAATCTAGCTGATCTAAAATACTTATAATAGCAATATCATTAGTATAGAAATTTGAAAAATTAGAATCCCTACCACAACATGTTTCCTCTTCTCTACAAAATACATAAACATTAGGTACATCATCATACTCATTTTCGTCACAAGAAGAGTTGTCCCTACTTGTATTTTATTTTTCTTCACTCTTATGCATATTGTCACATGATTCATTTTTAGTTATATATCCATCTTTCTCATGATGACTGCAATCATCTGATTCACTAAAACTTAAATCCTTTTCTTCACAATCAGAAGAAAAATTACTATCATCTATGGATTCATTACATTCGCCATGGCTTTCAACACATTCACATTCATTATGAGAAAATTCAAAATGAATTCTATTGTTATGCAAATCCATCTCCATCTTCTTGATATATTCTTCAATTTGCAAAAGCTTTTGTAATCTCAAAAGTGTTGGCCAATCAACTAAATCAGGCATGAAAACTTATAGGAAAACAATGGGTGATGAAGTTTCCTTTGGTCTTAAAGAAACATGTAGCTCCATGATTGATAACTTAAACTTCATATAAAATTGAAAATTAGTTTGACCTTGTATACTTCCTACCATATTTCTTATGAAGTTGATAACTTGATTATGGAGATCATTTTTCAACATAACAACTTCTTCAAGCACACTCTCATGACTTGGTAGATAATCATTTTCAGATCTGAGATCTGACTCCATTTTACAACTAAACTTATACCCCTTTCCTTAATGCTGAAATTACTAAATAAAGGTAACCATTCTTATCACTTAATTTTCATGAAAGAAAACTCATGTAAAGTAAAATACCTTCAAGAGTTCATGTTGCAACTAGATCTGTTGACTTGGCATGAGTGAAAACATGAACTTCTTCACACCATGCCCAGCTACCACCTCATTGAATGAGGCCAAGGAAATCACTGTTGTGATTTTTTTTCTAGCATTCCAATTCCAAAAAATAGCAGATGCAAACAACACTTAGACTCTCTAATCAAGAACTTTTAACTTTCTTTTCCAAAAACTACTATCAAGAGCTTTACATATACCCAAAAAAAACCTAAAAGTTTGTTAAATCTTTTATTGAATTTAATTCAAAACTAGTACAGAGATCTTTGAGAGTCACCACTAATACTTGTGAGAAAGATTTGAAAACATAATTTGTAACTTGACAAATCTTAACCAAATTTTCAGTTTGTGGAAAACTTGAAAATCATCAAACCACCTTTGGAGATTTACACAATTGAAAAAGAGAAACACATTCAATTATTCTTGACTCTAAATTTTATAATAGCACTTCAAAACATTACCCAACTGAACTAATTGATTGATAAACTTACTATGGTTGTAGCACACAATTTTCATCCAACTCTTAAAGTATTATTGTCATGAATATGGTAACAATAGGTAGACATTAATCTTTATTAAAGAAATTGAAAACACATCACAACCTTCTTATTGTAGAAAATTCTTCCTATTGTATTGAATCTCTTTCTAGATTCTCAAGGTTTGTCTATCATATATATTTAATACAATTCCCAATAGAATCATCATTTTGTTGGCTTCTAATTTAACAGTGATTTCAACTACCATGTAGACAAGATAGGATTGCATCTAAGGGAAGCTATCTCCTATGATGGACACAATTTGTCAAGAACCCAGGCCAACTATAAGGTTGAACTCCTTCTTCTACTTTAGGCTCTACAAAACCGAGGTAGGTAGACTTTTAGATTCATTCATATGCTACCAGTTCAAAGCATACATTTAAATCTATACAAAGAAGATTAAACCCATATTTCTCCTATACATGTGCAATAAAAAAAGGTATGCAATAGCAAGTTACAAAACCTATGAAATCAACAAACTGAGTGAAGGTATCTTTTCAGCTCCTAAATAGAAAGAGAAAATGGATAATTGATATTTGATTTTGAATGAGCAAAACCTGCACATATGCAATAACAATTAAATTGATCATGTATCTTATCAGTGTCCTATCCATTGGATATTCCAAAAATCAAAACATACATCCAAGATATCAATGATCTATCACATACATCAAGATATTAGATATGTCCTATCACTTTGTGAATCAGGCATCAATGTTCATACTGAATCTCATACTTATTAGACACCCTTCTCATGAAATCTGCAACCCTACCAAAATATATCAAGCATTTAGTTGATTCTTTGAGCCAAAAGAAAAACACATCAAGATATACATCTCAAAAATGAGATGCAATTGGGCCTATGTTCTTTTTCCATAGATCACAAAAGTTTGCAAACAATAGAGGTAGGAGACAAGAATCAAAATGAAACTAAAATACTTTGTTTCTCCTTATATTCATTCCCTTGAAACAAATACATTAAAGATGTATGAAAATAACTTATGAAACAACTAACATATAAGAACTATACTCTATTCTTCATTATTGATATTCATACAAGAGAGAAATGTTGAGAGAATGGTGGAATCACACTAGAGTTCTGCTCAATAGATTGGAACCAACCATGTACAATGAAAGAAGAAAGAACTATATAGGTGAGGAAGGAATCCTGGATCTGATATGGAATCGACACTTCTCCACTTGAATCTCCCTCTAATGTTGTTGCAAAGCCTGTCTCTTCTCTCTAGAACTGAAAATCAGATCAAATCTCATCATTGTTTTCAACAAACTTGCAAATATCTCCCAAAATGATAAGAAATGCCCTTTTTCTTATAAGAAATTGGGTCCTCTATAAAAAATTTCAAAAATCTACGCTAGACTACTTTGGAGGAAAAATAATACTGCTACTAAGACCCTCTCCAAATCGACAATAAATGATAAACCTATACTTTCTTAAGAAAAATGCCCAGGATAGCCAGAAGAAGTTCCAGGTTTAAACATGATTCACAGGTTGGATTCTTGCAAATATTTATCTTTTAGGCTAAAGTTGAAACTTTATTATATAGCCCTTTTTAATTTAAAAAAATTGCACGTTCAAAAGGAAAAAATAATAAAAATATGATTTCTGATATTTTTTATTTTTCCTCTCATCTTGAATTTGGGTTAAACTTGATTGACTAGGCCTGACATGTAGCAATCGTTGATTGGTCCATTTTTGCATTGTAATCCCGACACATGACCATACCTCATATCACTTTGCCACATCATTGCCATGTGTCACCTTCTGATTAGTTTGTACTTCCTTGTCATCTTGCCCTGGCAGCACCTTCTGGATAGCCTTGTCACCTAGGTGTCACATGGTGCCACCTAATTGGCTCATGGACTACTTTCTTACCTCTGACATGTTGCCATGTGTCACTGTTGGATTGGTCCTTGCATTGTCACATTTATTAACATCCAAGGATCTTCCCATGGTGACATTACAACAGTTGTCAATTTTTGCCACATGGCTCAATCTGGTGTGTCCATCTGAAAACTTGCCACATCATCTACTCTATCATGTGTCGATATCTTGCTTTGTCGCATACAAAGTTAGCATTTTTCCATGTCATCATGACAATGCAACAATGTGACACCTTTCCCCTTCTACCATGTCACCCTCCTCAATGTATGTGCCACATCATCTGTGCCACCTCAATGCCCCTACCACATGGCAGCCTACCACATTCTCACATGCTGACTCACCAAGTGCCACATATTTTGTAAGAATGTGACATCACGCCATGTGTCTTGTTTCACCATCTCATCTGCCTTAGGATCTATTCCAGTCTCGAAATACATGAAACATAGTACTCTATCATTGGTTGTTGGGTCCACATTACTGCCATGTCATCTCCATGTCACCTACATCTTGGTTCAAAATTTGCTCCATGCTCATTAAGCTAGCTAGGACCCGCGCATGATCATTGCCCTGTGTCATAAGCCATCACTTAAGACATATTATGGTAGAGTGTTGGGGTATACTAATAGCTCTAAGGCTTACATTAGCATGAATATGGGATAAAAAGGTTAAACTCCCCATTCATATCACGACCCTATTGCAATTTGTTTTTTTTTTTTTTTTACAATGATACATTTTGTACACTCTCAATGTCTCACTTGTTGTTTTTTACCTATGTTAAGCAATGGGCTCATCCATACATACTTTTCCTATGATATCTCCACATTCTATGTGTCATTCCTGTCCCCATTCATTGTTTTAGGCCAAGCTTCAGACACATTATGGAATAGATCAGATTTTCTCTAACAAGTGTCATGGAATAAGTAAGAGGTTTTGAAAATGGAAAACTGTTGAGGCCATACTCCAGGGGCATTATTTCAAAGCATCTTGTTGTTTATTTTATTTCTCTCTAAGTAAGTTATTGCTTGAAAACCCAAATGTGTGTGGCAAAGGTCAATGCAACGTATCACCTCAATGTGTGAACCAAGTACTTGTAGATATCTCCTCTAATCAACAATACTTCATTTCATTGTTTTCAAACTTGGATAAGTGCTCTTTATATAACTAGCACCTCTTTATTTTTTGTCAAGATGAAAATGATGCACAATTGAATCGATTCTTCAAGATTCATTCCATCGCCCTTTCTGGGGCTGGAGGGAGCCTATTCTTGGTTGGGTGGTGATTTTTATAGAGAAGGGCTCCTACATAGGGATATTACCATAGGAAGAGGAATGCATTGACTAGGAGGACTTCTCAACAATCGAATTCCTACATTTGGATTAGACTAAATTGTAGTGTTGGGGGGTGGTGCATCTACATGAATTGGGGGGGCCTACTACTTGTCTGGTGTATGGGCTATCGATACTCCACATTTGATTTGTGGCTACCTTGAATGGTTGAGTAGGGATCAACTCACCCATGCAAGCCATGAATCTGGGCATTTCAACTATAGCTAGATCGAGCTCCATTCAACCCAAGTCATCTTGCAACAAATTTTTACCCTTGTATTCCCTTTCTCTCACACATTCTCCAATCGGTTACTAGGAATTATTTTCAATTTGCACAAGGGACTCATCTAGTTTTTTAATTGACCAAACATCTCCATGCCCTAGGTAGGTAGATAAGGGGAGTGAAATTAGTGTAAAATATTTTCAATGGTTCACCCCACAAACTCCTTTGATTTTCTTCACAAATAGCTTTCATGCCACCATCATTCCTCTGAGAATATGTTTTATAATACCTTCAACCTAGCACCAAATGATTTGCATTCGACCCATCACCAGAAGGAGCAAGGATCTAGATTTTCCTAATCACTTTACACGATTGTTCATTGATTGGGCTTCCATATTTTATACTTCCACATTGGTGGCGACAGTTACCCTTATATAGGACATAGGTGCTCTATGTCATCAAATATCTACAAATTCAAAGAATATCTCTCCATCGCCTACACACCAAATTTTACAAATAGCCAAGTGTAAAGTATTTCAAGCAATCCATTTGTCTTCTTGTTTGGACTCATGATCCATCCCCGTAATGAGGATTAATGAACAAATAAGTTCATGTCCCAAAAACCTTATAACTAGCTTCAAAGGTGAGACCACTTTGGATATGGATATCACACGAACATAATTGATATGGGCTCCATAGTATATCTAACTTCCTTCTTTAGTTTACTTTATATATAAATTAACACATCCAATTAAAGTTAAATGGCTGTATGTACCCATGAAATAGTTGTAATGACTAGAGTGATCATAATATCCTTTCCTAAACACTTAAATCCCCCATATTTTATCAGTCTGGTGAAAATTAGGCAACTCCAAAAGTGGGCCCAAATATAAAAAATGAATTCAAACAACTGACACTTAAAATCCACTAACTGTACCCGTTGAACCAATTGGATTCAATTTGGGCCACTGATCCAATTTTTAAAACCCTTTTCTCAATCTTTTGCAAACTACAATTTCATGCCAGGAAGGCCTCTTAGCTGGCTTTAAAAATTGACTATAACACCTAACATATTCTTAGTAGCTAACATACTTACTCTCTTGTTAAATCTCTTTCAATCTGCAAAATCTCGCTTCATGACGATCACTCAATCAAAAGTTATTAACTTTCAAAATTATTCTTTTCAAACTGCTTGCAATTAAACATGTTAGAAAACAATAAAACATGTTCAGGTTTGGCTTTGAAAATAGGTCATATGATTACTTGGGGACACAAAAACTAGGGCATTGGTTCATTTTCACATGGAGAGTATAAGTTTGTGATTTGGTTTTATAGCGAATAACTAGCAAATTTGGTAGGTGTGTGAAGTTGGGTTCTTAGAATTGCAAAACTAGGAAAACTAGCATAATAACAATTTTTCAAATAGAATGGGTCTGGGAAAGTACGCAGATGGATTCATCAAGATTTGAAAATTGGCATACTTGAAGTATGTTCATATTAGAACATAGTGGTACAATCCATTTGGCTCAAAACATCATGGATTCAAAGTTATAACATCCCAAATGGGGCTACCTATCAATCTACACTTTTAGATACTAGTAAAACTTTAGAAATTGCATTTGGAATCATGTTTGAAAACTAGTCAAACGGATTTGTCATAGGCTAAAAATTGAAACATAGCAAGTCTCTAACCCCTAGAATAAAATGCAAAAATAATATTTTCATTTCAATCAACTAGGTCAAAGTTATAACTGGTCATACAAAGCTTCTCGAAATTCTGAACAATAAGCATCAGCATGACAATAGTAAACAATCAAATTTGAGGGATTCAAAACCTAGTCAAAACATATTGAAACGACTTGAAATCTGAAAATTTGGTTCTCTGATATGCATACTAAATAATCCCAATGTGGTGAGTCATGAAACTTAAGCAAGTGCAAGATATTCATTTACAAAATAGGCTTCATGTCGTTGTTTTCATACTTGGGCAAAATGCATATTTGAACAATGTTCAAGATAAAACTTCACGGAATGACCCAGAATGGAAACTTCATCATAGGACGCATGCATATAATGAATGAAAGGTGTTAAATTCATGAAATACATCATAGGCCTAAAAATGACAGTCGAGCACATATGCATGAAAAGTTCTTATAGGCACTTGATTTGACTCAATTTTCAAAATGGTACTCAAAATCAATGCTTCAATTTTGAGTCCCAACAAGATGTATACTTGTATTTCTAATTATGTTATGGATGCAATGCAAGGTATGGTATTGATATGATTATATAGATGTTCCTGATATTAGTGATAGAAGTAATCAATCATGTTTTGTATGCATCCCAATTGTGTTCAAACTTAAATTGATGATGTTTGCTATTTAGGATGATGATGTCAATTAAAATTGTGTCACTCAAACTAATTTCATCAATGCAATGCTAAAGTGAAAGCAACTAACTATGACACCTAGGACAGTCACTAATCATTTATATAGTTATTTTTTTCATCATTGAGTACATTGGCAGAACATTTAGGCCAGTAAAGCCCTCATTGAGTGATTCACAAATCATGAGAATATGAATACTACCTTAATTGGATGTCAAAAGTGAATGTAAGTATCAGTGCATGTAGAGACATGATGACTTGAGTGTTACTTCCTTTCTTTATATTATACACATTTTTTATTTGTGTACAAATAAATGATTCTATACCTATAATGGCCCTTTATTATTCATATCCTTATGCATATTTGACCAATTTCACATTGTTAGGAAGTTAGTCAGGAAAGGAAATAAGCAACGAGATAGTTTCAACCTAACTATTGCATTCAAATAAAAATATTCAAGGCATGTGTAGTATACCACAAGAAATGGAAGCTCTTATCATAGACACTCAATTTATTTAATAGTCTACGATCATCAAAACAATCACTACAAGCATAAAAGAAAGAAAACACCATGCTGACTATCCTTGCTTCTCTAGTCTTTTTGACATCTCCAAGTTACTTGAAAGGCATGATAATAAAAAATACAATGATAATAGACAACATTCAAAGAAAATTTCATATCCTCGTCCTTGTTCCTCTAAATAGTGGACATCATCAAGTAGATTAGATAGATGTGAGTAACATAGCTCAAGCATATTTAGATGTGTAGGTCTTTGGGTTTGACATTTTGAATATTTGTTTGTGATTGATTGTTCTTTTAGTGTGGTGTTTAGAAACACCTTTGATTAGGTTTTTACCTTGGTTTTGCATTCTTATTTTTGTTCATTCAATGAGTTCTCAAGAGACATTATTATTGAAGTTTGTGTGATTATTAAGAAATGTGGTTTTTGATGTAGTATGAGTATTAAGAAATACTATAGTTGTGTTGAATCAATGTGTGATGGGTTTGGTTGATGTTGAGAAACATTATTGCATTAGTGGCAAGTAAGTCCTTGACCAAGATTTCAAAATTACTGGTGATGTTTGATGAGACAACCCACTGATGACTTCTTGACTTGGTTGGTAGAATTACTAGGAAAATTGTCCTCGTGTAATTATAAGTGTCCTAGGACGCAGACATAGACTGATTCCAAGCAGTGAGAATAGGCATGTGTCATGAGCCCAAATAATAGATAATAGATAATGTTTATATTGTCATAGACACCCATTAATGTATATACAAATGAAATAATTAAGCATAATACTAATGAATAAATGTTTGCATATTGTGTCTATACTTCTAGGAGTAAATAGTTGGTATTACATAGGGAGAGGTGGAGTAAAACTAGAGAGTATAGTGGTGTCAAGCGCCCTACAATAAGTAAATCTACGCTCTCCTTAGGGTGAGTATGGGGGAGATCAAGGCTAAAATAATGCTAATCACTAGAGGCATTATAAGATATAAATCATTATTTAAGGTTATCTTTTTTAGATTAACATGTTTGTCATTACTAATAACATTTGAGTTGGGGTCATAATCATACTTCATGATTTAGTTGAGTCTAAACATTATTTTAATAATCTAGACTAGAATGGTGAAGGCAAAAGAATCACTTTAAAAATAAATTAAACTATTGATTTTAAGGTAGGATGGTATCTAAGTTATAAAATTTAGGGTGAAGAATAAAAATTTCTTGAGGGCAAGCAATTTGCGAAAGGGTGGACTTGTCATGAGCCCAAATAATAGATAATAGATAATGTATATAATGTCATAGACACCCATTAATGTATATACAAATGAAATAATTAAGCATAATACTAATGAATACATTTATTATTTTTGTTTAATAATTATATCTATTCTAATATTAGATTAAAATAATACATGTTATCAATACAAAATATTGATCATATTTCACAATAATCAGTGTTATCAATACATAAAATTAACGCAAGACAATCTTACTAATATTATTATATATTTCTAATAGACAAAATAACCCCTAATCAATATTAAATAATTTTTAAACAACTAAATATATTCTAATCAATATTAATATAACCAAATTCATCTAACGGGTGACTTTTCAGAGGTGGTGATGACCTATTTATAGATGGTCTATAAATGTCATGTCAGCATCGAACATCATTACCACAGAACAAAACCCAAAAACCCAATATTTGAATCGGAGAATTAGCATCAAAAGATTTTAATGAAAAAGAGCAATGGTAGAAGCTTGGTTCATTATACCATGTGAGCATATTGATTTTAGATAGAAAATCAAGAAAGTGACTAAAGAATATATACAAGATGACAAACAAAGCAGGCAAGATAGGCAAGTGGTGTATTGATAGATGGAGTGTTGATTACTAGTGTTCATTTACAAGGTTTTCGTCACTTGGCTTGTTTTTCTATTTTTGACACCAAGGCACTTGTTTTCCAGGTTTTCACCAAAACACATTTCTTCTTTTTTTATTTGTTTTTGCTCTTTTAACTTCTTTTTGTATTTTAGATATTTTTTATTTAATTTTTAGAGTCATCAAGGTGCTTATTTGTTAAGTTTTTCACACGATGATTATTTTTCAAGAGTTCTTCCAAAAATTTTTTACTCTTTTCTTTTAACTAATTTTGGTATTTTTCAAGAATATTTTACTCTATTTTTATATTTCTTTAGGATCTTTTCTCTGTATAGGTGTTGCAATTCTGAGAATGTTAGATGTAGAATTTCCTCAAGTAGATAGCGTTGATTGGGCCTATAAGTTCTTCTCCCTAGGTGTAGATAGTTGATAGGCTACTCAACCATAGGATGGTGTAGTGAAAAAGGGACCTAGCTAGTTGGGTTTAGACTTTCCTTTTTATTCTTGATGTTAGTGATTCTTTAGATTTTCACATGACAAGAAGTCTATAGCCTAAAACTCTCTATGTCATACTTTCTTGTTGTAACCTCATGACATTCTTTTCTAATAGAATTTTAAGTGATCAAATGCCTATTTTCTATGCTCATCAAGCCATATAAGTTCTTGGATTCTTGATATTTTGTATACCTCGTCTATTATAAGATTTCTCAGGGATGCTCACAATGACAGAATTTCTGCTTCAATAGGGAGCACTTCTTTTGATCCATAGACAAGAGAAAAAGGTGTTGCACCTGTTGGTATTCTAATCCTTGCTTTGTATGCCCACGGGGTTAGATTCAACTAAAAATGCCATTTTTTGTTTACCATTATGTGCAAGATTGTGAGTTAAGTTTTGATTGGTGCTTCAACCTATCCATTTCCCCAAGGGCAATAGATTGAAGAACAATATTAAGTGATGTGGAACTATGTGCATAGCTTGTCCATATCCTTGTTTTTGAACTAACCTTTGTTGTGTTTTACAATTGAGGGAACCCCATATTTATAGATGATGAAGTTGAGGAGAAACATAGACGCTTGTTTCCAAGTTTCTTGGATTAGTAGAACTATTTAAATCCACTTTGTGAATTACTACATGGTTGTGATGATATATTTGCATCCATTTGATTATTAACAGTAAATTTTCCTAATGAAACAAAGGCCCATTGCTAGAATGGCCAATCTATTATGAATGAGATTACCTTGTTTCCTGGAGCATGTGCAAGATTTCAAGACACTTGACATTTCTTACAAGATTTGGCATACTAGATTGCATCTTTTTCCATAGTAAGCTAGTAGTATCCATCTTAGCAGCAACACCTAACAACTCTGGCAATCTCCTTAACATCCAACACAATAGACTTCATATAACATGATTCATTGGCCTTGCAACCTACAATATAAAATCTAGCCATCATCATGTATAAGGTCTCTTGGACCACTGACCATTACTATTCCCCACTCAATAATAATCAACTTAAAATTGCAAATAGATAGAGGAGAATTCATATTACTATTATAACACTTCAAAAATTAATCACTTAGCTTTACATCAATTATAGGTGCCAATGCACTCAACAATTTGAAAGTTTACTATCGATGGGAACTAAGAGATCGGTATGGATCAAATTGTGTAAAGTAATACTGATCTATTCACACCATTCCTTTTTTTGGATGCTTTCAATGGGAATCTTATATGGCATACAAATATTTTGATGCATGCTTACTAATAACACATCTTATGTAATTTTTGAGGCAATTATGGGTTGTCCAATAATATGATATGATTAGTAGAGTTCAAGAAAATTGCACTGATTTGAGACATGTTGGCAAAATGTCAAAAAAAATTGTGGCCTCCTCTAAATATATCCTTATAACACTAATGGTAAATTTAGGTAGTTAATTAAGACAAGCTTTGGAAGTTGTACGCAAAAATTTTTGAATTTACCATGTCCAAAATCTAGAATTGACTGTCGACATTGTCATAGAAACAAAGATAATTACAGTAAACCAATGGGCAATAGGCACACATTTTTTACCCAATATTTATAAAATTCCGAAAACACAATCGTGTTCTAAATCCTGGGTCGTTGACATGAGACACTCACCTATTGGCAAATATTTGCCACTAAAAAATTCCCTAAAAATGACAGAGTTAAATTATCTAAGAAGAGAACAACTAAAAGACATTAGAATCTTAGAATGGAAGAAGGTGAAGATATTAGAAGCTACTTTCAAAGGGTTAACAATGCAGTGAATGAAGTTGAGAATCAAGGAGACAATATCATCGATGAAGATGTTTAGGAGAAGATCTTGATGTCATTGTTAGATAGTTACAATGAAAATATTTTGGCTATAGAATAAATTTATGATCCACAAAAATTTACTAGAGAATAATTGTTTGGTAGCATAATTGCATTTGAGTCAAGGAAACTTGAAAAAGAAAAGAGCATATCCGAGACAACATTCAAAGCAACAAAGACAAAAGAAGATCTAGAGGATGATGATGATGATGAATCAAATGAGATGAAAGTGAACTTTACAAGGTAATTGAAGAAAGGTACTGAAAAATACAAAGGTGTGTTGCCTCTTATATGTTTTAGATGTGGTACGATTGGTCATTTGGCTACTAGATGTCCAGAGAAAGGTCCTAGACAAAAATTCAAGAAGTTCAATAAGAAGACTTACTATTTTAATGAAAATGCTAAGATATTAGATGATGAGTCAAAAACAAAAGATTATCTATTTTATGTGAAAGAAGATGAAAATGTAGACTCGATATTTACAACATATGTTCAAAAATTGATGATGATGTTAAGACTACTTTGTATGTTTTTTATTAATGAAAACAGGTTTTGAAGGGTGCCTGAAACCCATTACAAATCTTATAATTTTCAAAGAAGCCCAAACTTAAGAACAACAAACTTTAGATGAGACTGGTCGCCTGACAAAACAAGGTGACCAGGGTGGCCTCATAGATAACACAATGCACTACTACCACCTAAACAGGTTTTAAACAGGATCCTAAAACCCCATGGTTACAAAAGAAGACATTTAATCCCAAACCATGTCAAACTACAAGACAATAGGCCAAATAGACCAGGATAACCAAAACAAAAAGGGATAGCCTCAACAGAGACCAGGGGAGTAGCTAGAAAAGAAATATGAGCCTCAAGATTAAGAATAAGAATGAATGGTTAATTTTTATTGGATGCTTTGACTAGATGACTGGAAATAGGAGTAAATTTGTAACGCTTGAGAAATATGATGGTGATCTTATTAGATTTGGTGATAATAGGGCAACATATAATATCGGTAGAGATTCAATAACTTTTGATGGAAAGCATAATACTGATAAGGTCTATTATCTGAAGGGTTTATGTCATAATATTTTGAGTGTTGGGAAAATGTGTGAGAATGGCTATGATGTGTTCAAGAATGAAGGTTGTGACATTCCAAAGAGATATGGAATAGTAATTGTAGTTGGCAAAAGGATGGGAAGGAACATGTACCAACTTGAAGGGGATACAAAAGGATGTTTACTATTTCAAATTGATGACAATTGGCTTTGGTAATAAAGATGTACCACATCAATTTTGGAAATTTGGTAAGAACAAGTTCATCATGTGTTGTTGAAGATTAACCAAGGTTGTATAAACTAAACAATTATCTGCAAAGGATGTGGTGAATGAAAGTAGAGAAGAGAATCATTCAAGGCAAAAGATTATTCATTGACTAGTTTACTAGATCTAATGTACACTAACCTATGTGGTCTTACCAAAAGAAGAACGTAACGAGGTGAGAGATATTTCATGTTTTTCATTGATGATTATTCAAGACTATCTTGGGTTCAGAATATGTAATGCTAAAGTTGAGAATGAATGTGGTACAAAGATTAAGTGTTTGAGATCTAATAGAGGAGAGTTTACATATGACGAGTTTGAGAATTTCTATGAGAAATATGACATTAAAAGACACTTTCTAGCCACTAGAGTACCATGGTAGAATGTAGTGGAAAGAATGAATCATACAATATAGGAAGCAACAACAACAACGAAGAAGGAAGCAAGTTTACTGAAGGTTTAGCGGAGAGAAGTTCTACATACAATTGTTTACACACTTAATAGATCTCTTTACCAAAAGAACTATGGGAAGACTTCATATGAGCTATGGCATAGAAGAGCACCTATAATGAAATATTTCAAGTTTTTCGAAAGAAGATGGTACATTTGTAGAGATTGGGACAACCTAGGAAAGTTCGACAACAGAGCTGGTAAAGTTATATTTCTAAAATATTCTAGTAATAGCAAAGTATATTGGTGTTACAAGAGATTGAACAAGATTGTTGAAAGTGCTGAAGATATTTAGAAAACGCATGAGAAACACATTAATTATGAGTATAATATAGAGGGAAAAGGAAAATATAATGATAAAAAAAAAAGTGGAGGCAAGGTAGGCTCCAACATCTACAACTAAGACACCGAGGTACGTATAGAGAAAACATTACATGAGAATCAAATTATTAGTGATAAATAGAATGATTACTAGAAATACAACACTATAAGTGTTGGATACAATTGATTAATTGTGTATTGTCTTTGATGTTACACAAATGTCATATCATTATTAGTCAATATATGTCAAGCTCAATCGAGCAGTGAAGACACTTTTTGTGTCTACCGAGTGTTCCTATGATTGCCTAGTCCAGAAGGCAATGTCTACCGAGTTCACTCGGGCATCAAAGGAAAGTATGCAGAAGATGAGTGTTAACCGAGCTCACTCGATTAATGAAGGAAAGTTGGATGGAACCAGTGCTAACCGAGCTCACTTGGTGCCAAAAGAATTTCATGAGTTTGCAGTATTAACCGAGCTTCTGTTGGTTAACAAAGGAAATCATTTCTGAGTTAGTTTCTACCGAGTTGGGTCAGCTAACGAATGATTTTCTTATTTTGGCATATTAAGGTTAATTGATTTATTTATTGATTCCAACTAACTGAGGTGATGAATATTAATTATTCTAAGTTGTATTTGAGCTGACTTCACAAAGTGGAAGATATAAGTTCAAGATGTGATTTCAAAGTGTAAATGTAAAAGCATGAAGATGTTATTGAAGATTTAATGATGAGAAGAGGAAGTGAATTTGAAGGATAAGAAGAATATCCTTATAGAGCATAAAAGCTATATTTCATCAGGAAGGATCAGGTACAAGCTAGAACAGAGATTTGTAATCAGCAATTCAGTTGCATTCAAATCAGGTCATGTCATTGTTACTCTCTAACCATTGTAGCAGTGATTTAAATCTCCTAACAAAGTTGGCTTAACAGTTATTTGCAAATCCTCTAACAAGGTGGCAGTTGTATTGAATTGTCTCAAAACCTCTGACAAGGCCACTCCTAACAGGGTGATTAAATCCTTGTTGGTGTAAATAAGTATTTACTTATTACACTTACTTAAGTTTACTTAGGTTTATGCATTATTTAATTATTTTGCATTATTTTATTATTTTTATTTGTGAGACACTTGGGAGTTTGCACACCTTTTGAGTTGTCTTGTGACAACATAGGAGTATGCAACTCTATTTAAGCACATGGTGTCTACAACATTGATTTGCATGTCACACCCTTGTAAGCTTATCCTCACATCACCGCACTTACTGTCGTGCTTAATGGAGGATAACCCATATCTAGTGGACATGTGCTTGGTTGTATGACACATCATGATGCTAACTTTTATGCATTCTAGAAGCTCTCTTGAGGCCTTTATATTCAGGCACTCCTAGTGTACTCTTAAAGGAACCAGTTATTGAATACATTGTTATTCTGATCATACTCTCTCTCTCTCTTTGGTCTACAATTGTGCTTTTATTTGAGTTCTTAGTTCCTGGGTGAATTTTGCCCTTAGGAAAATTCTTACATGGTATCAGAGCATAGAGATTTTCTCATCACAAGCCGTTCGAGACCTCTTGCTTGCTTCATCACCTCAGCCTGAATCTGGAGTGCTACAAAAATTGAAAGTGTCCAGCACCAGATCTGACCTCACCATTGCGTCTGGAACACTGAACTGGTTAAAATCGACTATAAGCATGCCTACCTTGGCTCAAAGTCAACCGTGAGGCAAAAAAATTTTGCAAATCGAAACTCGGAGGCCCCAATTTGCGGTATGGGTATGATCATTTTTCACAGATCTGTGATTTAATTTTATTTTGGATCTATATTTTCTCTGTATATCTGTCATATTTTTTAGAATTTTTTTTACCCTCTCGGGCACTAGAGAAAAAAAAATTTAACAGACCGGGCAGTGACATCCCAGATCTACCAATTTGGAGGGTATATTGTTTGTTCACAGAGTTTATATTTTAATTGGTGAGCATCACTAAGGGCAAACCCGCGGGCCGTACTGCACACCAGATCAGGGCAGCGAAACAACACATTTAGAGGCATAGAACGTCCGACATACACACTGAATTCTGGCATCCATCGTCGACGAACGAAAACCTTTCTGCCCAGAGGTCCACACTTTGACTGTTACTCTGTGGCAGTCTGTTTATATTAAGCGCATCAGCCGCTCAACTCATGCATGTGGGATCTTTTTAAAGACCCCCAGTGCCATTTTTGGCTTTTCGATCCTCGCACATAACCTTCAGCATCTTTGCAATTCCCCTCCCGCTCCGCAGTGCCCAGCAACGCTCGCAGATCTCTCAGTGTCGTCTCAAATCTCTGTCGTTGTGGTTGCAGACTTTTTCGTTGTTGTTTCAACCATTTCTGGCAAGGGTCTTCAAAATCGAAGATCGCACAGACCTTTCCTGGCACCGGCAACTGTCACATTTTCTGACAGTCTGCTTTTTCGGCGAAAGCTTTAATCTCTCGTACTCCGGTGGAGCAGTTTCCCGGCAGCTCGCGTAGTGATTCAGCTTTACTGGTAGTTGTTTCGCAAAACTCAAATCACGGTCTCTGGAAAGCGATTTTCACTAATACCGGTGGTTTCAAAGTTTTCAAAACCCACGTTGGAAAATTCTTCCCGCCTTCAGCCCTCCTTTCGCCCACGTCACTACCTATTGTGCAGTGACCCATCAGTAGCGTACACATCAACAGTGCCAACCGAGACTGCCACGTTACCACGTGGAACTTAGACAGTGAACACATCATCAATACGAAAATTTTGCCACGTGCTTTTTTGTATAGTACACATAGACCAGTCACCTGCCACGTCAACCTGGGGCTGTCTTTTTTGCTGACATCATCAAAACACTAGGTTAAAATTGATGACCGTTTGACCGTCAAAACTAAGCGTTTTACAACTATGTTGATGATCGTTTGACCGTCAAATTTAGACTCGCATTTTCTCTTCCAGACCCCTCTCCAGATTGCTTTTTAGTTTGGCAACCTAACTTTGCGAGCCCATAACTTGGACATTCGGACTCCGATTCAGGTGCAATTTTTTTTGAAATTAGGAAAAATTTCTTGAATTTTCTAGTGGTGGTGCTGTTTTCTGGTTTTGGTGCACGAATTTTACAGAAATTGCATTTTTTGGCGATTGTACCTACATAATCTTGCATTTTACAACTTCAAAAGCTCCGTACGGGCACATCTGGTCAGTTTTTCAAGTTTCATTTTTTTTGAAAGTGCGTATTTTTTCGTCTAGCAAAATTCACCCAGGAACTAAAAACTCAAACACAAGCACACAATAGACCAAAGAAAGAGAGTATGATCAGAATAACGATGTATTTAATAACTTGGTCCTCAAGAGTACACTAGGACTGTCTGAATATAAAGGCCTTAGGAGAGCTTCTAGAATGCATAAAAGTTAGCATCATGATGTGTCATACAACCAAGCACATGTCCACCAGATATGGGTTATCCTCTATTAAGCACGGAAGTAAGTGCAGTGATGTGAGGATAAGCCTACAAGGGTGTGACACACAAATCAGTGTTGTAGACACCATGTGCTTAAATAGAGTTGCATACTCCTGTGTTGTCTACATGACAACTCATAAAGGTGCGCAAACTCCTAAGTGTCTCACAAATAAAAATAATAAAATAATTAGATAATGCATTAACCTAAGTAAACTTAAGTAAGTGTAAATAGTAAAGTACGTATTTACACCAACACCCCCCCTTAAGTGCAACTTAGGGGAATGCCCTTAAGCTTATGAAACTAGGATGAAGATGCATAATGGGTCCCGGCTACTAGGCCATGTTAGGTACCCATGTACATAATGAAAATGCAATCTCCCATAAACCGGGGAAAGAGGGAAAACCTCATGGGAAAAACCCTCCCCCAAAAAGAGAGATAAATATGGATGCATCGATGGATGGAGTAATCATGACCCCCCCATTACGACATACATCCAATATATACATAAGAGAATGAGAAAAGGAAGAGAGATAGAATAAGCTGCCCCCCCAAAAGAAGAATGCCAACAAGTGAAATCTGCTCCAATGAAGAAGCTGGTCCAAGAATGCAGAATGGTGTTCCTCCCCTTAGGAAGAAAAAATGGCAAAGGTACAATCTTAAAGATGTGTGGTGGCCCTGAAACTTGCTCAAGTATCCCTGTGCTGATGCTGAAGTTCACCCCTTCCAACTGTGTTGAAAAGAATGAATGCAGATCAGTCAAGGATGTCTATTGAACCTGTTCCACTGAACCATTTGTCTCTTCTACTGACAAAGAGACCTCCACTAATTGTTGTTTATAAGGATCCACAATCACACCAACCTGTTCAGATTAATCATGTAGAGAATGGACATGAGGGTCAAAGTGAGCCCTCGCAACAACTGTAGAAGAATCATCATCAATGAGAAGATGTAAGTCCTCAAGTCTATCTCCCAAGTCAATTGAAGTTGTAGGTGGAAGACGAGATGTATCATGCTGTGATGATTAGGACTCTCAAGACCATGGCAAGTTGCATGATAAAGGCCAAGTCTATCGATCCTACACTTGAAGTTGAAGCCATTAGCAGTGCTACTCACACACTTAACAGATCTCCTCATTCAGCCTTAGATGGAAAGACTCCTTTTGAGGCATGGTGCGACAGAAAACCGGCTGTGAGTCACCTTAGAGTCTTTAGTTGTCCAGCATGGGCAAACCTTTCTTCCAGGAGTTGCAAGGCACTGACACCTAGGCCTTGTACCTTTATCGGCTATGAAGACAATGTGAAGCCTTACAGACTTATGGATCCAGAGACTCGTGAGATCTTTGTGGAGAAGGACGTTCACTTTGAAGAAATGTTCTCCCAGCTTATCCTCTACTCCTCTCCGCACTTCATACACAGTGGAAACTGATAGTGACACCAGCGATAGTGCTTAATAGGTTCAAACACGTGGGGTTCTATCAACAGTTGCAATCAGAGGTCACAACAGTCCAGTCCATGTCCTTATATTGCCACAATGAAAGGTCCATCACAACATGGTACATCTCGTCTTCCACCTACAGCTTCAGTTGACTTGGGAGATAGACTTGAGGACATACATCTTCTCATTGGTGATGATTCTTCTACAGTTGTTGCGAGGGCTCACTCTGACCCTCATGTCCATTCTCTATATGATCAATCTACTCAGGTTGGTGTGATTGTGGATCCTTATGAACAGCAATTAGTGGAGGTCTCTTTGTTAGTTGAGGAGATAGATGGTTTAGTGAAACAAGTTCAACAGACATCTTTGACAGATCTGCATTCGTTCTTTTCAACACAGTTGGAAGGGGTGAATATCAGCATCAGTACAGGGATACTTGAGCAGGTTTTAGGGCCACCATACATCTTCAGGAGTGTACCTTTGGCATTGTTTCTTCCTAAGGGGAGGAACACCATTCTGCATTCTTGGACCAACTTCTTCATCGGAGCAGCTTTCACTTGTTGGCATTCTTCTTTTTGGGGGAGCCTATTCTGTCTCTCTTCTCTTATTCTCTTATGTATATACTAGATGTATGTCATAATGGGGGGGTCTTAATTACTCCATCCATCGATGCATCCTTACTTATCTCTCTTTTTGGGGGAGGGTTTTTCCCATGAGGTTTTCCCTCTTTCCTCGTTTTATGAGAGATTTGCATATCATTATGTACATGGGTACCTAATATGGCCTAGTAGTCGAGACCCATTCTGCATCTTCATCTTAGTTCGTAAGCTTAAGGGCATTCCCCTCAGTTGCACTTAAGGGGGGGTGTTGGTGTCAATAAGTATTTACTTATTACACTTACTTAAGTTTACTTAGGTTTATGCATTATTTAATTATTTTGCATTATTTTATTGTTTTTATTTGTGAGACACTTGGGAGTTTGCACACATTTTGAGTTGTCATGTAGACAACACAGGAGTATGCAACTCTATTTAAGCACATGGTGTCTATAACATTGATTTGTGTGTCACACCTTTGTAGGCTTATCCTCACATCACCGCACTTACTTCCGTGCTTAATGGAGGATAACCCATATCTGGTGGACATGTGCTTGGTTGTATGACACATTATGATGCTAACTTCTATGCATTCTAGAAGCTCTCCTGAGGTCTTTTATATTCAGGCACTCCTAGTGTACTCTTAAAGGAACTAGTTATTGAATACATTGTTATTCTGATCATACTCTCTCTCTCTTTGGTCTACAGTTGTGCTTGTGTTTGAGTTCTTAGTTCCTGGGTGAATTTTTCCCTTAGGCAAATTCTTACAATCCTCTAATAGGGTCACATCTAATAATGTGTTTTGTAACCTTTAACAGGGTTGGCTCCTAACAAGGCTTACTTCAAAAGAGTGAAAATAGTAACTAGTTGCAATTGGTGGTTTTTCCCAAATTGGGTTTCCACGTTAAATCTTGGTGTCAAATGTGTTCATGCTATTTTATTTTATGTGTTTGCAACTAAGTTAAAGTAATGGTAATCACGAATAACATCTAAAGTCTATATGTTAAACATTTACTGAGCTTATTCAGTTATTACCGAGTTACATCATTTTGCATGTATTTAGCGAGCTTCAGTAATATTCAGTTTTCAATTTGCATTTTTTACTAACATCTAAGTGATCTGAAATTTATTTTAGTAGTAATTGATTCACCCCTCCCCTCTCAATTACTCCTCTTGTATTTCCAACAATTGGTATTAGAACATTTTGGTGCATGCAGAGAAGGCCTCAAGGACCTAAGCTAAAGATCAAGATGTCTTACAGAAGAGAGATCCCCAAGCTGAACAGAGAAAATTTTGCAGTATGGCAAGGACTTATGAAGTTACACTTGGCTACCATCAATGACTCAAGATACAAATATCTTGATGTTGAATACAAAACTCCCACTGGAACATTATTTGTTGAAGATAATGTTGAAAAGAAGAATAATAACATCATGATGATTGATATTGTATCTGCTCTTAGATATGTTGAATTTGATGAAGTCAAAGATTGCAAGACAACTCATGAGATGTCAATCAAATTGAAAGATATATATGGAGGAGATGACAATGTAAGAAGGGCTAAGGCTGAAAGTCTTAGAGGTCATTTTGATCAAATGAAAATGAAAGAAGATGAAAACATTGCAAAATATGTGGAAATGATCAAAGCAAATGTAAGTGCAATCAAAGCATCCAGAGGAGACATTGAAGAGAAAACGGTTGTAAGAAAGATACTTAGAACTCTTCTTCCTATTTATGCAATTAGAGTATCTACTATTCAAGAAATGAGATGTGATCCAAATAATAAAATATCTTTGGATGCTCTAGTTGGAAGATTGATAGCTTTTGAGTTAGATAACTTTGATAACTATGTTCCTAGCTCAAAGGTTATTGAATCTGCTTTTAAAGCTAAACTCTCACACACAAAAAAGGGTAAGAAATCAAAATCCAATCAATCAGGAAGTGAAGAAGAAGGAACATTAGAAGAAAGTATAGATAGTGATCTTGAAGTTGTTGAAGCCCTACTTGTAAAGAAGTATTCCAAAGGAAGAGGAAAGTACAAAGGTAAAGTTCCTCTAATCTACTTTTCATGTGAAGAAGTTGGTCACATTGTTGCTAGGTGTCCAAATAAAAAAATCAAAGATGAAAAGAAAAGCAATAAACATAAAGGCAAGAAAGATTCCAAGAATTACAAAAACTACAAGGACAAAGGTAAAAAATCTTGTTTATAGTTAAAGATTCTGATAATAATGAAGATGAAATGGTATATATTGTTGTGAAAGATGAATCTAATGATGAAAAAGATAGGATGGCACTTATGTCTCATGTCAACAAAAATGATATATGGATTATTGACAGTGGTTGTTCACATCATATGACTAGAGACAAAACAAAATTTGAACACATGGAATATTATGATGGAGGTAGTGTGAGATTTGGAAACAATGAACCTTGTAACATAAAAAGAAAATGATGTATTTCATTGACTAAAGAACTTGTATGTGACAATGCTTATTGCGTTGAAGGACTAAAGCATAATCTACACAGTTGGATAACATTTGATTCAAGGTGGAATTCATGAATGGATAGGCCAAACTACTTGATGGAAAAAGTAATCTGGTTGGATCTAGCAAGCAAACAAAAGGTAATCTATTTTATCTTGATCTTAGTGATTGTTCATGTTTTATTGCTCAAATAAAAGAAAGTTGGTTATGGCACAAAAGGCTATATCATGTAAACTTTGATAATCTGGTTAAGATAAGCAAACATAGATGAGTAAGAGGTATTCCTAGTCTAAAGAAACCTGACATAGGTCTATGCAAGAAATGTCAAATTGGTAAGATGGGAAAGACTAGTTTCAAAAGCAAAAACTATCAGTTAGAAGAATTCTTGGAAATTGTTTATACAAATTTATGTGGACCTATTGGAATAGAGAGCTAAAGTGGAGAAAAGTTTTTCATTCTTTTTGTTGATGACTATTCTAGAATGATGATTGTGATGTATCTAAAAGAAAAAATTAGAAGCCTTTCAAAAATTCAAATGGTATCTAGCAAAATTAGAAAAAGAAATTAGAAAAAGGTTGAAATGTTTAAGATTAGACAAAGGTGGTGAATTCATCTCCAATGAATTCAATAATTTTTATATTGAAAGAAGAATCAAAAGACAAGTATCAGCTTCTAGTACACCACAACATAATGGTATAGCTGAAAGAAGGAACAAATCTATCATAGATTGTGCAAAAATTATGATGATTGAAAAGAATGTTGCTCTCAAATACTGGAAGGAAGCTATCAACACTATAGTTCATATCTTGAATAGAGTACAGTTCAAGAAAGATTCAAACAAAACTCCTTATCAGCTATGGTATGGCTACAAACTAATGTAAGTTACTTGAAAGTGTTTGATAGCAAATGTTATATCTTGAAAGAATTTAGAAAAGAAAAATTTGATGTAAAAAGTGATGAAGGCATATTTCTAAGTAAAGCATACAAATGTTTGAATTTTTCTACTCATAAAATTATAGAAAGTGCACATGTTAGAACTGATGAGTTTGTAAAAAATAGTGAAGAAGAATGTAACAAGGAGCCAAAGGATTACAGAAGATTTGTTTACTTTGAACCTAATACCCTACCAAATCTATTTGAAAGAAAGGAAGCTTAATCTCTCGAGTCCCAAAAATCTCCAACAATTACCGAGTTGTAGACAATGCAACCCGAGTTACAGTCTGAAGGACCCGAGTCACAATCAGAGGCTATCGAGCTAGTTCAAACCAAGCTTGATTGACCCAAGTCATAGACAGAAGGACCCAAGCTTGAAACTAAAGTTCAAAATGAAGATGATGGAACTCATTCAAAGCCCAAAAAACCTATGTTAGTAAGATATGTCAAAAGGCATCATGCACTTGATCAGATCGTTGGAGACAAATCAAATGGAACAATGACAAGAAGCAAATTAAAAGGTACATGTTTACTTGTTGAATTTGAACCTCGAAGTGTTAAGGATGCTCTGGAAAATGAAAGTTGGATTGAAGAAATCAATAAAGAGATAGAACAGATAGAAAAGAACAAAACTTGGACTCTTGTTCCTAGGCCCAAGGATAAGAATGTAATTGGTACAAAGTGGATATTCAGAAATAAGCAAGAATGAATATGGAAAAGCTTCAAGAAACAAAGCAAGATTGGTGTACAAACGCTTTTCTCAAGAAGAATGTATTGATTATGGTGAGACTTTTGCTCTTGTGTGCAAGACTAGAAGGTGTTAGAACTTTATTAACATATGCAGCACATAGAGAATTTAGAGTGTATCAAATGGATATTAAATCTACATTCTTGAATGAAATTCTTGATGAGGAAGTGTATATTGAACAACCAAAAAGTTTTGTAGATTCTAACAAAAAGGGCATGGTTTGCAGGTTACACAAAGTATTATATGGTCTCAAGCAAGCTCCTAGAGTTTGGTATGAAAGACTTCATTATTACTTAGTACGGATTGGCTTTCAAAGGACAAATGATAACAGTAATTTGTATATCAAGGAAGGACCAAACAAGAAGATTGTGTTGGCAGAAATATTTGTTAATGATACTCTATTTACAAGAAATGATGACTTATGCAAAGCATTTTCAGAAGAAATGAGTAAAGAATTTGAGATGTCCATGTTTGGTGAGATAAAATTCTTTGTTGGATTACAGATACAGCTAAACAAAAATGGTATCTACATCACTTAATCTAAGTATATCAAGGAGATACTGAAGAAATTTGGAATGGAAGATTCAAGACCAGTTGGAACCCCTATGTCTATTAGACATAAACTCTCCAAAAATGATGATTCCAAAGAAGTAGATTAGACCACATACAGATCAATGATTGAAAAATTGCAGCATGTAGTACACACAAGACCTGATATTGCTCTAGCAGTTGGAATAGTGGCAAAATTCTTAGCAAATCTTAAGAAAAATCACATGTTGACAATCAAGAGAATTATGAGATATCTAAAAGGTACTGCTATGGTTTATGGTATAAACTTAAAGGCAATTTGGACTTGAAAGTATTTACTGATGTTGATTGGGCAGGAAGTATTGATGACAGAAAAAGCACTAGTGGTGGAGCATTCTTTCTTGATAAAAGACTAATGTCTTGGACAAGCAACAAGCAAAATTATACATTTCAATCCACAACAAAGACAGAATGTGTGGCAACAACAATTAATTGTTCTAACATTGTTTGGTTCAAACAATTGTTGGAAGGAATGAAGATAGAGATCAAAGATCCAATAGTCATATACTGTGATAACACCAGTGCAATCAATATATCAAAGAACTCAGTGATGCACACTAAAACAAAGCACATTGCCATAAAATATCACTTCTTAAGAGAGTTGGTACAAGAGAAAGAAGTTAGATTGGAATATGTTAATACAAAAGAACAAATTGTAGATATATTCACCAAGCCATTACCTAAGGATGCATTTCTATATCTAAGAGGTAAGCTAGGGGTCATTCCCTTATCTAAAGTTCACTAAATAAAATTTAGTGATGCATCAACAAAAGCTAAGTTGGAGATCAATTAGTTGGTGCAGAATTGGCAAAGGCATATTGCAAATGAATCAATACTTAAGGTAAATTGGTATTAAATAAGAAACTAAAGAACTAAAGAGGGAGAAGTTGTTTAAATAAGAAACTAAAGAACTAAAGAGGGAGAAGTTTTCCAAAGAACGAGAAGTTTGTTGTAAGAGGGAGAAATTGGCAAAAGTTGTTGCAAATAAAGAAAGAATTCAATGAAAGGAAGAGCTCATACTGACAGAGGGAGTTCTCAAAGAACCAATCCAAAATTTTATTATGCTATGACATGTTCTGTTGCCATCGATGCCAAAGAGGGAGATTGTTGGATACAATTGATTAATTGTTTATTGTCTTTGATGTTACACAAATATCACATCATTATCAGTCAATATATGCCGAGCTCACTCGAGTAGTGAAGACAGTTTTTTATGTCTACCGAGTGTTCATGTGATTGCCTAGTCCAGAAGGTAGTGTCTACCGAGTTCACTCGGGCCTCAAAAGAAAGTATGCAAAAGATGAGTGTTAAGCGAGCTCACCAGGTTAATGAAGGAAAGTTGGATGGAACCAATGCTAACTGAGCTCACTTGGTTGCCAAAGACTTTTCTGAGTTAGTTTTTACCAAGTTGGGTTGGCTAATGAAGGATTTTCGTATTTTGGCATATTAAGCTTAATTGATTTATCTATTGATTCCAGCCGACTGAGGTGATGAATATTAATTATTCTAAGTTGTATTTGAGCCAACTTGACAAAGTGGAAAATATAAGTATAAGGTCAAGTTGTGATTTCAAAGTGTGTGTGAATGTATAAGCATGAAGATGTTATTGAAGATTTAATGATGAGAAGAGGAAGCAAATTTGAAGGATAAGTAGAATATCCTTATGGAGCTAGAAAAGCTATATTTGATCAGGAAGGATCAAGTACAAGCCAGACAGAGATCTGTAATCAGCAATTCAATTGCATTGAAATCAGGTCATCTCATTGTTACTCTCTAACCATTGTAGCAGTGATCTAAATCTCCTAATAGAGTTGGCTTAACAACTATTTGCAAATCCTCTAACAAGGTGGCAATTCTATTGAATTGTCTCAAGACTTCTAACAAGACCACTCCTAACAGGGTGATTAAATCCCCTAATAGGTTCACACCTAACAGTGTGTTTTGTAACCTTTAACAAGGTTGGCTCCTAACAGGGCTCACTTCAAAAGATTGAAAACAATAACTAGTTGCAATTGGTGGTTTTTTCCCAAATTGGGTTTCCACGTTAAATCATGGTGTCAAATGTGTTCATGTTATTTTCTTTTGTGTTTGCAACTAAGTTAAAGTAATGGTAATCACAAATAAATAACATCTAAAGTTTATATGTTAAGCATTTATCGAGCTCATTCAATTATTACCAAGTTATAGCATTCTACATGTGTTTACCGAACTTCAACAGTATTTAGTTTTCAGTTTGCATTTTGTACTAATATCTAGGATTTATTTTAGTAGTAATCGATTCACCCCTCCTCTCTCAATTACTCCTCTCATATTTCCAACAATAAGAGCAAGTTATGTTGTCTACTTTCAGAAATTGAGCTTAAATTTGTAGAAAAGGCGTGTAATGATTAGATCTCAAAAAGAGAAATGAAGGGAAAACTTGATCATGTTAAGAAGAATCAAACTTGGGAACATGTCCCTAGACTAGCTGACAAGAATATAATTGGTACAAAGTGGGTTGAATGAAACAAGCTAGATGAAAGTAGAAAGGTAATAAGAAACAAGGAAAGACTAAAACAGTTACACTCATATTGAAGGTACTAATTTTGATGAGACATATGCCCTTGTTCCCTAAAAGGAAGTAATATAGATATTCCTAGCATTTGTAGCATTTAAAGATTTCAAAGTTTATCAGATGAATGGATAATTGGAGTAAGTTTACATTGAGCAACTAGAAGTATTTAGATCATAAGGGAATTCAGATGTTGTGTGCAAATGGAAAAAGCCTTTGTATGGACTAAAGTAGGCACCCAGGGCCTAGAATGGTTGATTGGACAAGGGTTTCGAAAAGGCTCAGCAAATAGTAGGTCCTATTACAAGATTTATTCATATTAGATTTTGATTGTTATAGTTTATGTTGATGACATAATTTTTGAAGGTAAGGATGACTTGTGTAGGAAATTCACAAAGAGACATAGGTTGAATTTGAGATGTCAATGATTGATGAGTTGAATTTCTCGCAAGTAAATTAGAATAGTAAAGGTATTTTTCTTTCTCAATCCAAGTATGTCAAAGAATTGTTGAAGTTTTGTTTGGAAAATTCTAAACCAATATGTACTAGCGTTAACATATGTGTAAGTTGACTAAGGAAGATGATCCATTGAAAGTTGAAGCAAGTACAAATCACTAATTGGAAGATTATTGTATATGACTATTAATAGACCAGATATTGTGTATGCAATTTGTGAAGAAACCCTTTCTCAACAAGAACCAAAAGAGTCACATATAATGGAATTGAAGAGGATTTTTAGATATTTGAAGGAAACAAAAGATTTTGGATTATGGTATCCCAAAAGTTTAGATTTCATGCTAACAACTCATACTAATGCAACTAGAAAAAATATTTGGATAACTGAAGAAGTAACAATGGTGGAGCTTATTTCCTTGGCTCTTAGCTAGTTGCTTGGTCAAGCAAGAAGCGGGATATTGTAACATTGTCAACTATTGAATCAAGATACTTGCAACACTTTCATGTTATACTCGAGAATTACGAATGAAATGGACTTTGAAAGATACAAACATGAAAGCACAAAACCTTCAACATAATTAACACCAGAATGTACATGGAAATGCAAGCTAGGGAAGACCGTGAAGGTACTAATTCTCATGAAATGGTCAACTTGTGAATTTCTTCCCTTTTGTATCAATTCTAGAATTCGATAAGTTCCTATCCATTCTAAAGGAATAGGCTAATATTTTATTTATCCTTTGCCTAATATTTTCTTTACCTATTGTTTTACCTTTCTTTTAACTTGTCTATCCTCAATTGTCAACTCACTAGTAACTCCAATAGCATTCTTTGAAACTTTAAAGATCATGCCACAAAAAAAGTAACTTTAATATACTAATAGATAATGGTAAATTGATTAGATGGGAATTAATTGAAAATTAAGGGACTCACATTAAGGGGTAATATCACTCTCTTTGGAAAATGTACCACAACACTAGTTTTAACCTCCTAAAGCTACATAGATTCAATGCAACATCTTTCTCCTCCTGTGGTATCAAAAACCTCACAGAAATCTTAAACCAAGAAAAGGATATCTCACAAAATGCAAACTAGAAACTCCAACAATTACCAAGAAGCTTGTAGACAATAAACAATCGTGCTATATTGTCATCTCAATACAATAATCCATGCTAAAGCCTTCAAATCTTATGTGATTGAATTGAAATGACTCTTTCATTACTTTTAAATGAATATATTTGTATGAGAATCTAGAAATAGTAATTAGGAGGATAGTAACAATACAAAAAGGACAAATCTTTTAGCAAAGACATTATTAAAAATCATTTTAATCACACCATTTGTGTTCAAGAAATTCTCATAAACATCAATGCGGCCCACTCATAATCATTAGGGTAATTAATGCTATCACATTGCCCTCCCCACTAAACCAAAGATAATATCTACACCAATGATTACTTCTAAAGTATTTAAGAATACTCATTACAAAGCACCAATTAAGTAGCAATTTTAATTTTATAATTTTTTAAGAATATGGAATTATAGAGGAAGCAAAATTGACCACATGATGCAAAAATCACTAAGTAGTAAACTCGATTCTAAAACTAGTCAAGGAATTTGAAACATGATTGCCCTCCTCATATATATGAATAATTTCAACATTAGCAAAAAAATTGAGTAAACCATGACTATATCATGTTATGCATCTGTTGATTCATGAATGACTAGAGTATTGATTGATAGTGTCGAAAACTAATTTAAAGTCGCTTTCAATCAATCAATTTAATTATTCAGGATGAATACGCCAATTTGACACCCTAGTAAGTAGTTGTCACTTTAGCTTCATAATTATTTTTGGCACCAATTCATCTTGACTAAATAGTAATAAATACACCAAAGTGGCACCTAATAATCTTTCCAACACAAGTCAATGCCAAATTTCCTTCAACAACACCATCAAAATTATGTTTATCCAACTAGGAGGCAAAAACCAAAAACTATTTGTCTAATGATGTTGTCATCAAATTCATACAAATTCTTTTTGGTACCCTAGCCTAAAGCAATTCGGACTTCTTGATTAGACACAAGGGTGGTAGGTTTCTTAAATA
Organism: Cupressus sempervirens; assembly: GCA_028749045.1. NCBI lineage: Eukaryota > Viridiplantae > Streptophyta > Pinopsida > Cupressales > Cupressaceae > Cupressus > Cupressus sempervirens. The sequence goes on along the minus strand of CM053791.1, from coordinate 267,619,654 downwards.
TTGGCATTCTTTACATCCTTCACAATACATCTTATAATAAAGTTAAAAAATGCTCAAGGCTACATTTCAAAAAATATAATCATGTGTTCCTTCCATAACCCCCAAACTAAGTATGGTGGTATGTACAATCGTGACTTTTTTAAGAACCAAACGAGCCTAATAAAAATTTAACTTCCCACAAATGTAGCCAAAGATCCTTGCATAACTCAACAAATCTGAATAAATTATGGAGAATGTGATCCCAATGACAACAAAAAAATCACCTAAAAAAAGTGATCAACAAATACTCATGTTTTGACACATTTGTTAGGAAAATTGAACCCCTTTTTTGAAGATTGTCTTATGTAATTAATTTTATTGTGAACAAAAATCAACCAAAAGAAATTAATTTTAGGTATTCACTTAGTATTCCAAATGAGCTTCCAAAATGTGTCGATAATTTAATGTCCTACAAAAACTGAATAAGAAAAAGTGATAACAAAATTTCCTTTATTGTTCAACACTTGATAAAGGTCATCTTCTTTGTGAAACTTTTGAAACCCATAAGACACCAATCTAGCTTGCAAATCTACAACAATGTTGACTAATCTTCCAATGAGGAGTAAACAATTTTTCTCGGGTCCTTGACCATGTAATTATAACCTGAAAGGGATCCTTTAGCTGATGAAATGATTGATTGGAATTCAAGGACTATTAGTATAGCCAACAATCCACCAAGAAAAATATTTTTTAGGCTATTATCTATTCTCAAAGTAATATCTTTCTACAGAAAGCTTCTACATTTCATAATAACATTATTTCAAATAACATACTATCATTTTCACAAATTAGTTTCAACCAATTGAGCTACAACACTTTGGTGTTTCTACAAAATGACTTGAAATGTTCTATTGAAATCTATGGTAGATACAAACTCAAATAATACTTAAGGACCAAGGAGGAGATGTTTAGAGTCATGAAAAAGAAATTTCCTAAAGGATTTGCAAATGCGGTAGCTAGCCAAACAGGCTGGAAAAGTCCACAGTTAAGTGCACTTGGGTTGGAATAGTCTTGGGATGAGTGACCTCCCAACCTCTACTGTAATGAGTGCTAACAGTATCATTCATTTATTCTTATTAGAGATGAGTTCTTGTGAACCACTACACTTGAAATATGGATCAATGAGTTTGATTTAGAAAACTACACACTCAAAACATGATGGCAATGTCGTACTCAAGAGAGGAAATTTAGCTTAAAACAAAATCACAAAATAGCTATTTCCAGTTGTATAGCTAATTTCCAGTTGTATAGCTAATTTCTAGTTGCAATATAGGATAAATATTGTTTTCTTCTTTCCAAACAAATGTATCAGTTTGGGAAAAGAAATCTCTACAATTCTAGTGTAATGCAACATTTAATGGCACCCCAATTCAGAACAGTTGATAAGCCCAATATTTATATGTTTAGACATTAAAACAGAACTAATATATTTTTCCTCATAAACCTTGAATAGCTTAATAAAATTCAGCTGCATGTGTGATTGATAGACATTTGTAAAATCATATATCAGTTACATATTTGGCAGATGTGTGATAAATAAAGTTGAATTAATAGAACACATTTGCTACAGGACTAGCTTCAAATACAGAAAGGTTTGAATAAACTAGCTCTCTAGCAATGCAAATTCTACTCGATACATGACCATGGAAACGTTTTCAAAAGTAAAAGTTTTAAGATGAGGTTAATATGATACTTTTTGGGTTCTACATCCAAGAAGCTACCAAGATCAATAGGTGTTCATTCGCGGAGACATGGGTATATCGATCTCCTCAAGTTTGTAGATAACAGCCAACAGCTGCAAATTAAACTAAGAAACATCCCAAAGAGAGAGACAAAACGGAACAAATGAGTTTAAGAAATGTGCGCAGGCCCTAAGCATCTTTCATCAAATAACTATAGGTTGAAGGGAACTCTAATGACCTAAATGAAAATTGAAACATGCAGGATTGTGCTTTGGTACCAGAGTTATATATGTGCAATGCTGTTAGTGGCAAATATAACGGTTATCGCACTCATTTCCTCTGAGATTTCTTAATGTAGTCAAATCTGTGCAGATTTTTTTTATCTATCCAATCACTATTCAAGCTACTGGGGTACATGTTCAGCATACCTCTTATCATTAACCTTCCACCTTGGCATAAACGCCTGCATAGGAAAGTTTGCAGCAACAGCAGAATCCATAGCAACGAATGACTAATTGTACATATACAGTTCGCTAAAAAGATGCAAGGATACAGTTATACATTAGTAAGAAATTGCTAGATTTATACTATTCAACTCCTGAAATTATTGACCAATAATCAGCAGAGTTCTCTCCGTAATTGCAGAACCTTGTCTCTTAGTCTTACCACAGAAACCCACCGCACAGCTATCCCTAACACTGACGAAGAAACACACTTTACTAACATATCATATCCCATATTAGCATAGGGAAATTGACGCATCTAATAACTGCTCAGCTGGAGGCCAGAGGCCATTAAAACATTTATGCTCTTGCCCTGTCAGCATAAAAGCATTTATGCTCTTGACTTCATGCCATCAATGGCCTCCCATGATATAGGAGGCAGGGTTGGGAAAGATAATTGCCTGAGAGGACATGGAACTTTGGTAACCAGTCCAAGTCGTCTGGATTAGCTTGGAAATCCATTGGATAAAACATTAATTTGCAGGAACTTAATGCATTACAAGTGAGAACAATTAATTATAAAAGTTGTAACAAAAAGATGACTAGAATTGTAGTTAATTAAACCATGAAGAAATGAAAATAAGAATGTGCACAAAGAAAACAAACTATGAATTAAAGGAATTTTCTGATTCATTGATATCAGAGTATTGTAGGACTATCTCTAACAACAGATAAGCTATTTCTCCCGTGTTATTAAAAAAAGGAGTAGCAATCTTTATGAACAATGGGAAACCACCCTTCTCTGTCCTTTACTGTACTCTACATGTTACAAGAAGATAGCAATATATGAGAAGAGATATAAGGTAAACCACTTCAAATTTTACATTCAAATGGTAATCTCCTTATAGCTATTTTTATTGCAATGCAGCCAATTTAAAATAGGATTGAATAAAATAATAGTAATACTAATAAAATTAAAATATAAAAATGAAACGAAATATAATGACATTTTTATTAAGTTTAATTAATGGTCAGACAGCATAAAATGAAGAGTTGCAACTCCCTCAAATATGAGATATTAAAGGGAGAAGAATTGATTTGAAAAGGGATATAGAGGAAGGAAGAATGGAGTAAGGAAGAAAGAATGGAGCATGTGAATAAAGGAAGGATTAGCAGGAAGAGGAAAGAACAGAACGAAAACAAGTGACTCTTTTAAACAACAGAAACTATGAAGGCACTATTTTAAAGGGTGGTAATTATTTAAGGTTATAACTCATTCAAAAAGCAGACATTATAAAGGGTTTTACACTTTCAAAGGGCGGCAATTGTGAAAGGTTGTGACTCTTGCAAAAGGCAGACACAATGAAAAGATGTGACGTCTCCTTCACATTGGAAGATACAAAGTAGAGAAAGTCGCATTTGAGGAGGACGTCCAAGGGAGATCAAATTTGAAAATAATTTATTATTTTCAGAAGGTGGCAATAAAGGGTGATGATTCAATTCTTATGAAAGGTGGTGACCCTTTCAACAATAAAGGATAAAGGAGAAATCATTCCAAGAATTCAAGGATCAATTATCAATCATCACTCACCAATACATTATGAATATGAGGCATTTAAATATTATATTTATAGGCACTTATAACTGTTTTTTAATTTCATAATAGCTAATCTTGAATGTATCTATAGCCGAACCTACACCAGTGCCCAAGGGAAAAGAAAGAGTTGTACTATCCTACCCCATACCTGTACCCATACTCATATCGAACCTGTACCTACACATGTACCAGAACTAGTAACCTAGTCCTATATTTAGGAGAATGAAGGGCAAGCAATGGCCCTGTATGTGAATGGACTAAATTTTTGAAATCAAGATGATCTTGGCTCATTAAAACTATAAAAGTTCTTATTATAGACAATGGTTATGCCAATGCCTTAAAGGTAATAAAAATGGCAAACCAAAAAAGTAAATTTGCAAGTAAGAGGGGTGATAGCAACCAAATTAGAGGAAGAGGAAATTCCTCCACACTTGTCAAGGCAGAGATAGACGAAATGTGATACCAAGCTTTCTAGGAAGGAGAGGCTTTAGAGGTAGGGAGAAAAGTCTGCAACCTTTAGAAGATTGGAAGCCATTGAGATGTTTCATTTGCAATGAGGCCCATAAGACCATAGACTACCCTCAACAGCCCAAAATAGTGATGGTAGCCTGGGAAAAAGAAATTCCAGAAAAGGTTGAAGTAAAGAATGAGAGAACTCAATGTGTGAATAACATTCATATATAGGAACAAAGAAAACCAGAAAGCTAGCTAGATGAAGAAGAGCATGGTCTAAACAAATGGTAGATTTACCAAGAATCCAATGGGTACTAAATGGTTAAGAAATTGCATATTGCTTGCATCACCAAATCTAGCCCTTAAGAGATTTCTTGCTTGAATAAAGATCATTATGTACTTGTGGATAAATCCCATCATGTTTAATAGAAAAAGTGTCTTAATCTTGCTCCTATTGATAAAATTACAAAAAGTGTGCTTTGCAGATAATAAAACGAAAAACCCAATTTTTGGGCCGTATGGTTTTTGGAGATAAACTAAATATTCCAAGTTGTTCAACACTAAGAAGGGACGTGCCTATTGCATTGGTCCCTTTGAACTTTGCAATTCAAAAAAAGGGACCCAATCAGCCTCCCAAACCAAAAGTTATTGCATTTTGAAGTTTGCATAGGAAATGTTAACTTGTATTGGACACAAAAGAGTTGTGAGGTGGAGTTACACTTGTTGACCAACTTATCATGTGTGTTACAATACATCATAAGGCCTATCTGGTTGGAGAAAATGGAACCAAATGGAACACTGGATTTGATGAGTGGATTATAGTAAGCTTATGACAAGTGGAAGGAATATTTTATTTTAAATGTGTGGCCATGTCTTGAGATTCAAAGTTTGAGTAACACTTATTGGTTGGTTTAGCTCATGGTTTTATAGTTATCATTTGATGGTTTCATGTATTGTCTCTCCTCTATCTATCTTATTAAGTTATGCATATTAGGCTCTACTCCTTGTATGTATTTGAAATGGGTTCTAATCCAATATAGTATATTGTTGGGTACACCCAAGGTATCGCTCAATGTGCTTGGATAGTACCCTAGACCTACCTATGATGCATCTGTTTACCGCATAGGTAAATAGATTAATGCACACAGACAATAGACAAGAACAACAGTATTTTTTTTATTATTCGCATATGCCAAAGAGATTACATAATGCTTATGATGATTACAACAATGATCCAAAGTTGTACATATACCATCCCAAAGAACCTTCCTGAGGGCCCCATCGGCTATATAACAATTACTGACGACATCAACCCATCGGCTACATAACAATTACTGACGACATCAACCCGTCGGCTACATAACATTTACTGACAACCTCATCCCATTAGCTACATAACATTTACTGACAAAATCATCATCCCCCCCCAAAAAAAAAAGTCATCTCTGGACGACAATTACAAAATATCTGAGACAAATTAACAAAATAGGATATATTAACTGACTAACTATAACAAGATAGATATGTTTTCGTCACACCACTTTCACATTCGTTCCGTGCTTGCATCAAACTGGTCTCCAAAATGCGTTGCATCTGTAGCCTCTGCTAACACAATACTGTCTCCTTAGCTAACTTTGATAGCCACCCGTGCCGCTTTCTCTACTTCCAACTCCTGGGTACACTGAGCCAAGTGTTGCAATATTGCCTTAAACTGGATGATCAGCTCCTCTCGAGCTCTCTATGCATTCACCAAGACAGCCTCACATCCAACACCTACTCCAAGTGCCTCAAAGCGTATCACCCCTCTTGAAAGGCTTGCTCTAGTGCTCTCTCTACCTCTAGTACACAGACACTCTATGCCTGCAACAGCTCCAGGTCTCATCAACTGGTCACACTTCCCACGACTAATAACTGCACCGCCTGGGGGTCTAGGGGGCATCGCCCCTAGCAAGGTCAAAGGACAATGCCCCTACGAGGTCCACACTGATCTACAACCTTCTCAGAATCTACCAACTCAACTCGGTTGCCAATCCTCAGGTTCCTCCTACCTTGCTCTTCATTTTGCAAAGGAATCAAGGAAAACTTCCTGCCACCTTTCTCAATAGTAAACACATTCTTGACACAATCATGCATAGCCTTGCAATCATACTGCCAAGGTCTACCAAGCAACACATGACAACTATTCATGTCCACAATATCACACAACACTTGATCCTTATACTACCTAATTTGGAAATCAACAAGGCATTGCTCCCTCACTTCCAAAGCATGTTCACCTTGCAACTAGCCAATCCTATAAGGATAAGGATGTCTCACTCTCTTCAAACCAAGTTTCTGAACCATCTCCTCAACAACAAGGTTATCAATACTACCACCATCCACAATCATCTTGCAAACTTTACCACCAAACTTACAACAAGTCCTGAACAAACTAGTCCTCTAACAAGAATCCAATGTCTACTCACCAACCAATACTCGCCGAGCCACCAAACTTTCTCCTTGCTCAAGCTGATTGTCTTGAACTACAACCTCATTCACAACAGCAGTTGTCCTACCAATCAGACATTCAAAAGATCTATGCCCTTCTTTACCATATCTGAAACAATTACCTCTGAACTCACCTCTAACTATCCTCTTTTTCTGATCAGCAGGTTTTGGTCCACCTTCAACACTCAGTTTAGTTTGTGCCAAGCTATCCTGCTTCTTCTTCCCTCTAGCATTACCATGACTTTTCCTTTTCAACTTATCTTTTGCCTTCAGGGCATATTGATAATCATCCTTAACTAAAAAAAAATTCAGCATACCAACCTCATCTTGAATATTGAATCTCAAACCATTAATGTATTGAGCTACATTTTCCTTTGACAATTCTCTATGACCAAACCGAATAGTCAACTTGTAGAACTCCTTGATATAATCCTTCACAAACATATCTTTCTGTTTCAGATTCTGTAACCTTTTAAACAACTCAAGTTCATAATCAATAGGAATGAACTTAGCCTTCAATTTAGTCATCATCAATCTCCATCTAGTGATCTTCATTTCACCTTCCTCCTCTCTTTCTCTTTACAGTTCCTTCCACCAAAGAGCAACATGTCCCTTCAACTTAGTTTGTGCCAACCTCACTCTAAGTGGATCCTCAATATCCTCAAGCTCAAAGTAGTCTTCCAATTCACCAATCCAATCAATCAAGTCTTCAAGATTCAAAGTACCTGAAAAATTAGAAACCTCCATCTTATGCTTTAGCTTCAACTGAGATCCAGGTCTAGCAAACTGACCAACCCTAGTTCCAATAGGTCTCTCCACATGATCAGTTCTGTCCTCACCACTAGATCCAACCACTTCAAAGTCTTGAGCCACTTCCTCATAACTACCTTCAGTACCCACATGCCTAGGTACACCACCTAAAGTACTTATAATTTTAGCGATCATGTCACTCTTCATCAATGCAATCTCAGATCTGAACTCTGCTCTTATCTTCTTTGAGATCCTTTCTTCCACAACATCACTAAGATCATCAATTGCCCTATGGTCCAATCTTCTTGGAGGCATCTTCCAAAATTTTCGTAAACCCTAAGCAACAAATCCACCAGTCCAAAAGATCAATCAGCCACAAGATCAACCTTCTCAGCAAGTGCTGGTGTAAACTGCCACAACTTCGGTGATCTGTCCACACACTCAAGAACAACCTGGCTCTGATACCATCTGATGCAGCGCAAGGCAGGAGAATCCCCAAAGGAGATGTCCAAGCCCCTAGCAAACAAACACACAGCAGAAACAACACAATAATACAAGAACAATGCAAGATCTGATACCAATCACAACTCTTTATTCATATAATAAATGATTACATGCAATATGCCTAGTTGTAAGGCCTTCCAGGTTAGGGCCAAATACAAACAACAATTACAAAATCAGTTCTACAAGATCCAACAAGATCCACTTACAAATCCAATCTCAACTAGTCCATATACATAACTAGATAAGAACACCAAGAAGAATCAAAACTTGTACCCTCAGGTCCACCAAGTAATCCTCTGGTTCTCACGCCGCAGCCCTAGCTCTTCAAATCTCGCATCTACCCTTCATCACCTTCTCAAAGCTGGAATGATCACTACCCTAAAGACTCCACAAAACCCCTTACTCATACCCAACTAAGCCAAAAGTTGGCCCAGCTCATTACAAACTAAATTAAATCCCTTACATCAAATATAGGTCGAGCCACAAGTCGGCTACAACACTATATTAAATACCCATACATAAATTAAATGCCAAAAGTCAGTTCACAGACAACTCGACACCAACAAAAACCAAGACCAAGCCAAGCACCAGTAAATTCCTAAGCAAAGCCGAGCTCCATAGACCATGACAAGTTCCTAGACCATGCCAAGCAACCACAGACCGTGTCGAGTTCCCAGAACTTGCCAAGTTCCAGACCATGCTGCGCTCCCAAACCATGCTGAGCTTCTGAACCATGCCAAGCTCCCAGTGTATGCCGACCACTAGTATCTGCCAAGCTCCTCAACACTTAACAAAAATCCCTCCAAATATGCAAGATTGCAAGCAAACCCAAGATGCTCCTGCATCATATTCTGGCAGATCTTTCTCTGGCATCCATTTCTGAAACATTTGGGATTCCTTCTCACCCAAGGGTAGTCACAAAAACACAGGAGCAAGCACTTAGAATCTACAAATCTAGAGTCCATTTGTGTGAAGAAATAATCAACAAAAGATGGTTGAAAAAGAATAGATCACATCATTCCAAGATTCCTAAGGAAATAGTATGGCTCGACTTGTAGAGGGAATATAGTGACATGATCATGATGTTGAGTCACATATTTGGCATGCCTCATAGATTTGAATATTGGATGTGGTATTTTGTCGAGTAGGTGTTAGTACGCATATGGACCCAGATTTCAAACTTTCAGTTTCAAGTTTTGAACCTCTCTGAAGTGCTTCAAACTTAGGTTCAAAGTGGTTCGATAGTTCGAAGCAATTCAAAATGCAGATTGGTTAGTTCAGAAAAGTTCAGAACCCTGTCTCAATTCATAATTCAGGTTCAAATTTTGTCAGTCCAACGGTTTCAAGAAAGTGCAAGCGATCTACAAGTTGGAAGATTCGAAGACTAGAGTTCATAGTGTTGGAGGGTTCAAACTTAAATAGTTAGATCTAAGTCCAAATACAAAATTCAAACATGGTTCACAATCTTCAAATCACCAACCTAGTCAGAGCTGGAAGTTGACAATACTATGCATATCAAGGCACCTAAAGAATGAAACAGAACATGGCATATATATCATGGTCGCATTTACACTAATTAGAGACATGGGACCATATGAGTAATGAATTTAGTGTTGATGACATCTATGAAAACATAGTATGATGAGTTAAAAGTTAGGTGCAACGAGGATCTGCCAACCTTCATACCTCTATAAAAGTGTATTCTTCCCGAGCCTTCAATGAAAATGTTAATGAAAAATATTGCATATATAGCTGTTGTTGACTGTAATTCCACTTGAGGTTGGTAGCTACAGTGGCAATGAACTCACTTGCACATTCATCTGGTTCTTCTTTGATTGAACTGGCGGCCTGAGACTTCAAATGTAGTTAGTGATTCATTTCCAGTCCATGCGAATAGTTTGAAAGGGAATTCAAACCCACAATATCCAAATTGAAGGTCGCGGCATTCAGATATAAAGGCTCATTTTATGGTTTGGCAAAGCTTGCATGCAAGGATGAAAATATAAAGAATGAATATACTTCATATTAAACAAGGAGGAGGTGAAGATGTTCATCAATCGATGCAATGGTTCAAACCACAATTATGAAGATAATGGCTTGAATACACAACAAGAATAGTTCTAATAGACAATGTATTCAAAATATGAGGAGCAACAAAGGTATTAAAAGCAACGGGCTTCCCTCCTCCAACAGATTCAACATGGACTTCATATGGTATCCCCGTGTCTTCTTTCATGTCAGCTGTAAGATTAATTTCATGGAGGAAATTCGTGTTGTGGTCAGGCATTCTGACTCCACTGTGGTCTCCTGTCTTTAGAATATCCAGTTTGGAAGAGCCTGTCCAAACAAACTGCTTTTCAAACTTAACTGGAGTTGGGAATCTATCACAGTTATCTTCTACCAATGGTAGGGCAAGATTCGATGAAAGAGATGCATCGCATGACTTTGCTCGAGAAGAAGACTGCAGCTGCTCATCCAGGGATGTGGGAGAAGCCATGTCATGGTGGAGGGAAACAAATGATAGATTTATCGCAGAAGGAGAAGAACACAGTTCCGACACATGTAAAGTGTTTGAAGGTGAAGGCATAAACAAAGCCCGTGGTTACATTTAATTGCATGGAGATGCCATCGACTCCCACTTTGGCTCAAAAACCATGCTATTGAACTGTTCAATAAAAAATCTACAACTGTCGGTCATGGCTTAATCCAATGAGAGAGAAAGCAGTGAAAACATTCAGGCACAGGCACATTTCAAACATGCAATTCAGTCTTCAATCATCTGCCATATATACATGAATAGTTCAAAGTATGGAGATAAGTGCCATTTTGCCCATGGAGAAAAGGAGTTGAGAAAAGAAAGTGTGGTTCCAAATGGGGCAACTGGAGCAGAAAATTTTGGTGCTTAATCAAAAGCGAACATAAGTATCGCTGCTGCTTAATGTGGTGGTGTAATTGAGAAAGATGGTGTAAACTCTGAGCACATTTACCGTGTAACTGAGGTGAAGTTGACAATAAAAGACCATGAGTCGGATCCTAATTTGAAGATGATTGAGTTTGAAGGTTCATTTGACAAGATCAATCAAGCCACAACCATGGTTCGTGAGTTGATTTTAAAAATTGAATTACTCCAGAGAAAACAGTCCAGAAATTCTCAACAAAGTCACAAAACCGCGGCTTTCAAATTGAGAGATGTGAACAGTGCAAATGATCCAATCGGCTTTGATCTATGTCAAATGCATGATTTGGGAACTTGAATAATTATGTTCACTTTGCTCCAATTCTTATCGAAGGTCTCATTGAAACTTTGGAAGGTGCCAAGAGGAAAGTGAGGTTGAACATTTTCCCCATTATCGAGTAAATGACCATGACCTTCTGTGTTTTCAAATTCCCATTGGCATGTATCGATGGTTGTAAATGGTTTGAATTATCAAGCAAAAGAGATGAACAATGTATGGGAGGCTTTGCCAACTCTAAATGGGTAATATATAATGAGTTAAAGCTTTATTCAACGGCATTGGAGCAAAAAGGCAGCGTGATCATAGCTGCAATCTTGTTCATGATAAGAAGTTTTATGGTCATCATTAATGAAGCCTAAGTATTCTGCTTCTGGGTGCTATAGTTATGCCACCGGCAATCAAGAAACTACCGATGATACCAAAATAGAAGTATGGACAGTTTGGTGGTTTCATCTAGAGTTGATACCAAAGCAATCAAATAAAATTTAAAAGGCTAAATTATAAGCCAGCTGTCCAAAGAAGCACATATTTTATATAATGTCTAGACAGATTCAGGTTTACTCAGAAAAGAATAATCTCACCACTATGGCCCACTATTAAACTTTAACGACACATTTTTCCATTATAAAGTTGCATTTATAATATGAAAGAAACATTATAAATATCAATCTTGGAATAAAGAAGTGGTCCGGGAAAAGCGAAAGTTGTAAAGACACAAGAATAAACAGATTTTAAAAGGAAGCAAGTTATAAAATCTTTCAAGATTCAGTTAAGGAAGAGGAAGAGTTTTCACAGGAGTGAAAAGATAAATTGAGCAGCAGCAAGCCCAAGGGTTCCATTCTTCAGCAACTTCCAGACTGTAGACTGGGTGCTCCAGGAAGGAAGGAGATTTTCTAAGATTATTCCATTTTCTTGAGAGATGGTGAGAGGCAGAGTATGGGCAGATTTTTCTATTTCTAAACTGTGTGTTTGAGATAGAGAAAGATTTTGGTGATTGATGTAATATTGTGAAAGAAGTTTATGTTTTTCTTTAAATAATGATTTGGTTGTAATATGTGAAGGAGTCTTTATGGTCTTTTGCAGTCAGGGAAGGGAGATTAGAGGTTAAGCACATTAAACTTTGATTATAATGTATTTTTCCTTCCACTGATTATGATCTTTATGTCATTTTCATTTTTCTCTGAAATTACATTCTGATATCATCGTTTCCTTGTTACACTATCATTTCAAAACATCTTTCAAAGCTCTGATTTTAATTCTCTCGAGAGGACGGAAGACATGTTCTCGTTTTCATTATGTAATGCAGTATATAGCGAATGAGCTTTGTGTAATTTGCTGTATTATGTTTCCTTTCTTTTCAGTCATTAAAGTTTACGCATCTACGTTGTATTTACGGATAGATGCTTGATATCGTTTTGTGCTTTTTGGTTAAAAGCATCCATAATCAATTCATTGAATATCTCAAACGGGGAGCTGTACCCGATAAAATTCAAAGGAAGGTTATCAATCCAATGATAACCTATCCAACTGTTGGTGCCGATTAGTCCTTTCACTTGGGCATTCAAGGTCAGATTTGCTCGTATTTTCTCGAAAGACAATTTGTTCACTAATAGTAAGTGATGGAGGAAGGCGACAGAATAGATTGGGTTGGGCTCATAAGTGACAATCTAAATGAACAATTGATGTATCTAGAGCATACAAGGAAATTTTACATGAGCTTTTATGTCATCTACATGCTAGTATGGAGAATGAACTATGATGGACTACAATGCAAAGGATCGATTAGAAGCGGAACCCAACACCTCAAAGTTCATGAATGCTACCTGCAATTGTATTTACATTCAAAGGATGATTACATGAGGGTTAATGATACATTTGCCATGCAAAGGACCGATTGGAAGCGGAACCCAACACCTCAAAGTCAATGAATGCTACCCGCAATTGCATTTATATTCAAAGGATGATTACATGAGGGTTAATGATACATTTTCCATGCACATGGTGAGAACACTACAAAAGAGGCTACATATGAGATTGTCAGTAGGCGCGATGAAGTTGGTCAAAGATTATGGCACCTGGTTCATTTAGTTTCCCACCTTTTCATACATCTGAGTTTAGGGATTTTCCATGGAGCCATACAAACTTCCCAAGTACCCAACGGACAAGATGGTCTTGTTAGAGCTTACTTGACAACTGACAGCCTATGACAAGATTCAGCAAGGGAAGAAGAAGTTGGGATTATAGTTCCCAATTTCCATGGGAGAAGAAAAAACTAAGGTATGCCCATGTCTAAAGGCTGCAAAGAGATCATCAAATGAGCTCCATTTTTTCTGTCTTCCGCTTTATCTGAGAAGGAACGATTTTGATCCTTACAACAAGATCTCATCAGTAGTAGGATCAAAGTACCGACACAAAGTGCACCTTGAAGACTTTTGTGCAAACATGGCAGATGAGAATGAGATAAGAAAGAGGACACATTCAAGATTACCATTCAACATTATCAGAACATGCAACATATTTAGGGTTCCTGATCAAATGGAGCAAGATCCAAACGTGATGCGAAAGGGATTCAATCCAGAAATGATAGCTCAACCATATGATTGGAAGAGGAAAGAGGTTATAGATCTGGAAGATCTTTCAAGCCAGTCTTGGATTTTACAAACTGGTGGATTGAGCATAAGCTTGAAAAATTAGTTGCACTAGCTAATGGATTCACATATAGGTTGCTTGGTCACCGACCACTAAGGGATGAAAGATAGAGGGTAAATATCTAAAGGGACTATTGAAGAAAGAAGAACTCCATCTAAGGATATAGGAACCAAGAAAGGGAAAGAGGTATCTCAAGAGAAGCATCCTAGGATTGAGGAAATCATCCAAAAACCTCAAAATAAGACGTAGAAACATGGAAATGCTCCCTCTTCTCCAAGTAGCACTCCAAGTGTTCAAGTGATCGAAACATTTGAAAGGCAAGAGGTAGGGACAAGCATAAGGAGATTTGAGCGAGAAGAAAATTTGGATAGGCCAATTCATGATGGACTAAGTATAAATGCCTATGAAAAATCCATGCAAGAAAGAGGGAGAGATCAAGATATCACTATAAAGGAAAGTCTTGCTACAATCTTGGAGCGAGAAATGATGAATGATGGAGATGGTCCACCAAAGGAAGAGGCTCCTACGGTAGCAATACATCTTCCAAATGTTGAAGCCGTACTTCCTGAAGTAACAGTGGATAGTCCAAGAGGTGAAGAGGAGATCGACATTCGAGTAGTCCAAAGGAGCAATTGGTGATTCCAGGGGACCAAAGTATACCTATTCCAGAATAGTTGAGGCAACAAATTCAATTGAGTCAACAAAAGGAGGTTGTTTCGGCAATTGAATTACAGGAAATTTTGGACCGAGCAAACCGATTGGAAGAGAAAGGGAAAGCAGGAAGATATACTAAATTCATCAGAGGAGAATCGAGGTCTAGAATCTTGCAGATTGCGACTCCCATGGTCGACAATAGAAAAAATCAGATTGCTCCAGATAAATACCATGTTACAGAAATAAATCTTGGTCGAGCCTCCTGAGAGAAAAATATTAGAAGAATTTGATGACTCTACACAAGCTTTGAAGGATAGGCTGAAAGAGGTGGAAGAAGGGTATGAAAAACATAAAAGAGAAATTAGGGCCTTATGTCAGTACATCAATGATTTGCCTTGTCCGGCAAGAGAAGAAGGTCCATCATTTATCCCTCCAACAAGTGTTTCCACTAAGGTGGTAGGTAACATTGACAGGATCATGTGGATTGCTCAAGGTGCAAAGGTTTGGGTCGAAGGAATTCAGGAGGAAGCCTTCAAACATGCAGAAGAATTAGTACAAGTAAATAGTAGGGCATTAGTTGCACTCTCTAGGATCCAATTCATGGAGGAATCAAGGGTGGATGAGCATATTTACCAAGATGAGGTGATTGCCGACATTCAGAATATAATTGAGACCCCAAAGCAACAATTGATCGATGGTCAAGTTATGAGCAAGGAGGATGTCTATGATTTTATTCGATGGTACAGTGCAATGATCATAGCTAAGGAAATGATTGAGAGCTTCACCAAGGAATCCACTCGATAGAAAAGGATTGTTGACAACATCAAGTAGGGAATATCCAACATAGTTGCATCCTTGTTATCACAGAGATTGGTGGAAGAAGAAATGACAACTGATAATCTGAAAGTCAAGTTAGAGGAATTCTTTCAACTAAATGTCTATGAAAGATGACTTTGAGAACTTCTCCATCTTCTCAAATACAACCCACACTACTCAAGACTTGCTACCAAGTTGGGATGAAAGCTTGCTAAACACAGAAAGAGCAATTGCAGTTCTAGAATTCAAGCAAGAATGTGCACCAAGCATCAGTACAAAGGAGTTGGAAACAGTGTTGGATTGATTTCGCACCTTCAGGCGGGGATATCAAGGATAGATGCATTTAATGCATAGTGGGTGTTCTTAGCGGTCATTTATTACACCCCACTCCCTTCCTAAACTAGTGTGCATAGTGGGCATTTATTACCCACTACAGTAGTGAATTCCTTGTTGCATTAATGTAGATTCATTTCCTTTGCCCTAACCCTAATTAGGGCTGATGTGGCATGATCTTGGCCATCAGTTATTGCAATCATCGAGGCTGTCCATTGTAATTGATGACCTATATAAAGTCCTCATTTCTCATTTGTAAAAGGGGATTTTTATGAGATTGTTGCTATGAGCTACTGAGATAATAAAGTTTTCATTGAAGCTTGGTGAATACTTGATGTGTCTTAGTGCTTGCTTGTTCTCTTAAATTCCTTCAATTAGATTAAGTTTAGCGTAGTTAATGTGTGGTGATTACAATGATGGTGTATTGATGAATTCCTTTGGTTCATACTTTTAACGTTTTAGTGATTCTAACTCATTGTGCAAAGCTAGCTTGAACCCCTTTCATGCATATGCTTAACTTCTATCATTCGTATACATTGTTCTTTATGATGGCGTATGCAGTGGTATGAAAATCTTTGGCATAACCCTTGAAGATTGCACCAGTTCACGTGTAATTGTAGTATAACTTGGCAAAGCAGAGTTCAGTAAATTGAGGAATTTGTCCACCCGAGTACTATTTATTGTCATCACTACCCTTTGGATTAGAATAGAATTCCTAAACCCTATCCTATTTAATTTCTACATATTTTGTCAAAACTCCAAAAAAGTACTTCATTGCAAAACCTTAAGATAGCTCGCAAATCCAGTATGGCTTGAAATGAATCCGAATAAACATGTAAGGCCCCTTGTGATCATCAGTAAATCACATCAACCACCGATCTTATCCACAATCAAGACCTGGCATTAAAGGAACCTTGAAGTCATCGTATGATCTTCTAGCAATCTTAGCATGCACAAGACTTTGTTCAAGAGAGGATAAGATATTTTGGTTTTTTGTTCTATTGTTTGGTGGGTCATAAAACACACATCAACAGTCCTCGACATGGGGAGGTTGAAGAAAATGACCATTTATTGATGTTAAAGCAATGTCACTTGAAGGGGTCATGTTTTTTAAGGAAAGGGATTGAGAAAGGCAGGTGAAAGATGCAACTGTCATTACCAATATCCTCATAGAATCCACTAAAATGGTTGGCCCTAAAAATGTTGTCCAAGTCAAAATGAATAGTGCTGAATATTGTATGAAATTTAATTTTGTAGTGGAGGGTATATATGGTGACATTTTTGTAGACACCATGTGTAGTCCCTCACTCAATTTTTATAATGCAAGAGATTGGCACACAAATTGAGTACAAAGAGTAAGGAAATTTAAAATGTTCTTGACTAATCATAATATGTTGCAAGGCATCTTCAAGATTTTCTCCAAGTTGGAGTTGTTGAAGGTAATTTAAACTTTACTTTTTAATTTGTTTTTCAATTTGTAATTTTAACTGTTGATATGTTAAGTGTTTTTTACAACTTGTTAGGTTAAACAAAACTTGATAGTCATCTCATGCAATCATCTTAAAATGACTTGTGAAGCTGCAAGAGGCATTGGGTTCTATGACTATCAACAGCTTTTGACAAGTATGGAGACAATCAAGCACAAGAAGAGCCCAAAAATAAAATTATTGATCCTAGATGATGAGAGGCGGGCTCTGCAGAATTTGTCTTGAGTTTTACTAAGCACATTATCAACATGATGGTATGTTAATACTGATAACGCCGTTTGGGTTAAATTGATAATGGCTCTGAAACGGTGGTTGAGAAAATAAGAAATACAGTAGAAGAAAACATTTTTCAGAAGTGCAAGAGGTCATTGTTCACCATTGAAGCAAGGTGACCACCCCCTTACATCTCTTAACATTTCTTTTGTTGCCAAAGCATTACAATAAAGAGATACTTTCCTTACTGAGGAGGGTACCACCATTTAGAGATGAAAAGGTTGCTACAAGCGACAAGGCTGCATTTAGAAGAACTTCTGGACAAATATTTACAAAGTGATGTGTTGAGTGAGTTTGACCAAAGTCCTAAGTGTGTTGATTTATATCATAAAGCTGTATAGCATGCTAAAGTCTATATAGATTGGACAACACTATCATGTAAGACAACTAGTGGGAGTGGCACTCCAACTGATGGTGGTCCAAATGAAATTGAGCCTGAGCCAATATTGACTTTGATGCTTTTGATGAAGGAAAATTTGAAGACTACTAAATGTTGACTGTAATTTTGAATTTTCATTATGCGATAACATTTTGATTTGGAAAATCATTGAATTATGATTTTATGAGTATTTTCATTTCTGCAAATTATGGATATGAAGTACTCAAATATTCTATTTATTGGTACTTACAAGTATTGTTATTTTCAAATTTTATAATTTATAATTTTGAACACATATATAACCAAACTTGTACCCGTGCCCAAGAAAACAATGTTATACTATTTTACCCAATACATGTACCCAAACTCGAACCTACACCCACACCTGTACCAATACCAATACCTTAGTCCAATATATTAGGTGCTTGATATGGAAGTTGTGTGAGATATTTGTAGATAATATTAATTTTTCATCACCTCTAAATATCTTCTTGGAATTGGTGCTCCTATGAAGGGTTTTGTTGATGTGATTTTTGTTCCACAACAACATGCAGATTTGAATACTTAGTATTCCAAGATGAAACACCAAGTCTCTAACTCATTCTTGAATAAGGATGTTCATTTACTAAACAATGTATCTAGATTGTGTGATCAAAAAGAAAACCTCCAAGTTAATTCTTAATCATGGATTTTCACTTCATTTTATGATGTGATATGTTGGTTATCACAAAGGGACTTACATTGTTCATTCAAGGGATATCAACTCTTTCAACTTCTTCAATCACTTTTAACTAAACAAACTACAAAGGATAAGAGGTCTAGGAATTCTAAGTATATGAATGTAAGACAATGTTGATGATGGGGTGAGCCCCTAACTTATCCTTGCTTTGTTGTGTCAACTAGGCATAGGAGGGTGATAGCTTCTACAGATGCAGGAATGAATTTTACATTGTTAATATTCATCCAAATACCTTATGAAGGCACAATTTAAATGAACATCTCCAATAGAAGTTAAACACTTGTTGTTTATGCCCAAACTAATCTTGCACTATTACTTACAATTACTAAGTACCAAAAGGTATGAACACTAGCTTCCCCATTAGTCACCATTCAACAATATCTCCAAATTCATCTACTTCTACTTCTAACATGAAATGAAATCTAATCTAAGCAAGGAATTGAAGAAACCATGTAACACTTCAAACTCAAAGCAATATTAAGTAATCCATCATGAAGACCAACAATGAATCATCAATTATTTTAACAGCATTATGGTAACAATTTCACCAACTCTCCTTCCCTACTACTTTCTAATTTCGATGTCTAACCCTCTAACCCCTATGAGAAGGCCTTGGCCTTTTAGAGCTCAAATACAATGAAAGGGCAAGATTAATTCAAGATCAAGGGCCAAGTTTTATCTCTACAAACCCTTATTGGGGTTTTCACCCTATCAACCAATTACATGAAGTAAACACCCTGTAGACCAATAAGAAAATCATAATGCTTCTGGAAGCTAGTGAAGAAATTGTACACTTGGCAGGCATTATATGATTGAACATGCTTGAACGCATGTAGCTGAAAGTTTCTGATTGGTAGAAGACAAGTAGGGGCTAATTCAGCATCCTTATCTTGCAAGCTTGATCAATCCTTTGGTGACAAGAAAATATCTCTTGATACTCAACATTATCAAGCCTTCAAGTGGTGGCATATTCCCAAATCACTTCATCTCCTCAAATTTTCTCCATCTCTTTTCTTGGAAATTCTCTCATTGCCATGATTTCAATGTGCTTGTTCTTGCAAACTTGAATCTTGAACTTCTCAAAGTGTTGAAGTCCTCATGTACTTGAATCCTCCAAAATGAGCTTAGATTTCCTGAGGAAATTCAAGTTGATGATAATGTCTTCCACTTTTAAATTCTGGTTTTTCATTGTCCTTCCTCTTCACTTTCTTGAACTCCATCTTGATCTTGGTCCTGAATTTGCATTTCAATAATCTGATTTAAACCTTCTTCTCATTTAAGTCCTCGAGCTTGAACTTGCCTCCATCCTTCACTTTCCAAGCCTCTCCTTCCTCCATATTTACCTTGCAAGATAAAGGAGAAAAAGACAATAAGTTTATGAAATGATGGAATGAAAGAAGTATTAATGTTTTCATTAATTACATTGTATCAACATCAAACAAGAAGGTAAAAATGGATTTTCTCACATTTAACATCCTTGTTGCAAATTTTGAAATGGAATAGTGTCAAAATCTGGAAAAATAAGCAACTTTTATAATATATCATGCCCAGCTTTTACTCTTCTCACCCTCCTTATCTCTGATTTTTGATGATGAATCTACTGTTTAGCTCAAACTTAATGCATCTTGAAATCTTCATGCGGCTCACAAAGATAGAATTGCTGACTATTGAGATGTTTTGCTCGCTGCCAATCAAGAAGTAGTTTGCTGCCTTATGAGGAGAAACTGCTGTCTATTAGCTTTAAATTTGATGCGAAATGAATCAGTCTTGCCTCCTATATATATATATGACCAAAGGCTTGAGGGGGCAGGTCCACCATGAGGATCGACCTGGGCCCTTAGAGCCCAATCATTCAATTTAAATTTATTTTACCTCTTGTGCTGGCCGACCTGTATAGGGAAGCTAAAGATATTGTTTTGCTCATTTAATTATTACTATTCACACCCCCCATAGCCTTGCTCAATAAAGGCCATGTCTAGGTGGAATTTGGAGGTGCCAAGGGATTGTGAATCCCTAGCAGAGGACGGAATTTGCTCTCTTCTTGGGACAAATTCTTCATTTTGTTCATGTAAATCTTGTGAGTTTGATCACCTATAATTTCCCCTCTTTCGTTGTTTGATTCATAATGAACTTGATAAGGTGGAATCTCGTCCATTCTTTCAATTAGGATTCCCAAGGAGAGGGTGAAATCCACCCTCTCCTTGGGATAAATTCTTCATTCCCGTCACTTTCTATTATCAAATTTAGACTTCCAAGCACCCTTGCCTCCCTTACCTTTGGCTTCAATTGAAATCCATACTTGCAGCTCATTCACACTTCATTCATCATACACCCAAATTTAACTTTCCATGCCTCCATGTTTTCTCTGATCGACACAAGATGGAAATCTCAGGGGTCTTGTGATTGTAAATCCCAAACAAGTGGAGGGTGGAATCCACCCCCTTGGGATAAACTTTTCTTCAAACTTTTGACTTATTTCATTCATCTTCCTTTTAGTTGATCCATAAAAGAGTGAAAATCATGTATTGTTTGGGATTAGGAATCCTGAGCAGAGGGTGGAATCCACCCTCTCCTTGGGACAAATTTTTCACCAACTTCATCATTTTGATGCCTTCTCATTAAAGTTCCAGAATTTCGCCATTGAAGGATCTGAAATTCTCCCTGAATTTGGGAAGCATTTCCTTGGTCATAATCATTCCATGAATCAGTCTTGTTTTGATAATGTCATTGGGAAGGTGGAAATTCCACCTTGGTTGGGATTGGGAAACCCGAGAGTCAGGTGGATTCCACCTCCTTGGGACTGCTTTTCATCATTGATAATTTTGTCTTGCGAATTCACCTATTTCATTCATGCTTAATCTGCCTTTTGTCCATTTGTTTCAAGCTCATCTTTTCATGTCATATAGATCTGGTTGTGCCTTGGTTTTGGAGGTCTGATTGAGGAAGTGGAAATATCAAGGTTGTTGGGATTGAAAATCCAAAGTGAGGAGTGGATTCCACCCCTTCCTTGGGACTTCTCCCTACTTGACAACTTCATTTTTATATCATTTCACACTCACTCAACCCAACTATACTTGCAATTTGATTGCAGAAGGGAGTTTCATACTTAATCCAATCAGGTTCGTTCATGTCGAATTCTAAGTTTCTCATGGTTGCTCCTTTTTCTCAATCTGATCTTCGATTTTCACTTGGAATTTGACCTTCATAGTATGCCGAACTGCCTCTCCATCATCCTAGGACACCTATACTAGGTGAAACTTGAAGGTGGGTTCGGATTTTAGTGAGGAGAGAAGGGTGGAAATTGGAGGTGTTTTGGGACTATGAATCCCAAAAGGCATGTCGATTCCACCTTCTCCTTGGGCTTTTTGCCTTTCCTTTGTCCCAACACTTAGTTATTTTCGTACTTTTGAAGCCTTCTCCAAACCCATGAAATGTATTTCCAACAAGTTTTTCTGCCATTATGGCCTCAATTTCACTCTGCCAACTCCCAATGGTTCTCGGTGGATACCCTTCTATTTTGGGGTACTTCTCTATGGCTGGGAGCTGTTGGTTATCCTCGTTCTCCTCTACTTCTAGCTCAATAGTTGTGTTTTCATTGTTCTTTCTTTTGTCTCTTGGTTGCTCATTCTTTCCTTGGGCACCGTTTGGTGTTCCTGTTGTTGGATGTCTCTTTGCTGTAATTTTTAGTCTCTTAGACCTTTTTGGTGGTCTCTAATTGGACATTAATAAATTATCTTATCTTATCTACATTAATAAATTATCTTATCTTATCTACCCTGAGTATGATCTAAATGTTGATGTCACTTGTGCATCCCCTTTTACTCTCATACCTTGCTCAAGACTGACTTCAAATTTTCCATCATTTTGACTACATCAAACTCGTCTTTCTGATTAAGACAACTAGCCAAATCTACCCTTCCACACCCAAGCTACAAGAGTGAAATCAAAAGAGGAGGTCGCCATTTGCAATGGGGTAATGGTTTTGAAACCTCACAAAAGCTTGCTCTAGGTATGTTCTATATCAATGTTGTTTACTAAATAATACATAGGGATGCTTTGAATGGCTATAACCTTCTAAACCGTGCCCTTTCAAGTCCAATCCTTACTGATGTCCTTTGAAGACCAAGCACTACATTAATTATTTCTTGCTTGCTTCTTAATATTATAATTGCTGGGTTTGTTAAATTCTGTTTATGAGAGCTAAATTGCTCAGTTTGTTAACTGCAATTTATGAGTATTGTTTGTATATACATGCTAACCATTGGTGTATTTAATTGTATTTCTGTAGTTTAATATATTGTTAACTGATTCTAATCACCATGTTGTTTAATTAAATCGATGCTTATGGGGAATCGGTTCTCATCCATGATGTCCGGGTTCCTTGTATTCATTCCCTGGCTGAGAGCATTGTCAATTAATGATATTATGAAGTGGATTCCCCACCTGGATTATATAAAATTGTGAGGCATTAAAATTATGACAATTTTCTTGTGCTAGTCATGGCTGGGGCATGACAGGCCACTCTCCCCAAGATCGTTTTTCCTCAAGCAATGATGGTTTGTTCAAGATGAGCTCAATGGTTTGATGTATGAGACTCCTAATCTTTTAGGAAGCCTGATTCATAACCATCTACCGCTGCACTTCTCTGGTATAATCACAAGTTGCAAATTTGATCCAAGCCAAACACTTTTAATTTGAATGCGAGTTATTACCAATTTGGGATTTGTCGAAATTTATAAATTAAGACGAGTTTTTCCACATATCAAGATGAAGATTAGAAGTATGACCCACTACCATGTAATGTTTAATGAAGAGGATTTTCCTTATTTGTCGGAGAAACCTTAGGGGTCTTATGAAGAGGATTCCAAGTTGGCATCTCACTGCAAAGATCAATTCTTATTGGTTGGATTAATTGTTTCCAGATTTTGAGGGTATAAGAGTGTAGTAACTGTTGAGAATAGTAGCTGCGATAGAGATCTGATAACCTGATTATTGCTATGGTTCCAATGTCAGTATGTCTCCTGAATTGTGATGTGGTACTAAAGGAAATCTCTGCTGCATAATATCCTCTTTATGTTATCTATCTATACATCGCATTCATTGCATTCATTTCTTCTTGCAGGGAGTTACAGAGTATTGTGTGGAAGATGGAAATTCTGAAGACAAATTATCATGGTATTCATTGCTACTTGGTGATTGAGGTTGAGTGAGCTGTGTCGAGAAGTGTAAGTTTTCTGTGTTATTGTTTTGAGCATATGATCATTAGTATTTTGAAGTCTGCTAAATTCTCAGAATATTAGCAGCATAGTCATATGCCTGAATACATCAGTGTATTGTGCCCTTGTGAAGTAACTCTTTGTTGCTTATATTACTTCTGATCACTGTTTTCCTTGGTGAGGAGGGTTTTTCTTAGGATAATTTCAGGTGTTATTTGATTGTTTTGCCTTATTGTATTTCTTCCTTATTTTTGGTTCAAAATTTAACAATAACTACTAGATTTTCTCCTCTACACCAAAGCTGTAATAACCCTGTCTGGTTATAGCTAAATCAAGCATCAATTTCTTTCATTTTTTGATGGTTTGACATTTTGTCAAACATTTGGCAAGCAATCCAATTACCACTGAATCTATGATGTCTTAAATTTTCAAACACAATATCAGGATGTATAGCAAACTGATCACAAATTTACTTAATTTTGGCCTTATAAGTTTTGCATAAATAAATACCAAACACCAATAAACAATTCTGAAATGATTCACACCAGCCTCTGAATTCATTCATCAACAACCCATATAGCAATATAATGAAAAGAAAATTTAATCGTTGGCTGATTATAAATCAGAATTTGAAGCCAGCCTGTTTACTTTCAAACTATGTAATATAAACTGAATTTTACAAATTAATAACCTAGTCTTTGTCGTAGAATCTAATTGCAAAGTCAAATTGAAAGCGCCTGATCCAATTTCAATCTGACGTTCACAGTCTACTCTTACAAATGCTGCCCAAAACAAACTCCAATCTGCAGACTAAACCCTCGTCTAGCAACAGAGAAATTATAATATTCAATTGTATAAATGCTCCTTAGCCACAGTTAATGCAAAAAGAGGAGACGATAAAACTCAAAAGTCCATGATACCTAAGCTGTGGATTCTTAGAATTAAATCTACAATACTTCAGCTGTAGATCCCAAACCCTTATACTTTAGCAAGGGCACAAACTTCAGACTCAAAAATGTCACAAAGACAACAAGAGAAAAATAAGATAATCAAATAATTGCATGCTTTACTCATCAAATGGGCTCATATTTATAATCTCCAAATGGCACAAAGTTTTCCAAATGAACTTTACTTAAGAAGCTTCCCACACACAACATTAAAATATAATAAAGTATCGTTATAATCTGATTTATGAATTGTTTTTGGCTCCGAAAATAACCTTTTCCACCATAACTTAAAATTCTGACATGTAAGGCCACTGTTTCTTGTTCTCGTGATTTAAAACTTTTCGTCCTGGTTCCAACAAGCTATGTTGCTAAGGTGACCAACCAACAACACTATCAAAAATAGCAACCTCGGGGTATTTATATGAATAATAATAATAATTAACCCATCTTGCAAAAACAACCGAAGAAGCATCAGAATTGAAATCTGACAACACCAAAGTGATCCTGATGACGAAAGATGATGAATGAACCTGAAGGGGTGACTTACTATAAATAGATGCTCCCTCCAAGATTCTTGGAGCCCAAACTGGAAGCCCAAAATAAAAACTGAGAGCATCCTCCAACTCCTCTGACTCAACTGAGCTCATCAGAATCAACAAATTGACTTACTATAAATAGTAAATCCCTCAAACGGAGCCAAAACACATCCATAGGCTGTTGGAAAGCCTATAACCACACAACTAAGACCCTCAAATCCTAATGTCAACTCATGAGGGTCACGATGGTGAACTGACCTAGCCAACTGCAAGAACTTGCTAGAAATGGGGACATTACAAAAGCTCCACTTCTTTATTGTCATTGCTTCTTTTGATTGGACACTTTTGAGATCTTCTTTATGATACCTTGCTTTCTTGCTTGGATTTCCTTTTGCTTCTTTGTCAGAGATTGCCTCTATATTGCATACTTAGCTTTCTTTTCCACGTATGTGTCTTGGCCCATTTTTCCTTACACTTCAAGCACAAATCTTTCTTTCTTAGGTCTTCTCATTGCCTTTTGAGATCTTCTTGATTAAAAACATGCTCACACTCCCATTTTCCTTTTCAAGGGAAACACAGTTTTCCTTTTCAAAGCTCTTTTAGCCCATATCTAAGAGGAATTTATTATATTTTTTCCTTGAAAGGGTTTAGTATGTATGTTTGACACAAAATTCTGCACATAAGGGCTTGTCTTTTAATGATATGATTTCCAACTTGGTCTCCAACTTGGTCGCCTTTTGGATCACACCTTCAAGTGTTGTAGGATTAAGGGCACTTACCATGCCCTTGATTGATTCCTTTAACCCTTCTACAAATAGGCATGTGAGTCTACTTTGAGAAACCTATGCTGTCGTGACTAGTTGTTTTTGGGATTCAATGGCATATTCTTCAATGATTCTATGTTTTTTACTTGTTTTAGATCTTTAAAGTACCATTTTGGGGTGTCTTTGATCAAATCTTATGATAATCCTTTAAGTTAATTCATCACAAGTGAGTATTTATTGGTAGCCTTGGGTAAAAAGGGCATTATGCCACCAATCATGGGCTCTTCCTTCTAAGTGGAGCATGACAAATTTTATGGCATCTTCCTCTATTATGGGACTAAGAGAAAGATAGGTGGGCATCCTGTGGACCTGTGAACACACCATGACCTTTGCAAATCCATCAAAGCTGGGAAGGATCATTTTATTTGCCCTTTGTCTAAAATCTTTGTTGGGTTGTCCGCTTTCCCTCGTGTTAATGTTTATGGATCCCTATTAGAGATCAGTGGTATTATATCTTCAAACAATAATAACAATTTTGATCTGAGATAGAAGTCTGAATATGTTTCAGACTGTACTGAATTTGCCAACTTTAAATTTATACTAAATCAACTATGAATGTGACGGCAGATTGTATGTGTGCTTGTTACTGCTGAAAAAGGTACATAGCCATTTTTATTGATGTCCTCATCTCAGCCATCAATCAACATATATATGAGAGAAAAGAGTTCGTGTCCCTACCTGGACTAAACACATTGTTTTCCTCTTAATCAAACTACCGTCGGTTCATTAACAAGATCAATAGCTATCAAGGAATTTCGATGGACTTTTATATATATATTTCAGAGATAAGATTAAGTATATGAATGACTTCAGAACTGCATAACAGTGATTATATATATATATATATATATATATATATATATATATATATATATATATATATATATATATATATATAATGAGAAAGTCACAAATTCATATACTAAGTATAATCTGTTCTTCACTTCTACTGAAGCTACACTTTAACACTCCCTCTTAGCGAAGGAGAAGTGAGACACAAAAGTTTCTCATATTCTCTTGATATGTGCACTATCAATAGAATAGGTTATCTGATTCTCGATACCCAAAAGCAGAGATCTAGAGTAGTCCATCAGATAACCGAAATCACAATGTCATGAACTCTATCATGACAAGTATTATAATCTTTGACACTCCGAGACAACAACTTAATGAAGTCTGATCATAATACATTTGTTATCAAGACTTCCGATCATCCGGAACAACAACATAATCTTATCATGATAACAGGTCTACCACTTGTAAGATCGTCACCTTACAATGGTTACCTTTTGTTTATATATGTCGATGAAAAATTGTCACCTTTCATTACATATCAAATGCAACTATAAGATAGTAGCATTTTAATCAATAATGAATATACATAAATATTTCAAAAGAAAACTGAAACCTGATTTCAGCATTTACAATCATAATTTAATCATACCAAATTTACCTCTGAAATATTCCAATTTGGGTTTATAAAGTGGTTTAGTAAGTACATCAGCTATGTTCATTTGTACTTATGTATTCTAGCTTGAGAACACGCTCTACCATGTCTCTAATATAATGATAAGGTATTTCAATATGCTTAGATCGATCGTGAAAAATTGGATTCACTGATAGCTTGGTGCAACTTTGATTATCACAATGGATGACTATAGGCTTCAAGGGTTTTTCGAACAATCCGACTAGCAATTTTCTTAACCATACTTCTTCTCTGGCTCCCATGGAAGAAGCTATGTATTCTTCTTTAGTGGAGCTTAAGGCGACTGATGACTATTTTCTGCTAAACCAAGAGATCATTGTTGAACTGAGATTGAAACATTTTGTAGTGCTCTTACAATCAGTAGAGATGCTTTCCCAATCTAAATCTAATATCCATGAAGATTAATTTCAACTTGATCATATTTGAGGCTCATACCAATTGTACCACGTATCATAAAATGTGCTTGGTTGTCATGAGATGGATGTTCTTTGGCTCACATATGAATTGACTTAAGGCATTAGTTGCGCAACAGCTATTGGGACAAGTGCTTACCAAGTACATCAATGATCCGATAATTTGCCGGTAGTAAGTAGGATCAGCAAGTTCAACTTCAAATCCATCATTCTTCAGTTTGAGTAGATTTATTTCTATAGGAGTAGTTAAAGGTTTGCAGTCCATCATCCCAAACTTAGTCAGAATGTCAACAGTATATTTTCCTTGATTTAGAAAAATATAGTTCTTCTTTTGCCATACTTCTATGCCTAGAAAGTAATGAAGAAGTCTTAAATCTTTCATGTTGAATTATGTTGCCCGATCTTGTTTGCATTTTGCTATAAGATGATCTTCACTTGTTATTAGTAAATCATCAACATACAATACAAGAATAATCATATCACCATCAACTATTTTGAAATATATATTAGGATCAGCTTCATTTTTGGAATATCCTAATTTTGAAAGGTAATTGTCTATCATTTTGTGCCATGCCCTAGGGGCTTGTTTAAGACCATATAGTGTTTTTTTTAGTTTACATACATAAGAATTTTTGTCATGGGTGATAAATCCTTCAAGTTTTTCAATGTATACTTCTTCAATTACATCGTTTAGGAATGCAGTTTTAACATCCATTTGATGTATCTTCCACCCTTTGGATGTTGCAATGGCTATGATGGTTCTGACAGAAGTGTAACGGGTGACTGGAGCAAAAGTTTCTTAATAATATATTTCGTATTTTTGTGAGAATCTGCAAGCTACAAATTTGGCTTTGTATTTTTCACTATTACCATTTAGTGCATGCTTGATTTTGAATAGCCATTTAGAAGAGACGGTTGATTTATCTTCGGGTCTAGGTACAACACCCCACATATAATTTTTTGTATGGATTGATATTCTTCAATCATTGCCTCTTTCCAAGGTTGAAACGATAATGCCTCTTCGACATTTGCAAGTTTTGTTTTGATGAGTTCAAAGATTTGTGTTACATAGCATGAATGGTTGCTTGTTCTCTTGTTTTCTCTGACAACTTTATTAGGTTCTATCTGATTTTCTTCTATCATTGTTCTTTCCCAAAGTGGTCTCTTTTTATTGTTAGGGGTTTTAGTAATCTCTATATTAGGACTTGGAGGTGCAAGACTTCCAGTATCAATCTCTCTCTCATTCTCTAACGGATGATTCTCATCTACTTCAGTAGTTGGTTCTGAGTATGATTCATCAATGTTCTTGAAGAGGTTGAAAGCAATGTCTTCTTCAAATTTTACATCTCTACTAATTTCAATAGTTCTTTGTCCAGAGACGTAAATCTTGTAACCTTTGGATGATTCACTGTATCCGATAAATATGCCCTTCTTTCCTGATGGTTCTAGTTTAGTTCTCTTTTCTTTAGGGATGTGAATATATACAGGGCACCCAAATATTCCTAGATGACTTAAGTTTGGTTTGTTGCCAATAAATACTTCTTCAAGAGTTGTATTTTCCAATATTGAATGAGGACATTTATTTTGGATGTAAACTGCAATGTTGGAAGCTTCAGCCTAGAAGAGGTGTGAAGGTTTTGATCATGCATCATAGCTCTAACAAATTCAATAATAGATCTGCTTTTCCTTTCTGAGACTCCATTCTATTGAGGATTATATGGTATAGAAAACTCCCTCTTAATCCCAGCAAAGATGCAAAAATCTTTAAAAAAATTTGAAATGTATCCACCCCCATCGTTTGATCTTAGGATTTTGATTTTCTTTCTAGTTTGGTTTTCAACTAGTGTTTTATGTTCTTTGAATTTGGATAACACTTTAGTTGATTCTTTAAGGAAGTAAATCTAAGTTTTTCTAGAAAAATCATCTATAAAAACTACATGGTATAGACATCCATTTGTGGAAGGTACAGGCATTGGACCACATAAGTCAGTATGAATGAGTTCCAGTACAAATTTGGGAAAGGACCTTTTTGTGTTTTTACCTAAGGCACATCCTTTGCAAATGCCAAAATGATCAGGTTTTAGACTAGGTAACCCGATTACTATTTTTTCTATGGATGATAAGGCACGAAAATGAAGGTGACCAAGTCTTTTATGCCAAATTTCATTAGAATTTGAGATTTCATGATTTAGGGCTAGACTTTGATGGTTACAAAGTTCATCTCTAAATCCGGTAGATATAGCATTCTTAATGTTGGAGTTCTTTAGCCAAGATAGTACTTGATCCTCTTGGAATGTTTCGATATCCTTGGTCTGCAAGGTCAGAGATGGAGACCAGATTTCTCTTTATACCAAGTACAAACAAAACATTCTTTAGTTGAAGAGTGATACCTGATTTCAGTTGGATTGAACATGATCCAATACCTTTTACCAAATGTGTAGAATTATCCCCAATAGTCACTTTTTCAGAGGAGTATCCTTCAAAGCTTTGGAATTTGTCTCTAAAACCTATGATATGACGAGATGCTCCACTGTCTATTATCAATTTATTTTTGTTGGAGTTTAGTTCACTTGAGAGTGCTAAGTAAAATGTAAAGTTTTCGTCCTTTTCATCTTTGACTTCTGCTAGTGCTGCTTGAATTTTCTTCCGTTCTGGACAGATGTTATAAGTATGACCAAATTTGTCACATTTGAAGCATTGTACTTTTGACCAATCTCTTTTCTTGTATGCTTTGTTAAATTTCTTTCTTTTTCATTTGAAATTACCTTTCTTTCTTTTATTGTTGGTATTGACTTGAAGAGCTTGAATATCTTCCTCTTGATTAAAACTGATTCCTCTTGAGATTAATCTTGACTCTTCTTGAGTACATTCATTTTTTATTTGCTCAAACTTTGGAAGTCTAGGTCAAGAGCTTAGTCCACGAATAAAAGTTTTTCTTTGTCATCCACTTGATTTCCAATAGTCGCAAGTTGATGATCTTTTAATTTTGAAATTCTTAGAAAATAAGATGTAATCAACTCTCCATTGATCATTTTGATGTATAGTAGTTGTTGCTTCAATGTCAACAATCTACTGGTGTTATAAATTTCGAATGTATTCTTAATAGGGGAAAACATCTCATAAGTTGTTTTTAGGCTTGATATAGATGGGAAAATGTGATCTTTGACAGAATCTATAATGATCTTCATAGCTTTATTATTATGTCTTTTCTAGGTTGTTTTGTCTGGATCATTCTCTGGCATAGACTTATCTTCCTCTATGTATCCTTATAATTCCATTTCTCGTAGAATGATCATTACTCGTGTTTTCCATGATGCAAAGTTGGAGGCTCCTACAAGTCTGTCTTCCAGTCTACGTGATTCCCCATAGTTTTAGATTGAAGATAGTTTAATAGATTTAAATTTGTATAAGAATGACTGAAATTCTCTATCAGCGTGGCTTTAATGCCATGTTAATATGTTTATGGATCCCTGATAGAGATCAGTGGTATTATATCTTCAAACAATAATAACAGTCTTGATCTGAGATACAAGTCTGAATATATTTCAGACTGTACTGAATTTGCCAACTTTAAATTTATACTGAATAACTCTGAATGTGACTGCAGATTGTATGTGTTTGTTACTGCTGAGAAAGGTACATAGCCGTTTTTAATGACGTCCTTATCTTAGCCATTGATCAACATATATATGAGAAGAGTGTTCATGTCCCTACGTGGACTAAACACATTGTTTTCTTTTTAATCAAACTGCCGTCGGTTCATTCACAAGCCCGATAGCTATCAAGGAATTTCAATGGACTTTTAATAATTATTATATATATATATATATATATATATATATATATATATATATATATATATATATATATATATATTAAGCATAAGAATGATGAATGACTTCAGAATTGCATAACAGTGATTAAATAAATAAGTATATATATATATAATAATGAGAAAGTCAAATTCATATACTAAGTATAATGTGTTCTTCACTTCTACTAAAGCTACACTTTAACACCTAGTAGCAGTGTTTCGTGTCATTTCAAGATCTAGTACTGAGTATGCTTTAACAATTTCATCAGCATTCTTAATGGGTGGATTATTTGCTTTCTCCTCTATTGTGTGATCTCCCCTAGGTATGAAGAAAGGTCTAGTTATCCTAGCGTTCAATACCCTTGGTGGGATGTTATTCTTAATAGTTTAAACTTTTATCACTCCCACTGGTTTGGTTAGGTCGAGTATTATTGTTGTTAATATTTTAGATGGCTTGGACAAGTAGATGGACCATTCTCACCTTTTTCTCTATGAGAGCTTGAGTTGTTTGCTCCATGTAGGTCCTCAATTCATTGCACATTTGCTTTCTCATTATGTTGTTTTAAGCGGAGTTAATGGCAGGTGCAAATTTCTTCTTTTCTCATTCCAAAACCCTTTGAGCCCAGTTGCATCAACTATCTTTTGTCCCTAAGGCTAGCAAGAATAGTGTTCTAATACCAAATGCAAAGTACACCTTTTGGCATTGACCTATGTTTTGCCCTAAAATTACAAGTTCCATTAAAATAAGAAATATAAGATAGATAGGAACATAACTTTGCCAAGGCTACCCCAAGTTTCTAAGAGGGGGACGAAAAGGGATGGGGTACAAGTTTTTCAAATGCAGATGACTAGGGAATGACATAGAGGATAGCTATATATATAGGGAAAACTTTTAATGGGTTGAAGTTGAGGAAAGCTCAACCCACAGCTCCCAAAAATCACTTGCATGCAAACACCTATCATAGAAAGAGAGGAGAAAAGCTATGAAGGTTCAAATTCAGAGATCCATGATAGAAGAGACATTCTTGATGTGCAAAACAAAAATTTCTATTCAATCAAAAAGTTTATGAATAAATGTCACAAACAGAGATTGATCCTTATGAAGGAGATAAAAACCCTAAAAGGTAACTAACCTAGGTTCTAATAATAAATCATAAAAAAACTGATTACAATATTCCTAAAGTTTACCTTAAGTAAACTAGAGATAATAAGAAAATATCTTATTACTCTAACACCCGCGCTTAAGATAAACTTAAGAAGTAGCTAAAAACCTAGAAACTATTACTGAAAATAAATTTGGGTCCTAGTAACAAGGCCTGATGAGGTACCCAATTGTAACTAAATCTTTGTAATAAGGAGAAATAGAGAAAACCACATGGGAAAAACCCTACTCCAAGAAGAGATGGAAAGAATGTTGGAAAACTAGTGAAGGAATGCAAAAGCCTACAAACTAGAGAATTTCCTGAGAGATAAGAACAAAAGGATGTCCCAGAAGATAGGAACAAAAGGATGAACATGAAGAACACCACTGAAGCATGAAGAAGTTGCAAAACTCTATCAAAAAGTAACTGTTGATCCAAGGAACCTCTACTCAAACAGAACCTAACCAAGTAGAGAAGACTATAATTTGCATGAGTACCCTCAAATGACACTACTTGAATCAGGAGGCACACAAAGGAAAACAACTAAGCTCAAAGATATAGATGGCAAGAAACACCAAAACCTGAAGAGTTGATTAATCGAACATGGAAGGTTGCATCCAAAATAGGAACAAAAAGAAGAGTGTCTATATGATAAACGACCCATCTCATTGAATGCATAGGTACTCAGCAACTACATCCACCTAGTACATAGGAACAAATATTGAATACATAGCTCACTCCGTCGAACCAACAAGGACCCCCCCCCCCCCCCCCCAAATGCAGACAAAGGTGAGGTAATAGGCAATTGGAAAAGTGGGCTAATAGAACGACATGTCAAGGAACCATGATCAAGATGCACAGAGAAATACATAATAGTGTACTAAGGTGATCAATCTCAGACACGTCATGAGGCTAATGTCATGGAAAGGACAATCATTGGACAAAAAGGAGATGACAAACAAAGGCAAAACATCAACCGCCCATGACACTTAATCAAAGTAGTGCATGTACAATAAGGCACAAGATATCGTAAATTCCAAGAATACAGTAATTTGTATGAGCGTGAAGTGAAAATATAGATGGAATATGGCACTTTATTTCAGTGTGTTTGTATAAATGCATACAATAGATGTCTACAAGCACCAAACGAGACATAAGGTTGATACAATAGATAGTACATCCCAAGACAAGTCATCTAAAGCAATGAAAACAATCCTCGTACCTGAAACAACCAAGATATCGAGCAGAGTGCAAAAAAGAAAAAAGTTGAATAGGATGTACCTAAAGCAAAGTCTGGAAAAACAACCAGCATTGATTGAAAGAGCATAGAACAAGCTTTCCAATGATATAAAGTTTTCCCAATCAGAGATTGGATGCTCAAGATATGTCTACTAGAGTACAAAATAGAACTCCGGACTTTGATATCGAAAAAAGATATCAAAAAGGCATCAAAACTGAAAATTACCTATACCATCGCGACGAGCTCAAAACCATCTTTACAACTATATAGTGTTTGTGGAAATCAAAGTCCATATGCCCAAGATATGAGCAATAAACCACTAATTGATCTAAATAGAGCCAAAAGGGCAAACAAGTGTGATGATGCAGATGCTAACATCAATAGATGACGAGCTCATATTTGACGGTCAAATGACCATCGAGGCAAAAAACGCCAAAAAAAACCCCCAAGTGCCCAAAAAAATCAAATAGCTAACAAAAGGCACTCTACCTGAAAAAAATACCACATGCTGGAAAACATTGTCGTGAAAATTGTTAGGTTTTAGGATCTCTGCAAATGTAATAACATTGTTGTAATTCTATGTGTTTCAATTGTAGATTTCCAAAATATATAAATACATCTTCAAGAGGCATGTCTTGTGAAGAGACATGTCTCTATGGTTATATATGTTAATTAATCATTAATTTAAAACATTATTAATTATAACATATCTATATTATATATAATATATAGCATACAATATATTATATATAATATATATAGCATACAATATATTTATATATATAGATCTATTAGAGTATGTATAATTAATGATTAACAATAACCATAGAAAGGATTAACTCTAAGACAGTTCAATCCAACAGAAGCTACAATTTAACACTCCCTCTTAGCTCAGGAGGATTGAATAGAATACATTATCAGAATAATCTTAGAATGTCATATTAAAGACCTTAATATATATATCACAATAGATACATTATCCTTTGATAATATAAGTCTCAATAAGAAGTCTATATCATAGGTGAGATCTTTTTATAGTAGCCATTGCTTCACGAAATGTGTCAGAACAAACATGCCAACAATATTTAATTCTAACAATGATATGTATATCAATTGTTTTCTACCATAGCTATGACTTAGATACAATCGAAGCTATCCCAACACTCCCTCTTTATTTGGGAAGATTGATATCTAACATATTACGAGGTAATTGGTAAATACTTGCTTATTAATAATAGAGACCGAAAGGTCAATTTATACAAAAGAATGAGACAATGTTTCCTTAGGAAACGATCGTAAAGAACAGAAACATTCTATTCCAGAGAAAGCAAAAAAACAAAAGCAAACTAAAGCTAAAGATATTTACAAAATAACCATTAACTAATAATAGACGACTTATCTATTATTGTAATACCCTCCCTTAATGGTTAATCTATCTAACACACCAAGCTGTCCTCTAAATTTGACAAACTTATCAGGACCAAGAGGCTTGGTGAGAATGTCTGTAGTCTGATCTGTGGTAGGAAAATACTGCAGATCTATAGTCCCGTCTTCAACCAGCTGTCGTATGTAATGACAATGAACATCCACATGCTTGGTTCGTTCATGGAAGACTGGATTCCGTGCTAACTTGATAACGCCTTCGTTATCACCAAACAGAGTAGTCGGTCCTACTGGTGACATTTGCATATCCCCAAGCATCCGACGAAGCCAGACAGCTTCACATCCTGCCTTAACAGTCCCTCTGTATTCAGCCTCTGTAGAAGAGAGAGAAACTGCCTGCTGCTTCTTGTT
Source organism: Cupressus sempervirens (assembly GCA_028749045.1). Classification (NCBI taxonomy): domain Eukaryota; kingdom Viridiplantae; phylum Streptophyta; class Pinopsida; order Cupressales; family Cupressaceae; genus Cupressus; species Cupressus sempervirens. The sequence continues at coordinate 267,583,721 of CM053791.1, read as the reverse complement.
GGTCCATGTGACTGCACCGGATCCCAAACTGAACACATATCCAAATGTTGACTTTTTATCATCAACAGAGCTTGCCCAATCTGAATCTGTGAACCCACTGAGTTTAGGATTAGAACTCCGAGAATACAGAAGTCCATAATCAGAAGTGCCCTTCACATAACGAAGCACACGCTTTGCTGCCATCCAATGATCAGCCTTAGGAGCTGTCATAAAGCGTGAAATATAGCTGACTGCGAAGCTGATATCAAGCCTAGTAGCAGATAGGTAGATGAGGCTGCCTACTAGTTGCCTATACGTAGTATCATCAATGGAAGGAGAATCAGACATGGCTGATAACTTGAGACCTTTCTCCATAGGTGTAGATGCAGGTTTGCAATCCTACATTCGAAATTTGTCTAACAAGGCCCTGGCATATTTGGACTGAGAGATGAATCTACCAGAAGACTGTTGCCAAACTTCAACACCTAAGCAATAATACATGAGCCCAAGGTCAGTCATATCAAAGGACTGGCATAAGTGTTGTTTGATTCCCTGAATCAAAGATGCCGAACTGCCAGTGATGATCAAATCATCCACATAGATAACCAAAAGGATGATGTCACTGTCAGTAGTCTTGATGTACAGATTTGAGTCTGAAGAACTCCTCTTGAAGCCTTGATCACTGAGGTACGTATCAATCTTGATGTACCATGCCCGAGGGGCCTGCTTCAAACCATAGAGAGCTTTTACCAATCTGAGAACCTGATGGTCTTTACCAGCAACATTGAAACCAGGAGGCTGCGTCATGTAGACCTCTTCATGGAGATCACCATTTAGGAAAGCACTCTTTACATCCATCTGATGGACCTTCCAACCAAACTGTGTTGCCATGGGTAGGACTAATCTAATGGTGCTCATCTTTGCAGTAGGAGCAAAGGTCTCCTCATAATCAATGCCCTGACGCTGAGAAAAGCCCTTTGCCACTAAACGAGCTTTGTACTTATCCAAAGTACCATCTGATTTGTATTTGATTTTGTAGACCCATTTGCAGCTAATGGGTTTCTTCCCTGGGGGAAGATCAGAAAGGACCCAAGTGTTGTTCTTCAGCAGGCTCTGGTGTTCAGATTGCATGGCCTGTTCCCACTCTAGAATTCCTTTAGCCTCGGAATATGTTTGAGGTTCAAACACACTGTGAATGTTGGCCATAAGAGAAAAGTTAACAGAATCTGTAGTTTTGCTCTTTTTCCGAGCAGTTCTCCCATCAATGAGCTCATCATCATGAAGATCAGCAAGTGTCTTAGCCCACCACTTAGGCCGGAGAGGAGAATGACCAACAGTAGTACTAGGAGATGCTTGATCAACAAGATCCTCATCAGAAGAATCTGGATCAAACTCAGGTGAAGCATCTTCAAAACGAGGTGATCTTGCAGGAGAAGCCGGAGGTGTCTGTACAGGTATCACTGGCAGGACTGGAGTTGTAGGAGCTACTGGAGCCCTCCCATCAGGTGGACCTAATGGAAGCCGAACTCCCAAATCATGAACCTGCATAGGCTGGTCTGTTGGATCAGGAACAGGAGAAACAGGCATGAATGGTCCTCGCTGCTCATCAAAGACTACATCGCGGCTGTATATGAGACAAGATGTCTCAACATCAATAAGGCGGTAGGCTTTGTGAAGACTGCTATATCCAGCAAGCATCAGTTTCTGACTCTTGGCACCCAACTTGGTGCGTGAAGCATCAGGGATCCAAACAAAAGCAAGAGAGCCAAAAACCTTCAGGTGACTGATTCTAGGCTTGCGACCTGACCAGGCCTCTTCCGGAGTTTTACCTTTGACCACCACTGTGGTTGACCAGTTCAACAGATAAACTGCAGTGTTAACTGCTTCTGCCCAAAAACGCTTCGGAACATGTTTGTGTTCGAGCATGGAACGAGCCATCTTGGTGATTGTCCTGTTCCGACGTTCAACTACACTGTTCTGTTGTGGCGTGTGGGGTGTGGTGAACTGGCGTTGGATGCCATGTGTATCCAAGAAGCTGGAGAAAACATTAGAACAAAATTCCCCCCCATTGTCTGATCTAAGAGTAATAATAGATTTCCCAGACTCTTTTTCAACTAAGGGTTTAAACTTCTGAAATACAGTAAATGCATCGGATTTCTTTTTAAGGAAATACACCCACATTTTTCTACTAAAATCATCTACAAACAACAGAAAATACCTGTACCCAAGAACAGAAGGAGTGGCCATAGGGCCGCAGATATCAGCATGAACAAGCTGAAGTACTTGAGAAGCTTGCCAAGAATCGCCACTGGGGAAAGGTGTGCGATGTTGCTTCCCAGCCTGACATGCGTCACAAACTCCAAGGTGTTGGGTTTGAATCTCTGGCAAACCAAGAACAAGCTCATCCCGAGCAAGTTGTGAGAGATAATGCACATTTAAGTGCCCATATCGCTGATGCCAAAGTGTGCTGATGGAAGATCGCCGAGCAGCCATAGCTAAGTCCTGAGAATCACCAGAATCAGTAAGTCTGAAAAGACCATGATCCTCAAGACCAACTGCAACAGTAGACTTAGTCGCCCAATCAGTGATGGTGCACTGATGTGCACTGAAGGTGACTGCCAAGTGTGGAGAATGTCGCAGCAACTGACTGACCGAGAGTAGATTTAGTTCCATCCCTGGAATGTAGTACACATCAAGGAATATGAGCTTCCTCCCAACAGACTGAATTTGAATGTTGCCTTTACCAACAACCGTGTACTCTTCTCCACCACCAAAGATAACAGAATCTGAATAAGGCTGGTAGTCAGTAAACCAGTCTCTGCGGTGAGTGAAATGTCGAGAGGCACCTGAATCAATGTACCAGGCAGATGACTGCACATGATCTGCGGGTCTTTTAGCCATGAAGGCGTAAAAGGCAAATTCCGTCTGCTCAGTGTGCTCTGCACTGTTCGCTTTGGGTTGCCAACCTGATTGCTTAGACTGGGCAGCTAAGCGTTTCCGACATGCAACCTTCATGTGCCCATACTTGTGGCAATAGTTGCATTGAATGTTCTTTTTGGTACCATCGGATGCTAGAGCAGAAAATTTCTGCTGAGATAGTTGCTGAAACTTGCCCTTATCCTTCTGAAAGGATTTCGCAGCAAAGGCTTGCTCAGTGGAGGTGGAACTGGAGCTGCTACCAAACTGTTGTTTCCACCGATCTTGCTGAAGGAGCAGGGTGCAGAGATCAGTGAACTTTAGATCAACACCAGTAGATGTGATGTTGAGAGTCTCGATAAAATGCTCATAGGAATTTGGTAAACTCCGAAGAGTGATTACCACAATATCCTCTTCCTCCATCTTGCAACCGATGGCAAGTAACTGATCATGGATTTCCTAAATCCGATTCAGGTGTGCCTGGAGCGAGGTGCGCTCATCCATGACAATAGAAAACAGAGTGTTTTTCAGAAAGAAGGGTCTGCTCTTGTCGGAAGTCTCATGAAGACCTTTGAGATGTGTCCAGATTTCGGCCGCTGTCTTGCCGGATGGAATCTGAGAAAGCTGGTCATCAGCTACGAAGAGTTTGAGAAGCATTACTGCCTCTCGATTGTTTAGATCCCATGTATCTTGATCAGGACCCGGAGAAGTCGGACGCTGCTTAACACCCAGAACAAGTTGATCGGTGTTTCGATATTTGAAGATTGCGATGATGCGCTGCTTCCAAGTTCCATAATTGCGACCATTGAATTTGGAATTATGCTCGAGCAGAATATTTGTCAGAGATGCCATAGCACGTTTTTTAATGAAAAACAGTGAAAATCTGTGAAGGCACGTTCTTCGAGGCAAAAATACAGAAGACCCAGAAGAATCAGAGAATGCCCCAGAAGAGAGCTCGAAAAACCCAGAAGGAATTTGCTGTCGTTTTTTGAATCCGCTGGCTCAAACATTGAGGCACAAAAATCGAGGCACCCAGAAAAACAAACGACAACCCAGTTGAGCTCTCGAAAAACCCACCAAGAATCTGCAAACAAAATATTTTTTCGACCCCAAAAATTAGGGTTTCGAAAAAAAAGGCCCTAGCTGAAAAAAGCTTGAAAAAACTTCAGATTTCTTGATAAAAAATGGTCGAATCTGCTTCCCAGAGCACGATGACAGACTGAGACGGCTACGAGCATGAAGATTTGATACAGAAACATGCAGATTTTCACCCCAAAAACGCGCAAGTTGAAGACGCGAAAATGGAGTGTAAAAAAAAAAAACGCGATTTGTAGAGGATGTTAGGCAAAAGAAATCGCGATTTTCAGATACCAGCTGAGAATGGTACAAAACGACCACGATTTTCATGCAATTTGTAGACCCGAGTTCATAATTTCTCTAGACAGAAAAACCTAGGCGAGTTTTTGGAGAAAATAGCTGAAATAATTTTGGAAAAATTTAAACAAATAATTTCAAGAAGAAATTATAAATTTTAACAAAAAAATTTAAGCATTTGGCTTTGATACCATATTACGAGATAATTGGTAAATACTTGTTTATTAATAACAGAGACCGAAAGGTCAATTTATACAAAAGAATGAGACGATGTTTCCTTAGGAAACGATCGTAAAGAATTAAAACATTCTATTCCAGAGAAAGCAAAAAAACGAAAGCAAACTAAAGCTAAAGATATTTACAAGATAACCATTAACTAATAATAGACGACTTATCTATTATTGTAATATAACATACTATGTTCTTGAGTATAAGGAGATATCATCTCATTATGATATCCCTAAAATGGCATAACAATATGAATTCATCAACACACATGTAAAATTAACATATGGAATTTACTTCAACACACTAAGAGGCTAGAATCCTCAATACTCCCTCTTAAGAAAAGGGAAACTGATGATTACACAATAAGGTGTAATCATCATTATGTTTTAAACTAAGAGATAGAAAGAGAAACATAATGGATTTTCATGGTGTCTGGCTATTGCCCAAAAGACCCATGAAGGTTATCAATGTGTCTGGCAAGATCCGGCCCAAAGAACAAAGATAACCCAAACTTTCAAAACAATGGGTTTCCATGGTGTCCGGCTATCGCCCAAAAGACCCATGAAAATTTTCAATGTGTCCAAAAAAAACCGGCCTGAAAGATACCACCAAATTCAACCATTGTTTGAAAACAGATCAACTAAAATAAAGTCGTCACTTTATAATAGGATCAAAACACACGAAAGGTCGTCACCTTTCACGAGAAAAGTCGTCACTTTTCACAATACAAGCTTGCAAGCAAAAATAATTTTATATTCATGAATATATATTTTAATAAATAAATGCATTTACAACAAAGTCATATCAATTTTACCTCTGAAGTACACAATTTCAACTTTGCAAGAGGCTTGGTAAAAATATTAGCACTTTGCTTATCAGTACTAATATAACTCATCCTTGTGATAAATGCACCAGTATCACAAGGTCACATGACATGGAGCATTTTCTACAAGAGTAGATTTATCACTGTATGCATATAATCATCAACCATATGATGTTAGTCAATAAGTCCATAAGAAACAATAATGTCAAGTTTACCTTTGAAGTGATATGATCTACTCCCTCTGAATAAAAATTTGATAGAATCATGTTCTTATTTTCTCCCTCTTAATTTGAAGCAATGTCAGATTTCCTCTTCATAATCTTAATCATAAAGATGTTCACTTCCAGAGCCTGCACAATAATCCTAGTACCAAACGTACCAACTTTCCTTTTCTACAAGAACATCTGAAGATATAAAGGAAAAGATCAATGCAATTTAACTCTTATAGTACGTATAAGTTTATAATCGAGAAAGAAAGAGACTATCATAAGTAGATAACTATAATACTCAAGAGTAAGAATTACTTGTCTTTCTATGACAATCCATAAATGTCAAGTCATTAAATCTCCTCTCTAAAGATGGTTTCAAGTGGGAATTTGAACATTGTTTTATAAATTTACCCCCCACAATGTGAAATTCCAACCTTTATATCATCAAACAATTTTACGTACTCGGTACTTTGTGTATGATCATGCAAGTTATTTTAAGGATCTTTTCATTTTCTTGTGATGTTCACAAGGTGTGGCTCATTAAAATCATTTTGTTACCCATAAAAAACTTTTGAACTTCCTTTGAATATCTTAATCTTTTCAACCTTCGGGTGATAAGTCAATACTTCCTAATGATGTACATAGAAGTAGGCCCATCAAAATCATGAAGTCATACCCATGTATTTCTAAACTCCCTCTGATTATAATTCTTGTGAGCTCCAACGTTGCCTTAGAAGAAGTGTCAAACTCCCTCTTAATAAGGAAGGATACTAAAAAAAACAATCGTCATTGATAATTGCTTCAAGGATCCTCACTTTATCCAACTTGATCATCATAAGACTAATGAGTTATAGATCACGACTTCTTTGGAGCTACTTCATAAGATTGAGTTTGCACAATATGTCTAATGTACCATTCTTCTTTTCCTGCAAGATCATCTTTAGATACAAAGAAGAAAAAAAGAAAAAAAAAAATCAAGAGAAATAGCTCATATAGTACATTTAAAAATTCAAAATTACGAGAGAGAGACTACTAGGAGTTAAATTAATATAAGAATACTTATCTACACATGAAGATCAAAAATTTTCTTCTTAGATTATTTAGAATGGAACATCTCCCCTTTAAACAAGGCCCAAGGGAGAATGGAACATTGTTCATTATTGCCCCGTCAATGTAAGAATTTCCACTCATTCTTATATTGTAGAACAATTTTATTTCAAATATGATAATTCCTTTTTAAGTTCCAACTTGCTCTTTCCGCCCATAGAATGTACAAACATTCATTGAGCTTAACAGTAGAAGCAAACAAGTCCTTCGATTTTCTCAAACTCACCCACAATATTTCAATATCTTGATTCAGTATGATTGTGCCACATGTATGAATATCTTGCAATTCTGAATCAATATGACCGAGGTCACTGAAGGTTGACCAAATCATATCCTCTATTTTCTTCCTCTCATTCAAGGTTGCCTCTAATGAAATGTTAGGCTCCCTCTTCCTACAATAACATTCTCGAAGGAAAAGATCAAGGAACATATTTCTTATAGTACATAAACAACTCATAGAAATATAACAGAGAGAGACTATAGTAAGTAGATAAAAAAAAATCTTAGAATACTTGCATGTTCATATATATATAACAACTATAAGTTTTATATTCTCTAATATAATATAAGAATAACCAAATATAATCACACCTTTTAATTTTCTTATTTCTTGGTTTACCTGAGGGTGTGCCTCTCCATATTCTATAAGGTCTTACTTTCTACTACGTGGTACCCAATTAATATTACCCTCTTACACGAATTCCACTTCTATGTAAATAATGCTTCCATCAACACTAGGTTTGACAACCCTCGTTCCTTCGTCAAGTAAGTGCAATGTTCGGTGAACTGACGTGTTCCTTTCCTAAAGAAATTTAAGGTGCTTAATGCCATTGAGGACCAACTCTTTCTTATAGTCTTATACTCACGCTTTTTATTTACTCCACTTTCCTTTGTCCTTTGTGTGTGGTTATGTTGACTTGAACCTATGCTTTTCCATGGGGTCTAATGACTTTGTTCCATCTGATATCTTGATACAGTCACTGGTGTGCTTTGATTATTATTTTTATTGTATTTCGTGGACAAATATTAATGCTTTAGTTCTTGACACAATAATCTTTATTGCATTTTATCTCGTCATCTATTAATCCTTGTCATTCTGAATCTACTAAGTCATGGAAATTATCTTCATATTCGACGGCTCCTTCAAAGATTCGAACAATTTTTTCTTGACCTCTGTTACCAAGTGCAGTATTCCTTCTTGCTGCTGCACACAATGTTTCATCTCCATCGATATTTATCAGACTTAGATATGTTGTATTCTGCTGAATATATACGTGCTATACTTTTCAATAATAAGTGAATCAAATAAGTCATCGTGTTTTACATAAATCACACCAATTTGTGTATATCATTTCAATTTTATTTATAACCCACTGGAGATCTGGAACTTATCTTGCAAGCACTATCTGTTAACATGCATATATGATTCATTGTAATTGTTTCTTCCACCCATGTATAAATAGGTATACTATCCATTAGTATATGCATATATTCTTCGTAATGAAATATATGTAGTATATATTTTTGTATGCTTCAACACTCTTAATCATCTTTCCTATTAATCTTCTTCTCACGAATATGTCACGATTTTTTTTTAAAATAAAAGTATGGAGTAAGAAAAACAATTTTAAGTTATGTTACGTCATTGAACACGATAGCTCAGAATTTATCAAGAAACACGCACAGCAGGCAAGAATAAATTCAGCGTTGGATTAAGAACTCCCACGTGGCTTGTATCGGCAGGATTAGATCGTGAGTGGGATTGTGTTTCTCAGAACCGCGGGTTTGATAACGGTCAAGTGAAAGAGAACACAGGTTTGGGATTGCAAGTAGTGGGCGGCATTGACTTCATGTTTCCTCATCAACGGGTCTAGCAAATCATTTCCACATAACAAATAAGGAGACAGAAAGGCTTAGTAGGGTTAAGAGAAAAGAGGGCCTGGTGTATGCAAAAAGAACCAATCTGAACTACTGTCAGCATTCAATGAACATCACTAGTATGTCGGGTCTGTACTAAACTTCCCATTTTGGCTCTATTTCGGTCGAATATAAGTTCTGAAATCATTGTCTCTCATGGTGGAGGCATTTTGGTAGTGGGTGCAGAAGCATTAATTCATAACATTTTATATTTCTCTTGGCTCTTCCTTGTTGATAGATACCTCATTCATCATCACTGCTAAATATGTTCCCTCGAAGTGCTGCCTAGAATATGATCAATCTCCTTAATAATCGATGGTTCTTTTCTGACCTGCTCCTTGGATTATTCGCATATCTTCTCGCTGCTAATAATGTGATATGATTTATACTTTTCTACTGATCATCTCTGCATAATATGAATTTCAAATGGAACTAGTTTGGACAACATCACTTTCTGCACCTTTGTTGTATCTATCTATCATTTGATATAGTTACACTAGAACCTGGCTCTGATACCATGTTAGGTTTTAGGGTCTCTGCAAATGTAATAACATTGTTGTAATTCTATTTGTTTCAATTGCAGATTTCCAAAATATATAAATACATCTTCAAGAGGCATGTCTTGTGAAAAGACATGTCTCTATGGTTATATATGTTAATTAATCATTAATTTAAAACATTATTAATTATAACATATCTATATTATATAGAAATATATTATATAGAAATATATTATATATAATATATAGCATACAATATATTATATATAATATATATAGCATACAATATATTTATATATATAGATCTATTAGAGTATGTATAATTAATGATTAACAATAACCATAGAAAGGATTAACTCTAAAACAGTTCAATCCAACAGAAGCTACAATTTAACACTCCCTCTTAGCTTTGGAGGATTGAATAGAATACATTATCAGAATAATCTTAGAATGTCATATTAAAGACCTTAATATATATATCACAATAGATACATTATCCTTTGATAATATAAGTCTCAATAAGAAGTCTATATCATAAGTGAGATCTTTTTATAGTAGGCATTGCTTCACGAAATGTGTCAAAACAAACATGCCAACAATATCTAATTCTAACAATGATATGTATATCAATTGTTTTCTACCATAGCTATGACTTAGATATAATCGAAGCTATCTCAACAAAAATTTGACCAATGGTAGAAAAAAAAATTTGGTGGCCATTTAAAGACGTGCACAAAAAATGAATGTGCATGGCAAAAAAGGTGCAAAACCATCTTACTCCCCCAAAAAGCAGCTTGGAAGTTTTGAAAATCACCTTCGAAAAGCATGAAAAGCTTTCTTCTAAAAAACCACTTGACCCCAAAAACCTGCCAGAAAACTCAAAAAAACACCATTAATGGATGAAAAGCCACCCATAATTATGGAACCTACTCGGCATGAGACAAGGCGCACATGAAGGCACATGCTCCAAACCACAAGTTAATGCGTGAGGTTTGAAAAGGTGGTGTTGGAAGTGTGTGGGCTTCAAAGCCAACAGGGTTCCTGTCAAATGGGACCCACGCATAAACATGCGCTTTAATCCAAACAAACCTGCCACACCTACAAATAACGGGTACAATGCCCCACGCAAACAGTTGGGCGGAGCAACATACCAAACAGAAAAGGTGCGCACATGGTGTTGCATGTTGGCATGCAAAGGGCCCAAGAAGGGCGGCAAGAAGGAAAAAGAGTTGCTTTATTGCAGCCTTCCACATCCACCAAAAGTTGTGTTTTTTTTAGAACAATGAGGGTGTTGGGCCTTGCATAGGCCAAAAAAACACTATCAGTGGGGGCTGAGTGGAGCCCAAGGAGATCGCGTGAGCCAAAAGGCTCCAAAGGATGTGCAAGAGGGACCTGTAGACCAATGGAGTCGAGTAGCGTCAATATATGTCAGCTAATACAGTACAAGGGTATCCTTTATTCAAAGGGCCCAAAAAAAGTAATCCGCCACCTTAAGCATGCACAAGGTGCCAAAAAGAACATAGGGCCCAATAAGGTTGCAGGGCCAATAAAATTAGCAACTTCCCCCAAATAATCTGACAAAGACATCTGACCACACGAAGATCCCAAGGTCTAGTGGTGTGCACAGTGAGGACCACGAGAAGTGTGGTCAAAGCATGCGCATGCAAATATATGGAGAACCCCTTTAAAAAAAGCACAAATATTTTATTTTGTAAAATCAACGCCTCCTATTTTTAAAAATTAACGCCCACTTTTTTCATTAAGCAATTTTTATTTCATTTTATGTTTTTGAGATATAAAATTAAAAAAATATTGACGTCCTTGGTATGTGTGCCTAGGTCGTAGAGCCTGGGTGCAAAAAAAATTTGCCTTAGATTGCAACTTTGTCCAAAATGGACAAATTTTATATGGAAATTGGGATTTTAGGGTGCTCTTAGCTCAACAATGATGTTTGTTTAGGCTCAAAGTGACCCGAAATGAAGGTCCCCCCAAATCCAATACAAAATCCTATTTTTTGCAAAAAACACAGATCTAAAATCCAATGCAAAAACTCTCATGAAGATAACAAGGGCATAAAAATCTAGAACTCTAATACCATGTTGAAGTTGAGGAAGGTTCAACCCATAGCTCCCAAGAATCACTTGCATGCAAACACTTGTCATAGAAAGAGAGGAGAAAAACTATGGAGGCTCGAATTTAGAGATCCATGATAGAGGGGACATTCTTGCTATACAAAACATAAATTGTTATTCAATTAAAAAGCGTATGAGTGAATGTTACAAAGAGAGATCAATGCTTATGAAGGAGATCAAAACCCTAAAAGGTAACTAACCTAGGTTGCATGAAAATAATTAATAAAAGAATTAATTATTATATGCCTAAAGTTTAGCTTAAGTAAACCAGAGATAATACGAAAATATCTTATTACTCTAACAAAATGTATAGGGGAATTTGAAATGTTCATATGAAAACAAGGATAAAGCATGCATATATACATTATAGTCATATGAAAATGTGGATAATCATATAACATACAAATATACATTATAGAACCTTAACATATGATATTTGTGTTCAGGAATCAGAATTCATTGTCAATACTCAATATGCATTAGTAATTTGGAATTTATTGTCAAAAAATTATAAATATATAATAACTAATAAATTATCCCACTAAAGTTCTAAGCCATTTGCATATCATCATTTAACAACTATGTGTAGTCATATGCCTTTCCTTTGGCAAAAGACGGTTACAGCTATATTCTCTTATTCCATGTGTACACTTTCCTTCCATATCTTTCCACTTTATCTTACAGAGCTATGCTTTCATTCTTAATTTTGTTCATTTGACATCTACAGCTGTATGCAGTTGCATGTTTAGCCCACTCTTGAAAAAGAACTATATTTGTATACTCTTATTTTACAATTGCATGCTTTCTCTCTATGGATAGTAGTCACATTCTAATTCATTCAACAGCTATATGCTCATTCTACTATTATATGCAGTCAAAAAGAATTCATTGTCAATGCTCATGAAGAAATTGTTTTTTTTCTTAATTTAAGTGAAACTTTTATTCTTTAAATGTCTGCCTAGTTGAGCATGTCTAGTCATCCTGGGGATGGTGGGGGGTGTCCCTCAATTGTCCCATGGATGGTCGGACATCCACGGCACCAAGCAGTGCCATCCTCAAGTTTCCAGGACGTTTCTAGGCAAAAATCTGCAAATCAGGAACGCCTAGGGAACATCCCCACATCCCCAAAATACCTCCAGTACGGACACAAGGTTTTTAGAGTTGGGGATGCATTCCTAGGTAATGCTGAGCTCTAACGAGATAAATCCTAATCTAGGTCTTGCAACCATGTTAAACAAATTCATAGATCTCAATATTTTCTATAATCACATATATAATAAGTACAACTATATATGAATCATAATTCATTAGATAGGTCGTGTAATGCCTCTATTTGTTTTCGAGAATTCAATTACAAGAGGGTTTGAATGAGCCAGCATGATGGGTTTCCCTGAAGCAATCATCGCACTAAGCCCAAGAGTAGACACTTACCATCTTGGCCCCAAGTGGCAAGCACATTGGACATCTAGCATGGGGTGGTCTTCTAGTGGGTGCTCGTATATGCCCTTTCTATTCTTATCTCCTTATTCATCCCCTTGTGTTTTCTTCAGCAATCAACCATTGTAGAGGTTAGAAAGAAATTGTAATAGGGTGCCCAAAAATCCTCCTATCTAAGCTTGAGAGCAGACACTTACCCTCTTGGCCCCATGTCATAGGAACATTGGACATCCACCATAGGGTGGACTACTTCAATAGTGATCTTATATCTGCTCCCCTTTCTTGCATTTCCTCCTCTTCTATACACAATTGCTTGCCGGATTGTCAATAGATGATTGATTTTAAATATGCATTTCACATTATCACACAACAATTATTGATTCCACTATTTCATACTACTGCAATTGTAGAATATAAGATATTGCAGGTTAACTGTTATAGGCTTTCAATCTGCTGTTTCAATTTAGACAAATCTGAATTGATGATGATTCCCTCTTTGGACATTGACCACTGCTCTTTGGATGAGTGCCGAAGCTGATTGGATTGATGTACATGCTTGACTTGGAATGATTACTTGATCTCCTTGATGAGTACCAATCTGCTTCTATTGTTTTAATCCCCCCTCCCTTCATGGTCTTCTACGTCTTATACCTTTATGCCTCTTTGAAGAAAGGCAACCATTTGGAAGTTGCTGTCCCTTTTGAATGGTTGCACCCTAGCTTCTTAACCAAGCCCTTTCAGGTTTAATCCTTAGTGATTTCCTTTGAACAGCAATTGCTGCCTTTGTCTTTTTTTAATTGCTGCTTAATATTATGAACCCTGGGTTTGTTAACTGGTGCTTGCGTATGTGCATCTTAACAACTGCTATAGTTAATTGATTGGATTGTTGTAGTTTAATATATTCTTAACTAAATCTAGTCACCACAGTGTTAATTAAATCAATGCTTAAGAGGAATCACTTCTCATCCATGATGGATTGATTCCTTGCATTCATTCGCTGGTTGAAAGCATTATTGATTAATGATATAATGAAGAGGAATCACCACCTGGGTTATGGAGAATTATGAAGTCTTAAGATAATTTTCTTGTGCTACATTGTGGGGACAAGACATTATCAGTTAGAGCAGGGTAGTTAGCTTGCGGAAAAGAGGTTGTCTGCATCACTATTTTAATCCTTTCTAAACTGGACTAGTCAGTGTTTTTGAAAAATATCCAAAAGGTACATGCACCGTACAAGTAATTGGGGTTAGCATAATCCATGCAGCTGAAGCAGACCATTAAAAAGTTCAGCTAGCAAGAGCACTATTTAAGTGGAGTAGGATCCTAATTTCTCAAATAAGTTACTCCTTTTTTCTCTCTTCTGTACATTACATATCTAGTTGATTAATGATAGTATAGTTATAACTTTTGTCCATCAAAATTATTAGAAAAGCATTCTTATGGTATTACTGTCTCCCTAGAAAAACACTTTCTTTATTAAGCTGCTTAAGATAGCATGGTTTGGCACATCAAACTGATTGGAATAGCCTTGGCCTTACTAATTTAGAAATTTGCATCAATCTGTTCAGGAGCTCCGCATCTCAACTCAAAACTTGCTAAGAGCCCCACATAGAAGTAAGAAATCACAGCGAGCATTACCCAGTTCCATGCTACTCATACCTATGTTCTTGTACAAAAAGAGAATAGAAGAAACAAAATGTCAGGTGATATTTATTAAAGATCAAAAAAACTGAATTCAATTAATTCAGTAGAGTCCATATCCTTGACACCAATGAATTCAAATGCATATGACAAATAAACTGTAATACTGGTGAATAAAGCCAATACAATTAATTCAGTAGAGTCCATATCCTTGACACCGATGAATTCAAATGCATATAATAAATAAACTGTAATACTGGTGAATAAAGCCTCATCAATAGCCAGAGGCTATACCCATCAAATCGCCATGCAAGACAGCACTATCCCTAATATCTCGAAATTTAAGACTTCCAGAAAGAAAACTTGTTCACAAAACATATTGATTGTTGATGGAAAATTGAAGTTAGGATAGAGAAACAAAACATACCAGAATAAAGGAGAAATTGAATTAGAATGGCCGAGGAGGCTTCTCTAGAACTGCAGAAAAATAAACTTCTTTATTATCCTTATCCTTCTTTGGAACCACCATCCATTTGTGTTTCTTGTATCTGAGCTGAAGAAAAATATATAGATAGTCATCCAAGTCCATTTTGGCACAGAAAAACCCATCAATCCAGAGTAATCCTCCAGGCCTCAGAACTCTGTCCCAATCAAAGATGACAAAATCCAGGAACTGCAAATCTATCCAACTATCCAGAAATCGACTAGTATGTATAAGATCCAATGTATTGTCAAAAAAAGGCAACCTCTGATTGATGGTTATGTAAAGCGGAACAAGTCCTCTGAGTGCAATAATCTCATTGAAAGGAGCTCCAAGATTCATAGTAGTAGTAACAATTGTCACATTAAACTCTCGCATTCTAGCAGCAAATGTCCCACTCCCAATACTGAAATCTAATCCTATTCTTATTTCCCCAGGTTTGATATTCAGAATATCATAAATAAGAAATTCTTGATTGTTTGAAGTGTTTTGCACCTCCATCCATTTGGGTAATTCATGCTGTGTGAGATTAAAACATTCAGCACACTTGTAAAATCCTTTTCGTGTCTTATTGTTTGCTAGGCATGTGAAATTCTTGCACTGGTAATGACTCCATCGAACATTTCGATCATCAGGAAGCTTCCAGAGGGATTCGTTGATAGGAAATGGCTTCTGATAAAATTTAGGAGCCCTGGCTAGACATCTTCTTCTAGGTAAAGGATCACATCCATGAACCATTAGTCTTTGAGCTACATGCCAGTCATCATTACAGTAATCTCCAATGTCATACCCCATGTATTCTTCCAGATCTTCCTTCATAGATAAGCAAGCATGGCCTATGCTTGTAAAGGTAGCATTTGCTCCCAGAAAATTCTTCTTACCCAATCTGTTTTCCTTTACTGTTATATATTTGCGAATTTCTTCTATATGAAAGAAATCCTCCATTCCTTTGAATTTCTTCTTCGAATTTCCTGCTAGTTTAAATGAGTCTAGAATCTGGCCATTAGCATTTTCATCTTCAGGCTCTAGATATACTCCAGGAAGTCTTAGCTGTTCCAAAAAGAGTTTGATGGCATCTAAAGGTGGAAGAATTTCGACCAAAAGTGTACTGTATTTCAACCGCTCAGACTCGAGCATCTTTGGGCCCTCAGATTCTTCCTCGCGCGTATCCTCCACTACCTTTCTAATTTTGCTCTGTATTGCCTCAACTTGTTGCTTAACATCATCAAGCTTGGAAGAGAGTTCTAATGTCGAATTGTTGAGATCTTGTTTACTGACATAAAAGGGCTTACAGAGGTTGACTTCGTGCAAAATGAAACCTGCAGAGTAAAGCTTCACTAAACTTGACAAGGTGAGGAGAACTACCAGTACCCCGAGTACTAACTGGAGATTGAACACCACCTTATAGAATTTGCGCCTTGGATGACAAACTAATATCTGCATTTTAGTTTACAATCCAATTCTAATGGATGGAATGCAGCCAATCCTTTTAAAGCCTCTTTGCAAGTAAAAATTTGAGGACGGTTTAATTTATGTATGATGATATCCAAGGCTTCTGTTACATCATAGGCGAGAAACTAAGATCTCTTCCGGAATGCTAGGGGTAGAATACCATAAAAAGTCAACTAGTTTGACAACACCATCCGAATCCCTTGCAATATTGTCACTGAAGGACATGGAATGTCATCAGCTATTCACTCCAGAGATAAGCCTCGGAGAAATTGGCCTATTGAGACTGGAGTTTTGACACTTTTGTTTCCAAGTGTGTGGAGGGGCGGACCACTTCTAAAATATCCTTCCTAGACCTCCAACCAGTTTAACTGCAACAGTTAAATTGATGAGCATAAAATATCTAGCAAATAAAATAGATACTAAGAATGAATATTAGTTTGCTATTTTGAACAGCATAACCACATATCCTCTTTAATCGATACCCGTTGCAGTGATAACTTATTACAACCAGGAGCAGTTGATCTGATAAAAATGACTCAGCGGTGCTCCAGTAGAAGAGTCGGTTGCTAAATTACTAACAAATGATCATTATCTATCAATAATTAAACCCTTATCTCTGAAGCAAACACTCTTCCAAAATAAACTCATAGTTTAAGCCAGGAAAGAGTATGAGGAAACCAGACAGGTCCTAGTATAGAAATCAAAATGAAACTTGGTATCTAGCCTTGAGATGCAGATGGAATTTTCAGGTCAAGGCTTCTGATACAGATGGTATCACCAACAGAAGTATAACCCCCCAATGGATTCTTATTGGGAAAAACAGCAAGAAGATGAAAAAATGAAGGAGACCACGCGGGTGCATAAGGCTGGTTAAGAGATTCAGAAAGCGCTCATCTTCAAAGATGCATGAATGAAAATTTAGTTAGCTTGGCCAAAGAAGCCGGACTATGAAAACATATAAGAAATTAATTCTGCGCTGTTCCCACAGCAGCCATTTAACAAATTGGTTATAGGAAGCAGGACCA
This sequence comes from Cupressus sempervirens, assembly GCA_028749045.1. NCBI lineage: Eukaryota > Viridiplantae > Streptophyta > Pinopsida > Cupressales > Cupressaceae > Cupressus > Cupressus sempervirens. The sequence continues at coordinate 267,566,500 of CM053791.1, read as the reverse complement.
GAACAGCAAAGGTATATTAAAACAGCGAGATCGAAGTTCTAGGAAAATAAGTAAAAACGCACAAAATAAAATCTTTCTTAGTGGGGGAAAACGTACAGCCTACGGTGTGTGTTAAAATTAAAAAATGTGTTCAGGAGCAAGTGGGGAACTCGTTGGGAAGGACAGAGATGGACTTTAAAATTGTACAAAGGCGAAACAAAGCTTTCAGTCTAGGGTTGAATTTGACGGTTCGTTGAATGTCTCAGCATCTTAAACCTTTCCCGCTGTGAAAAGAAAACACAGTTTTTAAAACGTATACCAAACGTATCCAAATGAATACCTGATCCAAATCTACTTATGAACTTGATGGAAAGGATTGTTTTACAGAAAGTGTACGAGTTATAGAATTGCTGATCCTTTTCTCTATGTCTGTTTCGTTGATGAAACGGTTGTAATAGAAAAGAGCAATGGCACATTGGAATATGAAGTCTACCTGAGGACAAAATCAGTGAATGGAACTGTGTAGCTTACAGATTTCAATACAATATAATACTATATTAGCTCACATACTCTAATATAATCCAATATTGTATCAGTTCACAACCTTCAAGTGGAAAGATCACGCTGTTATAGGAATTAAAATAATATTTGTGGAAAAGTTATCAATTTGACATTCGCTAAATGCCAATGCTTTCAAGAAATATTATGGGCAAAATCTGGTTTGACTGAATGTTGTTGCCTTCTCGTCCATTTAAAGAAGTCTACACCAAAATGTGTGATCACAAGACATGGCTTATAACCAATAGATGGTAATTAAAGCGTTTATAAAAGCACAGAAATGGTATCTATTCCATTGACCAAAAATTTATAAAGAAACATCGCATCGTGTGCAAATCAAACTAGATATAATTTTGGTGGCAGTAATTTAGGGATCTTGTAAATGTCAAAGGGGACAAATAGAGAAAATTGAGATTATTCTAGCTTAGGGTAGTACAAAAGAAAATAAAAAAACTGTAAGAGGATTGTATAGAGGCACCCTAATAAGCTAGGGCAATAGAACTGCATCACATTGTAATAAATCATACGTATGAAGGTAGTTATGTAAGGTACACTGTTTTTTTTGGTATTCAATAAAATTTTTACCTTTCTTTTATTTGAAAAAAACTATTTTTTTTCCCAGATTCATCAAAGCATAATGATTTTTTTCTAAATTTTTTGTTGTTTTTGACTAATCAAATGCTGAAATTTTCATAAAAAATCTATGATGTTTTCAATCTTTTGAAAATTGGTCAACTGTTCATTTTTGTGGGAGGATAGCCACGTCCATTATGTAAGGTAGTTATGTAGTGACAAGGTCTTTTATTACTAACAGTTGCAGTGCAATGTTTTAGTCGATAGCAAAATATATTTAGTATTATATTATTTTAACAAAAAATGGGAATGTGCATTTTTTCTTTCTTTCTTTTTTCCCTATGCCCAAGTGAATGAACAATAGCAAGATATACTGCATCATCCAAAAATGGTGGATTTGTTGGCATAAAGGTATTTGCCATTAGTGACAACACTCATTACACAGTTCAGACCGAGTGTCGAAGACACAGGTCAAACCGAGCGTCAAAGACACAGTTCAAACCGAGTAAAGTTGCACTTAGTGTTAATCGAGTGAAGTTGCACTTAGTGTTAACCCAGTGAAGATGTACTTAGTGTTAACCGAGTGGAGTGTTAACCGAGTGAAGATAGAAGCAGTGTTAACCGAGTAAAGATGGACGCAGTGTTAACCGAGTAAAGATAGAAGCAGTATTAACCGAGTAAAGATGGATGCAGTGTTAACGGAGTAAAGATAGAAGCAGTGTTAACCGAGTAAAAATGGACGCAGTGTTAACCGAGTGAAGATGTACTTAGTGTTAACCAAGTAAAGATGGACTCAGTATTGACCGAGTGAAGAAGGACTCAATGTTAACCGAGCTCAGTCGGTTAACAAAGAAATTAGTTTTTACCGAGTGACACTATATCTACCGAGTCACCAATGGTTACCGAGTTCCAGGCAACATTGTATGACTAGTATGAACCGAGCCCCTACCTCTACCGAGTGCATGACGATGCCGTGTAACGTAGTGGAGGTCGTGTATCAGAAGGTCATCAAGTCTGTCTGAAGAACCCGAGTTTATTTTACTATTTGGCCGACTCAGTTATATTTTGTTTACTTGTGTTCAGCCAACCTTGCATCTATAATTACTGAAATGGTATATAATACAGAGTTGTAATTGTTGTAATGGATATGAGACATGTATGAATATATTGTGATACAAGAGACAGATGCGAATTCAACAACAGAGCAGTATATTAGCAAGGTTCACAAGGTGTAGTAAAGACTTCATCAATCACAAGAGGTGATTATTGCAAAGGATCTAATCAAGGTATATGTAGATCTGATTGGTTCATCCTAACAGGTGAATCATCTAAAAATCCTCTAACAAGGTAGACTTGACAGTCTTTGTATAAATCTCCTAACAGAGTGCATACTTGTAAAGTATGTTTTAAATCCTTTAACAAGGTGGATCTAGCAATCCTCTTTGCTCCTAACAGGGCAGATCACCAGAAGTGATCATTGTATGCCTTAACCAGCTAACTTCCTACTGCAGAAAAGAAGCTTTGTGGGTTTCATCCCCACCCCAGTTTTACTTTCTATTTTGGAAGGTTTCTGTTCACCAAAATCTCTGTGCATGTGTTATGAATATTTATTTATCTCTTGCATGCATCAAATTAGGTGAATGAATGATTTTTCAGTTTATGCTGAATTAACTTAAAAGTTGTATTGTTACTGATTCACCCCTCCCCTCTCAGTAACTTGTTATATCTTGAATATTTCCAACAGGATTACGTGTTTCAATGTGATAAAATTTATTATTCTCTAATCATATTTTAATTCACACAGTGAAATGCAATATGTTTCCAACAACCCAAATGTTGTGTGGCATATTTTGCACAGCTTTTCCTACCATTTCAACTTCACAAATTTGCACATTTTGAATACAACAGTTCAGCTTACACTCTACATTATCTCTTAATTGTTTGTGGTGACATTGTTGGAAAGGCTTTTAAGACAACCGTGGTTGTTACTTTTTATTTGTCTTCTCTAACTTTGTATTCTTCCTCTTCTCCTTTTCCTCTTCCTCTTCCCCTATCCTTGTCGTCCTCCCCCCCATCCTTGTCGTCCTCCCGCTCTCCCTCCTCCTACTCCTTTTCCTCCCTCTCCTCCTCCTCATCCTCCTCGTCCTCTTCCTCTTCATCCTCTTCATTATCTCCTCCTCCTCCTATCCTTCTCCTCGTCTTTCTTCTTGTCCTCCTCTTCCTCACCTTCCTCATCTTTATTCTTCTCCTCCTCCTCATCGTCCTCCTCATTTTCTTTGTCTTTCTCATCTCCATCTCCTCCACCTCTTAATATTAAAAATTAAACATATCATTGTTCTATGGAAATTTATAAAATTATTAGGATATTTTTGATATATTATTATTATTATATGAAGTGTTAAAGTTATATAAAAGATATGTGCAATATTTTTGTAAAGAATTTTAGTAAATAAAATATTTTTTGAAGAAAAGTTATCATTTTTACATGATTCGTAACACTAATTATTTATTTGAATTATTATTCATAATGTTTTTAAGTTAGAAAGATTAATATATCGGAGTCCTAATAGTTGTAACTTCAAAGTTTTAGATAATTGAATGAAATGTATTTCTTAGATCCAAGGAAAAAATGTAATAGAATATTAATTCTATGTATAATATTGCATATTGATTCTTGCATTTCAAATTGAATTGAAAATGCAACATTTTATAGGACAATGCATGTGAGACTTTGTATTTTAAATTTCAAAGTAACTGAAAATGTAATAGTTTAGAGGAAAATGCATATTTTAAATCAATAAAAATTATTCCATTGTGAAATATCTTAAATATATATAGTTTTAATATGTCAGTTGATTCATGTATTTTAGATTGAAGAAGAGTTAAAAAGGTGAAATTCAAAATATGAATTTCATTCATGTTACATAGATAGGAGTTTTCCATAACTTATTAGAATTCATTGTTGTATTTTCTAGGCATATTGTGTTCCTCTAGCTCTCTCATCTGAATACACCAAAGCAAAGAATTCATTAGTGTTGATGGACAAGTTTAGATAAAACAAAATTATTAAGTTATTGCAATACATTTATTAGCTAATTTTGATCTACTTATATTAAATTAATTTGATATAATTATGCAGTCTAGAATTCTAATAGATTATTAGTTCCTACCATAGGGAGGTGAATTTATAATGTTTCAATAGAATTTATTAAAAAGCTTGTCTAGAATTCTAATAGAGTATTAGGGAGGACTGTCGGGGTATGCGTCTACGCATGGATTTTTAGATGATAGTCCCATTGCACCTTCCTTTGTAGACATCTTCAATTCAAAAAATGTCTTGCACAGAGTTTTGTAGTTTTCGTCAATTGAATGTAAGCCACATGGAAGCTCTCTCACCACACACAGTTCATGGTGCTTGCTCCAATTGATTGCGTCCCCATATTTAACCGATGGGCAACTGTGTATTTTCTTCTACATTTTTTCACATTTTATGTCATTACACAAGCAACCAATTGATTTTTAGGCAATCAAAAGGAACCTGACTGACGGTAAATTTTGCGAACAAAAGGGACAACTTGGAGAAATCACAGACTTACTAGGAGTTTTATGTGGGTCCCTTAGGCTTATGGCCTCATGGACATCATTAAAAATCTTTCATTTCATTTCTTTTCTTAGTCTAACCGGCTAATTACTATACTTGTCATTCACTTGTGCCAAGTCCTCCATGTTGCACAATTTTTCCTATTTTAATATTTAAAAATATTTCTATTGTCAATTATTTTTATCTTATAATAAATATTTACTAGCAATTGCATCTTAGGGTGCGGTATGCCCAAAGATATTAAAGATCAATTAGAAATAAAATAAATATCTTTCAAACTTTGATTGTAATGCCTTGCTCTCTCTCACATTGATAAATTAAAGTTATTCACAAAATATCGTAAGTGACAGTTGCTAATATTGAATGTTTAATTTGACTTTTGGTAGTTCTAAGAATGAAGATAATTGTTGACGATGATGTGGTTGTGGTAGCTAATATACCATGGCATGAGAATGAAGCCACACAGTCAAACTCATTGACCCATGTATCGACTCAATAATAAATAAAAAAATCTATTTATTATTTTACTAAGTTTCTTTATTTCTATTAAAAACATATAAAATATATTACATCAATATAATGACTATTATACTAATAATTGAATAACAAATATCTTACAGCTTACATCTTTGACTAAATTTTTTTTGATGAACAATCCCTTTCTATTAATAAACTAATATGCATATTACATATTCACAAAAAAGGGGTCAAGAAATACAAGATCACCCCATGAAAGTTCACATGGCAGAAGTTGAAAACAACAACTATTCAATGTATTCACCCAAAAAAACATATAAGCATACCCCTCAGGCCACAAGAACAATGCCAACCGAAGGGGGATTATCGTGATCATTATAACCCTAGGAATCCCTAGGATTGGCAGGTGGACTAGGAACAATCTAGCCATTAGCAACATCTTTATTATTACCTTTCTTTTTATCTTTCTCCTACACCCATGGTGGAGAAATTGATAGATCCAGGTGAGGAAAAGACCACTTGGAGCAACCAAAACTAGGAGGAGCAATAGGAGGGGGAGCCACAAGATTTGAGGACCAACCAAAACCACAGTGAGGTGGAGAAGCCGAGCGACACCACCAACCCGCATCACCACCAATAGGAGAGTAATGATGGGGAGCCTATGAGGGTAGCATATGCAAACAATGAGCAAAAGAATTGCAACCCCAATGGCGGCCCTAGGGTGGAGTGTGATCAGTTGAATAGTCAGGAGGAACTCTAGCAACTATGCAAGGTGGATTACCCCAATGATTGAGCAATTCTTGAAGTGGGCCACCTCCAACGCCACCTTGTTGACCTAGACCCAGATCTGCAACATGACATTATTACAAACGCATGCTTTAGTATACATAGCAACAATGATATCAAGAAAGTTGTGAGTGAAAAGAACAATATTCCTATCTTTCCATAAGGTAAACAAAATCTCCATCTTGAAAGTATGCCAAATCTAGGTAAATTAACAAGGAATACTTAGGGAATCACCCAAAACAATCATGTGCCAAGAAAAGGGTTATGGCCTTAAAGGCTTTAAAAAATCATGTATCCAGTGCCAATAGTTCTAAGCACACCCACAGAACCAGAAAATATGCAAAAATGATTCAAGATGTCTGCAAAAAGGACACTAAGGATCAGGAAAACCAAGGTGTTTCAGCCATAGCACAAGGGGAAGCCCTTGAAATAGCAAGCACCAAAAAAAATGGGCAATCTTAGGCTCAATGATAGTGTCCCAAATAGTATCAAATCGAACCCTCCAATGATGAGGAGAAGATTGAAGATGCCACTGCTAGTTGAGGGTATCAACCATAAGGAGATGAAGAGAAAGCCGTTGATACCCTAAGTTGGACTTATAACTGGTGAAGGGCATGGAAGGATACCACTTCCAATCTTTCCACCAAGGTCACACATACTGGATTCCCAACTTGTGAAGCAAATGATCGAGAATGGTAGAAAGCAAAAAATCAAAAGTTTGTCGATTTGGACACAAGATAGAATTGGGCCTGCATATCCTTCAAAGATCTTATACTCATAGAGACCCTAGAGAAGAGGTCCTTAGGAGTCTTTGTAAGAATTTTCCTTAGGGAAAAATCACCCAAGACCAAGGAACTCAAGCACAAGCACAATAGTAGACCAAAAGAGTATGATCAGAATGATGATATGATATCCATTCCATGTATAAGTACACTAGGAGTGCCTATATATAAAGGTCTTTGGAATGCATCTAGAATGCATATGAATCAACAACATGATAAGTCATATGACCAGGCACATGTCCACTAGATATGGGTTATCCTCCATTAAGCACAAGAGTAAGTGTGATGATGAGAGGATAAACCTACAACGGTGTAGCATGCAAAATTATGTTATAGACACCATGTGCTAAATTAAGAGTGCTAATAACTATGTTGTCTACATGAAAACTCAGTTAATTATGCAAACTCTAGTGTTGTAGACACCATGAGCTAAATTAGAGTTGCTTACTCCAGTGTTGTCAACATGACAACTCATAAGAGTATGCAAACTCCTAAGTGTCTCACCTAAGAAATAACAAAATAATGCATAATAATGAAATAATGCATTAACCTAAGTAAACTTAAGTAAAGTGTAATAAGTAAATACTTATTTACACCAACACCCCTCCTTAAGTGCAACTTAGGAGAATGCACTTAAGCTTACAAAAGCTAGAATGAAATGCATGATGGGTCCCAACTAATAGGCCATGTTAGGTACCCATGTACATAATGAAATGCAATCTCTCATAAAGTGGAGAAAGAGGGAAAAATTCATAGGAAAAACCCTCCCCCAAAAAGAGAGATGAAAAAATAAGATGCATGGATGGATGGAGTAATCAAGACCCCCCCATTATGACATACATCAAGTATATGCAATAGAGAAATATGAGAAGAACATAATTCCAAAAGAGGAAAAGGTCCTCCCCATAAAAGAGAAGAAGAAGGAGACAAGGTAGTCCCCCCCCCCCCCCCCCAATGTAGAGTGTCAATCAATGATAGCTACTCAAATGTAGAATCTAATCCAAGACTATTGAATAATGTTTCTCCCCTTTGGAAGAAACAATATCATAGGTACATAAGAGATGCTTCCCCTGTGTGTAGAAAGAATCCCAATGATCTATGATACCTTTGAAACTTGTTCAACTATCCCTGTGTCGATACTGATTGTTGCCCCTTCTAATGTGGCTGAAAAAAATAATGTCAGATCTAGCAAGGATGTATGTAGAACCTGTCCCAAAGAGTCTACTACCTCCTCAACTGATAAAGAGACCTCCTGCAACTGTTGTACATAAGAATCCACAATCATATCAGCCTGTAAAGATTGATCATGTAGAGAATGGACATGAGGGTCAGAGTAATTCCTCGCAACAACTAAAGAAGGATCTTCTCCATCAAAGAGAAGATGTATATCATCAATGATGTCTTCCAAATCTATTATGTGTGGCTCCACCAAACAAACCTGAAATGTTTGTCAAGAAGTCATCCATTGATGTTGGAGCTAGAAGACAAGGTGTACCCTGTTGTGCTAGACCTATCACTATGGCAATATATGCATGTGGAATGTGTTGATAATGTGACCTCTCTTTGCATCTATCAATAAGATCCCACATATATGAGTATGTTGAACCACTATCGCTAGTGTCACTATCAGTTTCCACAATGTATGAAGTGCGAAGAGGAATAGTGGATAAGTTGGGTGAACTTTCCTCAAAGTGTACATTCCTCTCTATGAAAATCTCAAGAGTCTCAATATCCATAAGTCTATATGCCTTAACACCATCTTCATATCTGATGAAAGTACAAGGCCTAGGTGGTGGTGTCTTGCATCCCTTGGAAGATATGTTTGCCCATGTTGGACAACCGAAGACTCTGAAGTGTTTCACAATTGGTTTTTTGCTGCACCATGCCTCAAAAAAAGTATTTCCATCTAAGACATTATGAGGAGACCTATTAAATATGTGATTGGCACTACGAATAGCTTCGACTTGTAATGATGGATCAAGAGAGTTGGCTTGTATGATGCAACTTGCCATAGACTTAAGAGTTTGTACCATCAATGTTGCAACATCTGTCTTATGCAGACTTAATGTTGGTGGATTCTGAAGATCAATACCCTCAAGTTTGCAAAATTTTGTAAGTCTTTTGTTCACATTCTACTTTCATTGTCCATCTTAAGAACTTTGATGGCTTTCCTTGATTGTTGTTCAACATGACTCTTGAAGGTTAGAAACTTGTCCAACACTTCATTCTTATGATGAAGAAAGTAGACAGATGTGTAGTGTGAAAAGTCATCAATGAAAGTGAGTATGTAGTGACCCTGGCTAACTGATGTGACTGCAAAAGGACCTGCTAGTACCATGTGAACCAACTGAAGAACAACTGGTGCTCTTGAAGACTTCCCTTATCAAACTTCTCCTCTAGATGCATATCCACTAAACATGTTGAACATTCACCCTTAGAAAAGTTGATTGTAGGTAGACCTTTGACCATATTGTTTGAGAAAAGTTGTTGAAGATAGTGGAAGGCAAGATGTCCATACCGCTCATGCCATAATTTGGATTGTGAATTGGATTGAGTTAATAAGGCTTGTGAAGGAGACTTGGGCACAAAATGGGAGAAAGAATACAACCTTGTGTCATGATTAACTTTCCCCACTGAAACCAATGAATCATTTTTCAGAGTGCATACCTTTACTGAGTCAAGAAGGAACTCAACTTTGTGGCCATCTCCAAGGTGAATCATTTGGTAAATTGAGAGTAGATTTGAGCTTAGGTTAGGAACATAGAGAATGTCTTTGAACTCTCCATTTTCCATCTCCACTTGTCCTTTACCTTCAACTTCCATTTTTGTATTATCTCCTACAAAGATGTGCAGTACCTTGGACTACTTCAATGAAGAAAAATCTCCTTTTGAAGAACCCATATGATATGAGGTACCTGAGTCAAGAATCCATTCCATTGAAAAACTTGAATTTGCCATGAGTGGTTGTACTTTTCCCTTTGAATCTAATGAAGATCCTTTCTCCTTATAAGCATTAGGCAATGGAAGATTGTGTTTCTTTATGATGTTCGTTAACTCATCAATCTTTTTATGATAACACTCATGTTCATCATGTCCCAACTTCTTGCAATAAGCACACTTTTTCTTCTCCTTATTATTGTCCCCCTTCTTGTTTGAATTTGAGGAAGACTTGCCTTATTGATTTGATTGTGGTGTTTTCTTTTTTGAATCCTCTTGTGTGTTATGTTTCCACTTCTTCTTCTTGCCCTTTCCTTTATTTGAAGTTTGAGAACCCCATTACTTGCCACCAATGCCTTTGACTTGGATGACTTGAGAATCCCCATTGATTGCAACTTCTTTTCTTCTTCATCCAATAGTATAGCATAGCGATCAAAAGTGACTTTCTAATAGGCATATACCCTAATGTAGTATTTGAGGTGTTATAAGAATAAACAAAGGTGGAATACTCAAATGATAACTTATTATGAATTGGATAGATTAACTTATCATCTTTAATAGGACTCCCACAATAATCAAGCTTCATTCTTAATTCATTCACCTTTATGATAAATCCTATATCTAATCAAATGCCTTAGGATCTAAGGAGACAAGCTCATCTTCAATTTTGTAAGCATCTTCCTCAAACACTTTACCATATAGGTTTTGGAGGGTATCCCAAGCTTCCTTAGATGTATGAGACTTCTGGATCTGATATATGATCTTGTCTTCGACCCCCAAACAAATATCACCTAGGGCTTTCCTATCCATTATTTCTCAAGTAGAGATGTCACTTAAACCCCCCAAAAAAGATGCTTTTGGCACTTTATATGTAGTGCGTTTTCAATGGCCACTTGCCAATTTTGGCCTTGGTGGACTTCTGATTTTTCCTATTTACAACCTCCTTATGGAGTTCAAAATTAGAACATTACAATGTATCTCAAATATAAAACGATTCTGGAACATTACAATGTATCTCAGATGTACAACAATTCTAAAGTTATATCAAAGCATTACAATGCAGAAAAGGACCTAATTTTGAAAGTTAGACTTTTTTCCACACAACCCTATAATTTGATTATAGATCTAGAAAGTAGATAAAAAATAATGCACTTTCAAAAAAATAAAACCTATTTTTGAGTCCAGATGAGCCCATACGGAGCATTTGAAGTTGCAAAATGTAGGATTAAACAAGTACAGTTGCTAAAAGATGCCATTTTTGACAAATACAAACATCAAAACTAGAAAAGAACTACACCACTAAAATGTTTAAGAAATTCTAGCCCAAAAAAAAAAATTGCACTTGATTTGGAGTCCAGATGATTTAGATATGGCCTCCCAAAGTCGGACTACCAAATCAAAAATCAATTTGGAGAGGGGTTGGATCAACAAAAGATGAGGTTAAATTTGACAGTCAAATGGTCATTGTAGCATTTCAAATTTGCTTAGGAATGATGCTCAGACAATCGTCAAATTTAGGCTCATAAAATGATGACATCAGTAAAAACTTTGCCCCATGTTGTATAGACGATGACATGGATCTCAAACTATGTGTCAACAATGACTGTATTATTGATGTGGCAATGATTGTATTCTTCCCTGTCATCATCATGGTTGCACAGCGGTCCATGTGTCACACAGAAGGTGCTTATTCAGTCGCTGATGTCGCCAAGGGGTTGCATGGCCAAAAAGTCATCACAGGATCACTATCGGCTAGAATTTTAAGCGGGAGCTGGAATATACCTTAGCATAGCTAGAGATGCTTGTCAGTACTGATAACCCTATTTGCAATTGCCAGAAAAGTTACAACATGCCCAGAAGATGTTTCAAGCACTGAAATTCTTAAAAGATATCCCCCATTGGTGAGAAAGATGCATGCTATGATTTTTCAAAGTGCAAAGCCGTGGAGTTAAATGCAAATGGGTTGCCAGTGATATTAGGTTTGTTGTGGAGTTGGGTCGTGTGACCGTCAGTGAAGTATTAACCAGTCACCAGAATTCAATGCAGCCAAAAATATGTAGTGCCACAAAATATGAAAGGAATATTCTACGAATATTCCTTGCAAGGGTCGGGGTGTCATTGCCTGGTTCCTGCAAAAAAAATTCTCTGCAAGCTTGACTAGGCAAAAAAAAAATTGAAAAATTCTGAAAATAATTGCAGAGAATAATTAAAATTCAGACTTGAAAATAAAATTTGCAGATCAAATAAATGACCCAGGTTGCAAATCAAGTGTTCAGGTGCCAGTTTGCAAAAAAAAATTGCTTCAAAATCAACTTTGGCCTGGCATAGGCTAATTTATAGCCAATTTTCACTGAATTGACATTTTGGACACAATGGTGAGGTCCTCTTTGGCTCTAGACACTTCCAATTTCTGCGGATTCTTTGGATCTAGGTCAAGGTGTTGAAGCAATAATGGTCTCAAACAACTATGTGAAGAGAATCTCCCTGAGCCTTGATACCATGTAAGAATTTGCCTTAGGGAAAAATCACCCAAGACCAAGGAACTCAAGCACAAGCACAACAGTAGACCAAAAGAGTATGATCAGAATGATGATATGATATTCATTCCATGTATAAGTACACTAGGAGTGCCTACATATAAAGGCCTCTAGAATGCTTCTAGAATGCATAGGAATCAACAACATGATAAGTCATACAACCAGGCACATGTCCACCAAATATGGGTTATCCTCCATTAAGCATAAGAGTAAGTGTGATGATGAGAGGATAAGCCTACAAAGGTGTAGCACACAAAATTATGTTGTAGACACCATGTGCTAAATTAAGAGTGCTAATAATTGTGTTGTCTACATGATAACTCAATTAATTATGCAAACTCCAGTGTTGTAGACACCATGTGTTGAATTAGAGTTGCTTACTCTAGTGTTGTCAACATGAAAACCCATAAAAGTACACAAACTCCTAAGTGTTTCACCTAAGAAATAATAAAATAATGCATTAACCTAAGTAAACTTATGTAAAATGTAATAAGTAAATGCTTACTTACACCAACAGTCTTAATGTCATGTTTGAAAAAATGTAGAGTACTGGCACCTTGAGTCTGAGCTAGAGGAATATCCTGAATGGAAAATAGTGGAGACCACCAAAGGTTCTGTTGATTCAAAGAAAGCTCATCATGAAACTCATCACTATCCTAGCCAAGCCATGGCTTCACAACTTCCCAAGCTTTCCAAATGCTCTTGATAACAAAAGAGCCTTGGCTATGAACATGTTCCTACATAATGAGAAGGGTTTAAAGACCAATCCCCTTCCACGTAGGCCTATTGACAGGAAATCCAAAAGAGATACAGTGTCAAACCAACACTTTCCATGCTTCATCGCTAGTGAAAGCATGAATAATCCACTTACCACAAAGAGTAAGCCCTTGCTTCTATGTGGAAAGAAGGCCAAGACCCCTAAACTCTTTAGGGAGACAACATAAATCCCAGGCAACCATGTGCAATCCATGATGATCAAAACCAAAAGCCCAAAGAAAGTCATGAAGCAAGCATTCTAGCTTGAGGTAGGAAGATTTTGAGGAAGCCCAACAAGAGGAGCAATACACACAAGTAGCAATCAACACTTTCGAGCAAATCTAGAATTTCCTCACAAGAGAGAGGGGGTAAGCCAGTAGTCAAGCTTTTTCTCAATTTTCATGAGCACAACATTTCAAAAATCCACTAGAGAAGATTGAAAGGAAAAAGGGATACCCAAAAAATCAAAAATCTCCCCTTGAGTGACCCATTTCCACTCAAATTGAGCAAGCCAAGGTGGAGCTGAAAGAAAAGATTGCCTACAATAGAGGGTCTTGTGCCATTGAATAGTCGAACCAAAAGCTTGACAAAAGGTATCCAAGCATTGTAAGGCATAAGTGATATTCTCCTCCTCTTCCAGAAGAGTGAGAATTGAGTCATCAAAAAGTGACCATTGACAAGCTAGGAAGAAGACTCGGGCAAGAAAATGTCATGCACCAAACTAGAAGAAACAAAGTGAGCAAGTAGGTAACCAAAACCTTCAGTAGTGAGAACATATAAAGTTAGAGCCAGAGGGCAATCCTAACGGATGAATTGAAAAATCCTAAAGGCTTTTGATTCAGAGCTATTGGTTGTAATACAAGCATTAGCATTTCCAAAAAGCATCTTCATAGATGAGAGAAAAAATAGGGTTGAAACCCAAAGCCAAGAGCATAGCCAAAATGAAGGACCATTCAATTTGATCATAAGCTTTGTCAAAATCAATTTTCAAAAATACAGTTTGTTGGTTAGACTTGCAAGCCCACTTCATGACTTCCTAGACAACAATGATGTTTTCAAGAATATATCTAGATTTGATAAAACTAGTTTGCTCAAGTCATACGATTAAGGGAAGAAGATGTCGAATCTTGAGAGCTAAGGCCTTAGCAATGATCTTGTATGACACATTAAGCAAGGTGATGGGCCGCTAGTTGCAAATATCCTCAGGGTCACTAGCTTTAGGTATGAATTTCATGTTTCCTTTGTTAATAATGGCTCCAAGACTTTTAGTATGATATGCTTCAAGATAAACTTTGTGCAAGCTTGGGCCAATAGACTCCCAAAGGTGCTTGTAAAATTCACAACGAAATTTGTCACACCTAGGGGACTTGTCATCTGCCATAGAAAAGACATCCTCCTTGAGGTCCTTGATAGTGAGAAGTTGTTGACAAGAAGCCCATTGCTCAACTATTAGGCAGTTTGGAGAAACAAAAATACACTTTCTGAGAGCTTCCTCCAAGGCAACCAAATTTCCCTATGAAGTAAAAACATTTTCATAATGGTGCACAAAATCTTGTAGGATGTCAAGGAGATTGGAAAGAATAGTATTTCCCTATTTAATCTTTTTAATCCCAATGTTGGTATGATGGGCATTGAGGACCTCAAAGAATTCTTTAGTAGCTTTGTCACCAATCTATAACTAGTGGAGGTGAGCTTTGATTTGGGTACCCTGAGCAACATAGTTATCAAGCAATTTGTTTTTCATGGTGAAGCTTGGCAAGCTTGACTTACAAATTTGAATCAAATGGGTTAGGGGAAAAAGCTTTAGAAGCCTTCCTAAGAGCCATGGATTAGTTTCATAAGATCTCTTTCTAAAAATAGCTAATTATCACCCGTAGATGTGAAGAAACCTAGTAGTTCTGGTAATAGCATCATTCCACCATTAAATCCAACTAGATTGAGAGAGGGGTCCTAGCTCCAGGTTCCAGACATGCAGAATGTGAGAAATAGTAGAAGCATGCATCAATACTGATGTGTCAAGGAAAAATTGTGTTTTGACAGATCATTGGAAATCAATTTGCCAAGAAATGGTAAAATAAATGGGATAGTGATCTGACAACATCACATTTGGCAAGGGAATGAAAAGTAACTCTCAATCTTCAAAAAAAGGGAAAAAATGATTGAGCAACAATCATGGCATGATTAAGACATTTTAATATATAGCTTGAGCCATCTCTAAAGTTAGACCATGTGTGCCAAACCCCACTTTACTGGTGGCGATTAGCATTGGGATAAAAAAGGCCCAAATTATTGCGCATAAAGTACCATGCTTCCCTTTCCCTAGTTGTCTAGTGAAAAGGAAATATACCTTCTTTGTTAGAAGTTAGCTCAACCATATTAAAATCGCTACAAACAACCCAAGTAGCTAGGGGCAAGTTGTCAGCCATCCAACACCAAAGTTGAGATTGTTCCACAACATCATTGGGAACATAAACATTAACTATTCCAAAGGAATGATTATTGATAGAAAGAAAAATCCAAATAATTTGTTGCATGGGGTCAGAGCCATGCAATATAATAATAGAATTAAGATGAGGTGAAAGGAGAGTAACTACACCACCTCTACCAACTTCGTGTTGAGAAGTAAACATAATGTCATCCGACCATATGATGCGACAGGCAGAAGAAAGCATGAAACCAAAGATTTTAACTTCTTACATACAAAGGAAATCTAGATTACCAAGTCTATGATGGGTATCCTGAACATAGTATTTTTTCGAGAGGTCTGTAAGACCTCTCACATTCTATGATAAAAAAATTTCATGAAAACTCTTTCATATCTGTCTCATCCTCAAGTGAGGAGTAGCTATTATAAGGTTGTAACTAGGTTAAGACCAGAGGGAAACCCTTTAATAATAATGACTTATTGCTTCTCTTCTAGTTTCTCAGCATGTGATAGTGGACTACAAGAACATCGCAAATTCTATGTCTCAATGGAGGATGTAACGAGTAGAGTATGAACCACTATTGGAGTTGTAGCCCTCATAGCTGCCTTAATCTCCTGAGGAGAGTTTGAAACCTATAAAATGATAGGAATTAATTCTTGTGAAACTATCATCGACCCTATAATGACTAGGGTTTGCCCTCCATTCTGCACCAGAGGGTGGAATTTGATGCTACATTCAATTGTTTGGGGGCCAAGGAAGCCTTGCCTTTGCACCTAATAGTGATCCATTCCTCTTTTTGTTTTCCTTCCATTGGCCTGACAAGAGCATCCTTGGATGGTGGTTTAACCCTAGGCACTGCCAAAGGGCAATCCCTAGTCTTTGTTTTGCCGGCTGACACCTATAACAGGTTTTTGCCAGGTTCAAATAAAGCACCTTCTAAGAGAAGGTGTGGGAACCAACCTGAATCTCCACAGAATCCTTGAGATCCTTGGAGAGATCAACCTTAATGCAAACACATTTTTGAGGGTGAGCATTGAAAAACTTATCATGTTCCTTAGTAACAACTTTTCCAAGAGTGTTGGCAATGGACTCAATGAATGACCAACAAGGTAGGGGGAGACCAAGAAAATCAACTCAAATAGGAACCCTAATCTTTTTGTCATAAGAGACTGTAAACTCTCAGGATTTCCTTTGAAACACAAGCAAGGAGGAACGATCTGACCAAGGGCCAATGCCAAAGACTGCATTGGCCTAGGACAAGTTAGCAAAGAAAAATAATAAAAAAACCTTGGGTAAGGTTTTGCACAGCTTCAAGGTGGACTCTATGAGGGGTCTAGCATGTGGTAACTCATTCTCTAAGCATGGCTTCGAGAGGAGTCCTACCCACAAAATACATTATCAATGTATATTGTTTTAACCATTCACATGTAGCATCAAATTTTTTTAGAGGAAGAATAATATTAGGATTACCTCATGGAAGACCTTCAGGATGAGCTTGCAAGGACATTTGTTCAATGGACCAACATAGCTATTCGAAGAAGCAATGTGAACACTAGTATCAACTACTGGGTCATAGCTGGCTGGGGCCATTATAACTAGCCTTAAAAACTTCCACACTAAATGTGGTTTGACAAATGGTAGACTCAGGAAGAAAGCTCAGACAGAGAGCCATACACAAGAGACACATGAAACCCTAGCAGAGTGAAAATGAAAACCAACTATAGAGAATTGACTACATTTTTAATCATAGATATACTATATTAAATTTTACATCTTAGCAAGAGCCTACAACACAATGGTAGATTGTGAGCTTCTTTTATCTAGGAGGTCTTGGGTTTGAGTCTACTCGAGCTTAATTAATAGCTTCTTCTCTTTTATTGGTAAATGGTCGAAGCCTAGATTAATTATTGTTATTTTTTGTAATTAATTATTTTTATGTGTTAAGCGAATTTGAACCCAAGACCTCCCACGTGAGAGGCTCACAAGTTACCATTGTGTTGTAGGCTCTTTCCTTGAGCTTAAATAATAAATAATAATTAATCATAACACATAATAAATAATCTTGTCTTCAACCTTTTATTGATTTAAAAAAATTACATCTTATTTACTCCTATTCCACTCCAACATAACCTATATATCTAGTCAATTGAAATAATGAGGTTGAAAAAAATTAAATACTACACCTAGATTTATATTTGTTTAAATTTAGGGAAGCTCAACCCACAAATCCCAAGAATCACTACATGCAAACACATGTTACAAAAAGAAGGGCAAAAACTATGGAGGCTCGAATTCACAAATCCATAAGAGATGAGACATTCTTGATGTTGAAAAGAAATTGGTATTCAATAAAAAAATATTATTACAAAGACAGATCCATCCTTTTAAAGGAGATCAAAACTCTAATAGGCAACTAGTCTAAGTTGCATGCTAATAATTAATAAAAGAATTAATTATTATATACCTAAAGTTTAGGTTAAGTAAACTAGGGATAATAAGACAATATCTTATTACTCTAACACCCTCCCTCCCCCCTCCCTTCCCCCTTCCCCCTTAAGATAAACTTAGGGAGTAGATAAAAACTTAGAAATTGCTATTGAAGAGGTACAAGGCCTAATGAGGTACCCAAGCACATCCAAATCTCTGTAAAGAGGAGAAATAGAGAAAATCACATGGAAAAAACCCTACTCCAAGAAGAGATGGAAAGAACATTTGAAAAACTAATGAAGGACTATAGAAGCCTCCAAATTAGAGAATGTATCAAAAGATAGGAACAAAAGATGGTCATAAGGAACACCACTAAAGCATGAAGAAGCTACAAAGCTCTATCAAAAAGTAACTGTTGATCTGAAGAACCTCCACTAGAATCGAACCTAAGTAGAGAAGACTATAATATGCTTGAGTGCCTTCAAAAGAAACTACTCGAGTTAGGAGGCACACAAAGGCAAACAATTGAACTCAAAGATACAAATGGTATGAAACACCAAAGCCTGAAGAGATGATCGATCAAACATGAAAAGTTGCATACAAAGTAAGAATGAAAAGAAGAGTGTCTATATGGTAAATGATCCATCTCACTGGAAAGCATAGGTACTCACCCACTACATACACATAGTACATAGGAACAAATATTGAATACATAGCTCACTCCATTGAACCAAGGAATCATAAGAACCAACAAAAGAATACCCCCTAATGTAGATAAGGGTGAGGTGATAGGCAACTAGAAAAGCGAGCCAATAGAACTACATGTCAAGGAACCACGACCAATATGCACAAAAGAAAACATAATAGTACCACGAGATGATCAATCTCATACATTTTGTGAGGCTAATGCAATGGAATGAATACTCACTTATAAAGGAAGATAACAAATAAATCAAGACATCAACACCCTATGGCACTTTAATTAGAGTAATGCATGTACAATAAGGCATAAAATATGGTGAATCCCAAGAATATAGTAATCTATATGAATGTCCTCATATGATATTGCTCGAATCATAAAGAAAAATAAGACAAAATAATTGAAGAAAAAATATATATGCAATGTGACACTTTATCTCAGTGTGTTTGTATAAATACATACAATGGATGTCTATAAAGACCAAAAGAGAACCCATGACAAGTCATCTGAAGCAATGAAAATGATCCCTGAGCCTAAAATAACCAAGATATTTACTAGGATGTAAAAACACAAAAACCTAAATAGGATGTACGTATAGCACAATCTATACAAACAACTAGCATCAATAGAAAGAGCATATAAATACCTTTCCAATGATATAAAGAATTCCCAAATTAGAGATCGGATGCTCAAGATATGTCTCCAAGAGTGAAAAAGTGAACTCTTTACTTTGACAAAGAAAAAAGCCATAAGAATGCATCAAAACTAAAAAATATATTTATCATCATGATAAGCTCAAAAACGTCTTTTTGACAATATCTTGTTTGTAGAAAATGGAGTTCGTATGCCTAAGATATGAATAGAAAACCACTGCTCGGTCGAAACTGAGCCAAAAGGAAAAAAAAGTGTGATAATGCATGCATTGGCATCGATAGGTGACAAGCCAAAATTTTATGGTCAAATGGTTGTTGAGGCAAAAAAAATTCCATAAAATTAACCAAGATGCCAAAAAAAATCCAGCTTGCCAAAAAAGATGACCATGCTAGAAAAAGACAATCATAACAAAAAAGCTTGCTAGAAAAAATTGACTGGTGTTGGAAAAATATTTTCGGTGGTCATAATAAGGCATGTACCGAGAATAAAATCCTCTTATGTATGTCAAACAATGCTTGCATAGGCCAAAAAACTATCTTTGGTTTTCTACAAAAAATACATACATGGTGAAATACCACCCATGGAAATTGTTGGTGGGAAAAACTACTGTGCATGAAACTTGCTCCCTAAAAACCACCAAAGATCTCTAAAAAATCATCAATTACTGGAAAAAAAACCACCAATGTCACTAAAAATTGCCTATTAAAAAGTCAAAGAAGAGGACTGGGCCTAGTGCATGGTCCAAGGAACCAATGTAGGTAGGTGATCCAAGGAACCCGCCTCCCAAATTTGAAACTAGCATGGGTTGAAAAATGAATCCCAAAAAATAAGGGTACAATCATTGCTATCAATGTAGGTCTCAAGTGGGGCAGGAAAAAAAGGCTAAAACAGTCTAATGGGTGAACTGTCTAATGGAGCACTTAGATACAAGGGCGAGACCCAAAAAAAACTCTCCTCCCCTTTTTTCAAAACATTAATGCTTCCTTGACTTTTTTTATTAAAAAAATGCATGCATGCAATTAGATATCATTTTTTAAAAAGAAAACAAAACAAATTGTGATATATTCTTTGTAAATAAAATTTGAAATTATCACCTTGGAGTGTGTGACCTTAGGCCAAAAAAAATTGGCCACAGATTGCAACGTTATCCAAACTAGATGTATTTTATATGAAAATGAGGGTTTTTGGAAGCTCTAAGCTTGACCATGATGTTTGTTTGAGTTCAAAGTGACTATGAATGAAAGCACCCCATATCCAATACAAAATCCTCTGAAAATATACAAATCTAAAAATTATTTTCAAATCTCTCATGAAGAGAATAGAGGCATGAAAGTTTGGAGCTTTTATATGATTGAAGTTGAAAAGAAAGCTCAACTTAGAGCTCCCAAGAATAACTGCATGCAAACACCTATCACAGAAAGAGAGGAGCAAAAGTTATGGAGGCTCGAACTCATAGATCCATAAGAAATGAGACATTCTTAATGTGCAAAAAAAAAATTGCTTATCAATCAAAAAGAGATTCATCTTTATAAAGGAGATCAAAATCCTAATAAGTAACTAACTTAGGTTGCATGACAATAATTAATAAAAGAATTAGTTATTAAATTTCTAAAGTTTAGCTTAATTAAAATTGAGATAATAAGAAAATATCTTATTTCTCTAACAACATTTAAAAAAATAAATTCTTGCATTACCATAAAATTTTTATTCAACTCTAATAAATTCATGTAATTAACACTCTCGTATTATCTATCTTATAATTAACATGTTTTATGTTAAATAAACATGACATATAACTTTGAACTTAAATAAATTTATTTTAACATCAATAAATTATTTTATTAATGTTGTATTTTATATGATTTATTAATTGGCAAAAATTGAAAGTCTAATAAGTCAAAAATATATTCTATTGGTATAAAGACTATTAACTAGTCTGGTTTCTTGGGTAACACCTCATTTGAGAAGAAATATATATTAGTTGAGTATACTCAAACCCAAGATCTCCCACAGAAAAGGCTCACAATTTATGACACCTAGATTTATATTTTGTAAAACACGTCCTTATATTACCATTAAAATTTCATTCAACTCCAATAACTTCATATAAGATACTTACCATTCTTAAATGCTCACTCTACAAAATTTTCCAACTTAATTCTAAAAAATAAATTAAAAATAGAACAATATTCTCATATTATCTCTCTTATAAATAATATATATTTTGTTAAATAAATATGATATATAACTTTCAATTTAAATAAATTTATTTTAACATTTATAAGCATTGTATATTATATGATTTATTAATTGGTAAAACTTGAAAGTTGAATAAGTCAAAAATATATTCTATTGATATAATTGTTTATCTCCAAGTCATGTGGTCTATTAGTGTCGAACACTTGGTTATTTCCTAGGTAGAGTTGGTCAGTCATTGTTGTGATCGAGCCCCCTGATGAAGGTTGAATAATGTACTTAGATTTGTTCACTTTTAAATTTTAGCCAAACAATTCTTAGGTTGCTGAGCACCCCAATATGGACAGAGTGACAGTTTATGCCAAGTGAATTAGTCAACAAACGTTGAGCAAAGAAGATTTAGTTCATGTCGAGTGAGATAGTTATTTTTGAGCATACAAAAGCTGAGGGGACATCATGAATATTAGTTGTGACCGAGTGTCAGGGTATTTAAGTGTTAAGTAAACTAGTTTTTGCATATGTATTTGTGATGGCACAAACACTTATGTAATCCATTTTGGCTGAGTTCTATACACATTTTAAGGATTGGAGAGGCAACTAAGGAGTTGATTAAATATTTTGACAAAGATCATTGATCCCTATGCAAGGTGATCAACCAATCAAAAAATTGGATGGGCTAAGTGGCAAAAGGGAGTAATATGAATTGTTGATTATGATCTAGAACCTTCTCTAGATATTTATTTAAGGAGAGTCTAAACCCTAAATTAGTGAGAAAGTGTATGTGCATGAGAGACAAAGGAGAAATTGAAGAGTCAAGCGTATGAGCGAAGGAAGGCTATGTTTTAAGTTTAGAAGGAGATCAGACAGAGCAACTTGGCCGTGAAGGAGAGAAAAAAGTTTCTTAGATAAGGAGATCAAATAAGAATTGAAAAGGGAAGATCTATAATCTAGCATCAAAGTGCTAATTGAAGGATCTAGTAATGATACATTATAGCGAGTGAATCAGGGTAAATCTCTTAACAAAGTGGTTTTAACAAGCCTATTCAACTCTCATAACAGAGTGCTTACTTAGTTTTAAGTTTAAATCCTTTAATCAAGGTAGACTAATAAATATTGTAAATTCTTAGCAGGGCATACCCCTCACGAGTTAGATCATCAGAAGTGATCAAACATTGTAGCCTTAACATGCACACTTTATTGCTGCAGTAGTGAAGATTTGTGGGTGTCATCCCTACCCCAGTTTTACTTTCACCTTGGAGGGTTTCTGGATAACCAATATTTGTGTTAGGTCTTTACATTTACTTTCATATTTATGGATGCGATGCATAGTTAGATATATTTTAGCTTATGATTATATGATTCATGATGCTTATATGAGATGGTCTATAGGTGAATGTATTTGATTTGTTTCAAAGAGTTAAAAAATTTATAGATCCTAATTCACCCCCACCCCCCTTCTCAGTATCTTACTTTCTCAATAGACTTCTAACAATTGGTATTAGAGCTTTGTTCTCTTAGAAGAAGTCTAACAACTTGAGAGTTGATATCTTGGAGATGGAGGCTTATAAGTTGGGAAAGATCATTGAGAATCAAAAGGTTGATATTCAAATCATATTGCAGTAGTTTGAAGAAATAAGAGAGGAGTTAAAGAAATCCTTGAAGAGAAGAAATTAACTAACTACGCAACATAATGATACTCTATATCAAGAAGAAGACACTAAAGGACTACTTGACAATGGAAATTCCAGTGAAAGTGATGCAACAACATTAGAAATATTGGAAAGAAACAACACACTGAATGAAGAAGTAAGAGCATTGAAGAGAGAGCATGAAATCCAATCAGTAAGATTCTATGAAGTGATTGAGAATAAAAAGAAACCTAAAGAGGATAAAAATCATATATCTACAAGACTTGATGACAAGAATAGGAAAGTAAAAAGGCTTACTCAAAATCAGTTTGATATGGCCAACAGATTGCTCCTTACAACTCAAGATTTCAATAGGAAGGATGTGGAGATTGCTAATCTAAAATTTGAGAATGAGCATCTGAAAAATGAATTGAAAAATGAAAAGGAATTTATTGAAAGTTTGAACAAACCCAAAGAAGTCATGACATATTATGAAGAGCTGGTGAGATCACAAAGAAGACCCCATGACACATTTGGTCTAGGCTATATCATGCACCTATCTAAGGAAGGATAATCATCAAAGAGTGGAGAGAAAAGGAATGCAAAGCTAAAACAAAAAAAACCTACATGTCATCACTATGGGAAACTAGGACATACAACAAATATATGTAGAAGAAAGAATGGTAATTAAAACCCTAAACCAAAGTTTAATGGACACTATTTTAACTGCAAGAAGCAAGGACACCAAGCACATGAATGTAGGTCAAAGGCAAGCAATACACTAGTTGCACCTAGATTGGAAGGTCATTACTACAATTGTTAGAAGTATGGACATAAAGATCAATAATGCAGATCCAAGACAAAACCTAACTAGAACCAAGAAACAAGCTAATGCATCCAAACAAGGTAACTCTCATTATTGGGATTATAACACATGGTACAATTGTAATCATTGTGGAGAATATGGGCATATTGTAGAAAAATACATTAGGACACTTTTTAGAGCAAAATGCAAGAGTTGGTTGAATGGAAGTTTTTTTTTAGTTGTCATAAGATTGTACATGTAAGAAAGAATTGCAAGACCCAAGCACTTGCACCAAGAAATGAACAAAACAAAGGAAAGGACATAGTTGATGTGGAGAAAAAAAGGAACAAGATGAATCAAACCTGAAGAAAGAAGGAAGAAGAAAGCAATAGTGGAACTAGTGAAGCTGAGGTCACCCAGTCTAATGGATTCGGTGATCACACTACTTCTAACTAAGAAAAGAAGATATGTAAGGGACTCTACAATTGAATGCTACATTATATACCAGTTCCTAACATAAGATGTGTTAAAATTCCATATATGCATGAATTAAGATGTACTAGGATAGATTTGAGGCAAGAATAGAGCAAAGAGATCATATGCATAATTGATGTCGAGTATCAATATTAGTGTATATAGTGACTGGATATCACCATGTCAACTAGGCTCCCATATAGACCAAGTTGATGTATTGACTGAGCTAAGTGTAAAGGTAATGAAGACTGAGTGGTGGTCTTGACTAAGTGATGGAAGGAAGGTGTTGTCAATTGAGCTTTTATGTTGAGGCCAAGAATAGTTGTATTGCACCTACCATAGTACAAAGCATTTATTGAAGACCTAATTTAATCGTTTGAAGCTATATAAAAAAATTTGAAGATCATTTCTACTTTCCAGGTGATTTTGAACTTGCAAAGTGATTCAAATGCAATTGTATGAGAAATGTACAAAATGTTGTCTGATTCTACAATGTGCCATCGACAAATTGCAAAGAGAAGTACAATTTGTGAACCATGTTTAGTTGTTTTTGTGAAGTTGTTGAATTATTTTTTGAAACACTAGTTCAAATAGTGTCATCTACATCCAATAGTGGAAAGGAAGCTTTGAAAGAAATTTATGCATAGATTGTGAGGAACAATCAAAGTCCCCCAACAAAATTTAGGGTTGAATAGGGGAAATAGGACCTTTCCTCAACTTGAATTCTCAAAAGGAATGATCTAAATTGATTAACCGCAAGGCAGTGATCAATGCACAAATGGATCAAGTAATGGAGAATAGGGAGAAAGGAGATCCTATAATCTTTGTTATGGAAAAGTAAGTACTTGAATTCTAAAATGAATAAAAGGCAATTGCTAACCTTAAAGTAGGGTAAATCTTGAAAATGTTGATTTTTGATGTCTATGTACAGTTTTGGAGAATTTTGCAACCTATTCCAGAATAGAAATGTCGAGATGGAGAAAACCCAAAAAAAAATGTCCTTTTGAATGCAGGTTGACCTTGACCTAGATAGAGGGGAACAATCTTACCCGAGGGCACAATTGTGCCTCGAAAACTCAACCTTCACCTGCACAACTTCAACAAAAATTATGTTCACAAATCCTCCAAGTTCGAGGAAAATGGTATCAAAATTTGCACTTTAATTCGTTGTTCCATCCCTATATCTGTAAGAAAAATGGCTTTATTGTTTGGATGAGGGGTTTGCCTTGGTCAAACCCTAGTTCAGAATTAACCTTAATAATGGAATTGAGATAGAAAATACTAGCAAGTAGTAGAAGTAAATCTAACAATGAAGCTATGACACTCAATAGATATGCAATTGTATTTGAAATGTAAACAAGTATATTGATATGAAAGCTTGAACATAACATTAGTAAATGTAAATCAAAACCTCCATGATTGTATGCTTGGAATCCATCTTGATAGAAGAATGAATAGATCTAGGGTTTAAATGATAAATCTTGAATGCTTGAACCAAATCCCTTCAAAGGCTTGAATGCTTCAATCCTTGATCTTCAATGGAAAGTTTGAATAATTGAATGACGAAATGCTTTCTCACTTGAAAATGGATGCTTGATAATGGACTGTAGATGCTCTTCATAAAAAGTAGATAATAGATGGATGTCAAAATGAGTGAAGAAGGATTCCTTATATAGAGATCTAGGGCACAAACTTCTAGAGAAGGCCAACATAGGAGAATTAAAACCTTAACACTGAGAAATGGACCTATATTAAATGCAATTTAAGAATGTACCATTCTGAAACCCAAAATAGCCAACCCAGAAGAGGGAAAATGAAACTTTTTGAAGCTTGATATCCCATAACCTCTAGAAATTAAAAAATGGACTTGGGATCAAGGACGAGATCGACCCTTCCCCAGGTCATGGTTGAATTCATCTTTGATCAAGGTCAGGGTCGAGGTCAACCTTGACCTAAAAGGTCATCCTTGACCTAGAAAGTCAAAGTCCTCAGTTTGATAGAAAAAGTTGTCAAAAATACATTGGAAATAGAGATAGAAAAGTAGAATAGGGGAAAAACAACCAAATCCATGCAAAGACCTATGCAAGGTGCTTGACATGAGCCTAGACCACTTACTCGGAGGGCTAAACACTCTTAACATGGAAGCTCTTCCATTTTAAGATGATATATTTAGTCCCCACTTTAGCAAGAGTATGGACTTGATGCAAACTCTTGGTAAAGGAGAAGAAAGAAGAGATCCAAGTGGATTCATCATAAAATAAAATAACACTTAACTAAGGACACAAGCCCCCAGGCTAAGAATTCTAACTCAACATACACACACAGGGGTGTGAAAACCAAAACAACATAAAAGGAAGGGTTAGTACTAAACAAACCCAAATCAACTAGCACCAGAAACCTTGCTAAGAAATATTCCTCATACTAATATCATTTTTGGAAAGTTATCATAAAAGCATAAATGATTACATAAGAAAGACAAGAGAAACACTATAAATAACATAGCTTCATGATCCAGTCCTACTAGCATGAAAGTGAAAAGAAAGAAAAGAAGAAGTTATTACCTCACCTAGTAAGATGCCCACCTTATTGTGAATCACCAAGAGAGAGGGAGAGCCAAAAATGTGGCCACACTTGATAGTTCACCCATAAAATATGCTTATAGTTGTAATGCATCTTGTGACAACTTCTAGAATATCCATAGATCCACCTTCTTGTATCACTATGAATATGAAATGTGTGTCTCCTCAGGATTTAGCAACGTATATACTTTATCTTTGGAAGATTTAGCATATTGAAAATTGAAAAATGTGTATCTCTTCAGGATTTAGCAAATTATGTATGTTACCTTTAGAGGATTTAGAAATGTGTGTCTCTTCAGGATTTAGCAACTTATGTGTGTTACCCTCAAAGGATTTAGCATATCAAAAATTTGAAAAATGTATGTCTCTTAATGATTTAGCAACTTATGTGGGTTACCTTTAGATATTTAGCATATAAATAAAAAACTATAGCACAAGGAAGACCCTATATATGCCCCCCTCCTTATTGTGGGTGTCTACTAGACATGATAAGGACAAGGAAGAGGATACCTACTTCACAACGGAAGGAAATATCCTATTTAATGACAATGTATACCATATTCTTAATGAAGGATATTGATCCCTACATCCAAGACCGTAGATAATAATGAAAAGGATATGTCACTTATGGAAAAATGATCCTCAAAGAAAGAGATCTTATCAACAAGACCCTCACCATAAAGGAACACTTTTAGATAAACTATCATCTTTCAAAGATAAACCAAATGGGAACAAAGACTCAATCACCAATCCTCCTATAAAGAAGATTGGAATGAGGAAAGTAACTCTAACACCAAAGTAAGGCTAAGAGTTTATAAAGAACATAATTTGCAACATAGAGAGAAGGTGATGACCTAGGACAACAACCTCTTATATAAAAATATTATCTATAGTCAAAACATCTATCAATATGAAGAAATAATATTGGGATATAAATAAGTACCACTAAGATAAGGAAAGAAACCCCTTAGACAAAGAGAAAGAAGGGAAAACCTTGCCCCCCAGGGAGGAAGACAAGGGATAATTTTCCAAAATAAATGTCTTAGAAAAGATATCTTGAAAATAACATGATAGAAAAATAGGAAGAAAGAATACTAATTAAGCCAAATAAAAGGCCTAATGGATCCTAGGAGACTGGATGAAAATACACCTCTTGCCCCCCAGTCTAGAGACAAGAGGAGAAGAAATCTATATTATAGTAGAAGGAGGGGAATGCCCCATATCAAAATTATGAAGGAATTGTAAAATTGTGCGAGAGTGAGATATAATTCCTAAATTAGCTCGTTCACAAACATACAATTTGAAATGTCTACAATTAACAAGTGTGTATTATGATAATGAAAATGAAATTTGTACTTGGATAAGTAATATTTTGGTATAGGTTTAAATATTTCTTTTTGGGAATTCATTAATTCACAATACACCTATTTAGCCACCTCTTGGCGAACATGAGAATTATCCAAGGTAGGTGTAGAGAGAAGTTTATGAAGAGGAGGACAATGATTAACATCACCTTCCTTAAATTGAGATTTCAAACAACCAATACCATGAAAATCTAGTTTAGGGGGTATATTAATGGGATACTTAATACCATGCTCATTAAGTCCAAGCCCTAAACCTTTATAACCTTGTTTGGTTATCAAATTATATCATGTAGTGTACATATCATGTAAAGCTTCTGCATGTTCATGAGAAAAGGTAGTATAAGGTGAAATAATAGGTTTTGAAGAAGTTTCTTTATCCTTTCTTTTAATATCATCATGAATCAGAGGAGAAGGTAAATCAAAGAAGTCATGCACATCCACATCCTGAACTATAGCTTGAATTCCATCATAAGTATGGGAAGAATGAGGATTAATGGATGGAGAATCAGGCATCGGATTAGGAATAATCAGATTCAGATTAGGAAGATTAGGAGATGTTGTATCATCTACCAAATCCTCACATAATCCAAAATAACAATAATTCTACCACACAGATCTTTAATGAAATTTTTGAATGTAGGAAGACTAGTATCGGTTAAATTCACAAAAGCATAAGCAAGAATAAAATGAAAGATCATGAACATAATAAAATGAATGATACTCTCATAAACATCATACTTATGGTAAAGAGATGCTAAAAGAATGGTAATAAAGAACATGACCACACACCAAAGCATCTTCATAATCTTCATAGTAAATGAAATGCAAGAAATGTTTTTGTATTTTATTTAAATTATAAATATATATATATATATATATATATATATATATATAATTTTCAAATTTTAAAATACAAGAGCATAAACTAAATCTAATATTAATGGAAGAAAACACCTAACAAATATCAAATTTTACATCACAAAACACAATAGGGCATCTAATTCCACAAAAGATAGGGGGTAATTGCATCAAGTTCACCAAAATTAATAAGAGAAAATGGGACCCATCCTCAACCCAAATTCCTAAAAGAAATGATCCAAATTGATTAACCAGAAGAAGTGATCAATGCACAAATAGATCAAGCAATGGAGAAAAGGGAGAAGGGAGATCCTATAATCTTTGTTATGAAAAAGTAAGTACTTGAAATCTAAAATGAATAAAAGGCAAATAGTAACCTTAAAGTAGGGTAAATGTTGAAAATGTTGATTTCTGATGTCTGTGTATAGTTTTGGAAAATTTTGCAATCTATTCCAAACTGGAAATGTCGTGACGGAGAAAACCCATAAAACTTTTGTCCTTTTGAATGTAGGTCGACCTTGACCTAAATAGAGGGGTACAATCTTATCCCAAGGCACAATTATGCCCTAAAAAGTCGACCTTGACCTGCACAACTCTGATAAAAAATTTGTTCATAAATCCCGCAAGATCGACAAAAAGGGTATCCAAATCTGCACTTTAATTTGTTGTTCCACACTTGTATCTATAAGAAAATAGTTTTTTTTTTTGGATGAGGGGTTTTCCTTGGTCAAACCCCAGTTTGGAATCAACCTTAATAATGGAATTGAAATAGAGAATGCTAGCAACTAGTAGAAGTAAATCTAACAATGAAGCTATGATACTCAATAGATATGCAATTATATTTGAAATGTAAACAAGTATATTGATATAAACTTGAACATAACATTAGCAAATGTAAATCAAAACCTCCAAGATTATATGCTTGGAATCCAGCTTGATAGAAGATTGAATAGATCTTGAAGATGAACAAAGGATCTTGAAGGAAGGTCACACCACCATGATGGATAGATCTAGAGTTTAAATGATAAATCTTGAATGCTTGAACCAAATCCCTTCAAAGGCTTGAATGCTTCAATTCTTGATCTTCAATGGAAAACTTGAATACTTAAATGATGAAATTCTTTCTCACTTGAAAATGGATGCTTGATAATGGATTGTAGATGCTCTTCATAAAAAGTAGATAATAACTTTGCCCGTAGAAAGCATATAATAGATGGATGTCAAAATGAGGGAAGAAGGCTTCCTTATATAGAGATCTAGGGCACAAACTTCTAGAGAAGGCTGACATAGGAGCACTAAAAACCTTAACACCTAGAAATGGACCTAGATTAAATTCAATTTAAGATTCTACCATTCTAAAACCTAAAACAGTTGACCCAAAAGCAGGAAAATCAAACTTTTTGAAGCTCAATATCCAAAAACCTCTAGAAATTGAAAAATGGACCTAGGTTAAGGACAAGGTCAAGCTTGCCCTAGGTTAGGGTTGAGGTCATCATTGAACTACATTAGGGTCAAGGTCAACCTTGATCTAAAAGGTCTTCCTTGATCCAGAAAGTCAAAGTCCTTAGTTTCACATAAAAATTTGTTAGAAGTAGGCTAGAAATAGAGAGAGAGAAGCAGAGCATGGGGAAAACAACTTGATCCATACAAAGACCTATTCAAGGCACTTGACATGACTCCAAACCACTTGGAGTGCTAAACACTCTTAACATGGAAGTTTTCTAATTTAAGATGATACAAGGGTATATATGGATGTTGCAATTACTAGTGACACATTAGGCACTTTGTCATTGATTCTTCCTAGAGTTGTCATTGTGCATGGTGTGCGATCATGCTATATGTGCAAGATAGGGGAGATTGGAGATTTTGAACTTAGAAATTCCTATGAAAAACTATGTGAGAATGGAGTACTAAAAGAGGAGAATAAAACTATTTTTGGGAAAGGGCTTACGCATACCCTATCTTTTCTACAGGTTTTCAAAGTGGAGTGGGTAATGATTGTTTTGACTAGGGAACACAATATGAAAATGTGGTTGTAGAATGGGCCAATAAAATAAACTAGGTAATAATTCATCAAGTAACAAGGTACCCTACCCTAGATCGAGTAAAAACCACATGATGCCTAGCAAGAAATGTAATTGAAGAACAAAAAAAGGCTAAATGGAATGGTCGAGGAATGTCTATTGATGGCATTATAGGTCCTCATTGAATTCATAGTATGTGTGATTGCACACGAATTCTATCAGTCGAGCTAACTGAATAGTGTGTCAAGAATTGTAATAGACTTGGGATATAAGATTGTAAAAAAGGATCATAGTTACAACCTTGCCGAGCTACAACTAATACAATTAGTTGAGAACCTTGGAGTGATCAAGAAAGCTAAAAATAATTCATGTAAGTTTGGATCACTCCTAATGTGTATATTATTCTATGTGCAAAACTCATTCCCTACTATTGGAGAAGTTGTATGGGATAGAAACAAGCCTGTAACCAAGAAAATGAATTATTTCATTGAGTAATTGGGATAAAATTTTGAAACTATTTTTGATGGATACTTTGATGAGTTTAAAGGTAAAATGAAGAACAAAACAAGGATCCCCCTATCAGTCATTGATCATTATTATTAAGACATTTTTTTCATGATGGACACTGACTATACTTATGAACAACCAATATTACCAAGGGTTTCATGGCTAAGGCCTATGTAATATGAGGTGAATGTAGATGAGATATCTATAGCAGTGACAACCTTTCTATCAAAAGAGATAGATAAGAATGTTGATCCATTTGGCACCTTTCTATCTGAAGAAGATGATTGCCAATCTTGACAACAAACTTGGAGAGGGACCCCTACAATTAACAAAAGGTAAAGGGGAAGATGAGGAATCTAAAGAAGAAGAAGAAGAGAAAGAAGAATCAAAAGGAAAAGAGTTAGTGGTTACCAAGCCCAAGACAACAAAACACAATAAAATTGTGATTGTAGATCCTAAGGTAAAGAGAAATCTGAAGAAAAATGTTACACCTCCTACCTCTACACCTCAAAGAGGATTCACAAGACTAGGATCTAAGGCACAATATTCTACAACTTCTAAGACAAAGAAAGGGGTAGCTAAGATAACCAAGCTAGTTAAGGGAAAAGGCACACCAAAGAGACCGACCAGGGTTGAAAGAAGAAGTTGGGGAGGAAACTCGTTGTTATGCTTGATGATAAAGAAGATGAAGGCAAAAGAACAAAGTAGATGATTTGAGCAACTTTCAAATTGTTCACAGGAAACCTCCTTAAGATATTGGTCAGGGATGTGACAATATCAGAAATTTAGCAAAAATTTCAGGCTTTAAAGATGTTAAATATGATTCTCTAAGGAAGATAGATAAAGAAAAGGTAGCGTGAGCACTACTAGATACAATGATACAATTTAAATATAATCCAATAGAATTAGGAAAGACAATCCCTCAAGAGTTATACAATAATATGGATTCAAAGTGAAAATGGGTATTGTCTATTAAAAGACAAATTAGAGAAGCTACATTAGCTCAAACCATGCCAAATTTGGGGAAGACACACATGTCTATAGCCCTAAGGGATTTCACTAAAAAGTTTGTGCCCAAGACAAGGGCTTATCAAATTTTGAAAAATAAAATAAAATATGGTGTACATGAAAGTATATTTATTTGGAAGAAGGCATTTGGGTTGTTAGCTCCAACAATTGAAGAAGAAAAGGAGGCAGAACCGATGGAACTGGCAATTAGGAAGATTGTGATGAGCTAGATAATCTGGAGGACAAAATAAGAAGAAAGGTAGAGGAAAGTGAACAACAATATGTTGTCACTTTAGAAGATATACCTCAAGACACAAAAAAAAAGATTAATGTCCTCATTGGGAAGAACTAAAGAATAAAGCATTTATTAATGCTAGCATAGACACTCCTTTGCCATGTATCAATCCAGTGTTTATACAAATTCATGATTATCCAAGGATTGAGAATGCACCAACTATAGATTATACAATAGATCAATCAATAGTCATAGTTGAAGACAAGGGTCAATGAGATGTAAGCGTTGCGGAATAGGGCAAGGAAATGATTACACTGTTAAATCTAACACCCATGGCCAATCTTTTCATTGATAAGAAAGAAGGAGAAGAGCATGAGAAATCAAATAAATATACAAATGATTTCTTAGGACCTCACATTGAGGGAGAAAAGGAGGTCGAGCCACAAAAGGATAAGGAGTCTCAATAGCCAAGAGAGTAAGAGGCAATCCAAGTATTAGTACAATTGTCAAGTATTGTGTCCACATCAACTAAAACATCAATTGTTACTCCTAACCTATCAATAGGTTATATCTACTTAGAGGGAGATTTCATCCATAGGCAAAAAGATGTCAAGGCCAAGTGCTAACATGACACCATTACAAATATCACTGTTGAGTGCCAATACACCGAGATCAAAGAAAAAGAAGAAATATGTTAAGTCACCTAGAAAGCCGATGAAATCAGATGACATATTTTTTATTCCTAAGTTTGATCCTAATAATATGACTCTATATCAAATGCAAACTTTGCAAGATATTAGCATGCAAGACAAAATTGGAAGAGATTAAAAAGGAACGTCAACAAAGACAAGTTGTACATGATATTAAGGATATATTTATTGAAGCATTTGATATATAAGGTATCAATGAGAAAGGACCTATTATTGACCAAATAGTTCATATTTTTGAGAAGGTTAACAATGATGACTTTGAGGTGAATGAGAAATTATTGCATTGGTTTAAGAGGAAATTTGAAAAACAAGTTTTGGAGAAAGTGTCAACCAAGATTGCTATAAGGCAAGCTGAACTTTCAAATCTTGTAAATAATATTGAGAGAGTTGTAAAGAACATTCAAATTTTATATGTTGTGTACAACGATTCATACAAGATATTCAAGATCAGATTGAAAAAGTGCAGCTAGACTTGAAATCTACAGGAAATTCTTTGAGCATGGATGCAAGTTCAAGTTCTGTTCAATTTAATAGATTAATTTTTGATCAAGGGAGATTGGCTGAATTACAAGCCACTAATGGAAGATTGAGAGCTTAATTTATTTATATTCATTCCATGTTGATACCTCACTTGGAGGTAATGCAGAGAGAACTAGCATTAGCTAAAGAGATAGTAGGCTGAGATTCCCATCACTCTACTATAGAGAGCCTAGTTGAATTACCTGCTGAACTAGAGATGAGACTTTTAGTTTTGGAATCTATCAGTTTAAGTTGGGATACTGAACTTTCTATAATTATATAGATTCGAAAACCATTTTTGGATAAATATGGTTTGATGTCTTGACCCTAGCAGCCATAAGTGACAAAAAGTGGGGAAATAGAAAAAAGATATATATATATATATATATATATATATATATATATATATATATATATATATATATATATATATATATATATATATATATATATATATATATATATATAAGGGGAAATCAGAAGGTCATGATATGTCATAGAGGGGAACCAGAAGGTATGACATTATGTAATATAATATGTCACTCATTTTTGCTTACTCAGTGTCTAAGGAAGAGTGTTATTTTTAAAATTTGAATGAAATGCTCAAACTTGACAAATTATTTTTACCACTAATGTCAAAGGGGGAGATTTTTGATCTCCAAGTCATGTTTCCTATTAGTATCAAATACTTACTCATTTCCTAAGCAGAGTTGTTCAGTCATCACTATGACTAAGCCACCTAATGAAGGTTGAATAATGTACTTAGACTTGTCACATTTCAGTTTGAGATGAGCAATTCTTAGGTTGCTGAGCACCCTAGTATGGACTAAGTGACATTTCATGCCGAGTGAAGTCAGTAGATGTCGAGTAAAGAAGAGTTAGTTCATGTCAGGTGAGACAATTATCACTGGGCATATAGAAGTTGAGGGACAACATGAATATTAGTTGTCACCAAGTGCCAAGGTATTCAAGTGTTGAGAAAACTAGTTTTGGCATATGTGTTTGTGATGACACAAAAACTTATGTGAACCATTTTGGTTGACTTCTATACATATTTTAAGGATTGGAGAGACAACTAGGGTCCGTTTGGTTCGTGGATATCAATAGGAATTAGAATTCGCAATTCTAAAAAAATCACAATCCACTGTTTGGGTCGACGAAATGAGAATTAGAATTTTGTGTCCTCATTTATCCCCCAATTCGAGGATTTGGTCTTCCTTCCAAATAGTTGGTATTGCTCAAATACCTATTTTAATTCCAATTTTGGAAAAACAAGCATTCCAAATCAATGAAAAGAAACTTTTTTTTTCATGTCCACCGTTGCCGCTTTGCTCTCATAGGAGGCATGTAACAAACCATTGACTTTCATAGATGCCTGCAACAGACATGAATAAATGTTGGAGTCCACTTGACTGTTGCGCTTATCTAGATCCCACAAGATGGACATGGCCTCTTCCAGTCGGTTCTCTCTGTAAAGTGTTTGAATACTATAGCTATACATTTGGGAAGTTGTATTCATTTTGCTTAGTTATTCAACTACTGATTTTCTTATGGTATTGTTGAAGAATTTTAGGGAAATAGTAGAGAAGCCATAACAAAAAATTGCTGGCCTACGACATTGTATCATTTTCGGAGTTCTTACATTCAATAAGCAAGCAATCTATAAATAATTGAAATTCCTATTTTCATTCATTTAGAACAAGAAATGTTTTATTTGAAACATCTCCACCAAAACAAATTAAGCAGGGAAAGTTGAGAGGAAGAGAGAGAGCCCCAACAACCATAGTTTCAAATAGATGATGTAGCTGCCCATAATATGCTTCAAAAGCTCAAAGCCCTAAATCGAGTTCCATACATATGTTGAACAACAATGATAACAACTATTGCAACAGTGATAAGAAATCGAGGAAATTGCAAGCCTCTTGGTTTTGGGAATTTTGATGGTTGTCTAAAACAATAACGCAACGTCTAAGCACCCACCTTTGAGTCATGCCAGTCGAACCTACCCTAGCTTGTTTATTCTGGTCGGTATTCCATTCCCAGAAATGTGCAACCAAACGGTGGAAATGTGTATTGTCATAATGAAATCTTGGTGAACCAAACGGTCCCAAATCAAATCCTCAAAACAATAATCTAGATTTCAAGTTCCTGAATCCCAAATCAAGGTTTCTGAATGCCAATTCTCAAATCATATTCCAGCAATCAAACGGGCCCCTAAGGAATTGATTACACATTTCCTCAGATATCATTGATCCCTATGCAAGGTGATTAACCAATCACAAAATCGGATGGACTAAGAAACAAAAGGGAGAAATATGGATTGTTGATTATGATCTAGAACCTTCTCCAGAAGTTTATTTATGAAGGTCTAAACCATAAATCAATGAGAAAGTATATGCGTGTGAGAGACAAAGGAGAGATTAAAGAGTCAAGTGTATGAGTGAAGGAAGCTTATTTTTGAAGTTTAGAAGGAGATCAAATAGAGAAACCTAGAAGCAAAGGAGATAATAGATTTTATCAGATAAAGAGATCAAATCATAATTGAAAAGAGAAGATCCATAATCTAGCATCAGAGTGCTAACTGAAGGATCAAGTATTGATACATTATAGCAAGTGAATCAAGGTAAATCTCTTAACATAGTGATTTTAAAAAGCCTATTCAAATATCCTAACAAAGTTCTTACTTATTTGTAAGTTGAAATCCTTTAATCAAGGTAGAATGAATAAGTCTTGTAAGCTCTTAGTAGGGAAGACCCCTCATAGGGTAGATCAATTAGAAGTGATCAAACATTGTAGCCTAAACAAGCACACTTTATTGCTGCAGTAGTGAAGATTTGTGGGTGTCATCCCCACCCTAGTTTTACCTTCACCTTGGAGGGTTTTTGGATAACTAATCGTTGTGTTATGTGTTTATATTTACTTTTATGTTTATGAATGTGATGCATAGTTAAATATATTTCATTTTATGATTTAATGATTCATGATCCTGATATGAGATGAGTTAAAGGTGAATGCATTTGATTTATAGATCCTGATCCACCTCCTTCCCCCCTCTTAGTATCTTACTTTCCCAATGAAAGAAAATTAACTAGTTTGGTTCTTGGATAACACCTCATTTGAGGGAAAAAATATACTAGTTAACTTGAGTATACTCAAGCCCAAGACCTCCCACAGAAGATGCTCATAATTTACAGTTTTGTTGTAGGCTCTTGTCCTAAATTCAGATCTATTTTAATTAGTATGTAAATGCAATAATTGACTAAAATATTTTATATGAATTTAACATATCACATAATTATATATTTATTATTTTATCAATGGTTTCTAAATATTCAATCACAAACCATAGATCTTTTGTTCATTGCTAATCCTTTTATACTTATTTATAATACCTAGATCTCACATTTTCTCAAGTTAAATTTGTGGGTCTGAAATCAATTTCTTACACAAGTTCAAAGCTAAACTTCTAAAGATCAAGTGTGCACTCACCGGAACCCTATAAAAAGTTAGTGATCAAATAAGAAGGTAATTTCTATCTTAGAATGGTGGTGTTCACATTGATATTAAGTAAGACTTTCAAATCTCTTAATGTGAGAGTACCACATGAATGGCATTTCTACACACTTTTTTTTTTCATTTTGGAATCAAGATTTGGTTTAATTCAAGGAGGACAATTTTACAATTTTCTAAGACATGCTCACATCTTTCATATAGTATAATCATAGAAGGCCGGTATAATGTGATAGGTTTTAAGTTTGGAACAAATTCAATTATAGATAAAACTAATGGAAAAGTCCTTATTGTAAGCATCTAGACAATGGTGAGTGTTAGAATGTTTAGAATAACTAAGATGGGGGGGTGAATCAATTATCCTCAGGTCCAAATGTACCAATTCTCTTTTTCTAACTTCAAACAACATAAATAAACACATAAAACCACTTGGTTCATATAGCATCTCATCAGAAACTTAACATTGTGTTCACTACTTAACTCTTTGTTTAATATATGCCAACAATCAGTAAATAAAACAATATTAAATTACATGCATCACACATCTATATGATATAAAGATTTAACGTGGAAACCCAATTTAGGAAAATTTTCCAAGTAACATGCTACCAATTTTCACTCTTTTGAAGTGAGCTTAGTTAAGAGCCAACCTTGTTCAAAGTTACAAAACACACTATTAGGTGTGACCCTATTAAAGGATTTAATCACCCTTTAGGAGTGGCCTAGTTAGAGGAATTTGAAAATTTCCATTATAATGTCACCTTGATTAAAGGATTTACAAATGGCTATTAGGTCAACCTTGATTAAAGGATTTTGACTACCACAATGGTTAGAATATAACAATAGGTTTGATCTGTAAAACAAAACTCACTTTGCAAATTTAGTTCTCCATTTGGCTCATGCTAGTTCATTGATTGGCCTCCATCATGTTCTCCTTCTATGATCTGCTTGGAAATCCTTCAAGCAATAATACTTCACCAATCTTCTCACTTTTCCCCTCATACCATGTATTTTACAAGTTCTCCTCTAAATCTCCAACCAACAATGAACCAACCTTAGAAAACATCTCTTATGCCTCCTTAAATAGGTATCTTTTATCTTTTATCACTTAAACATCACCATAGATCTCAGCGTTTGATTAGATTTAATGAATCTAATCACCATTTTTTCTTCCTCTTCTTCCTTGATACTTCTAGAAACTTCTTATTAAATCCTTTCCCTTAATTACATAACAAAATCAATTCTTGCATTAAATATGTCATCTCATCAATTTGTATCTTTCAGACATTCATACCATCTTAAAATTTTAACTATGTCAGCCTCAAAAAATGATTCTTTCACAAGCTATTATTTTGCTAACGCTCGGTCATCACTAGATTGCTTGGTCTCCATTGTTCTCTCCAATGTTCATCTTTCACTATCTCATTTGATCTTAACTATGCTCATTCATAATTAACACTTAGCTAATACTATTTTCTTGGCTATCTCTTAAGTTCCTTAATCTTCTGCTTCATTAGCCTTGTGAAACTATCACTTGGTCAAGCTTAGTGTTTTACTAAATTACTTATCTCCTCTTCTAAACATCAACTCAAATATCTTCACTTCATCATATAAATATTAAACAACACATAATCTTGTCAAAGACTAACTGATCAAGTGCCCATTATAATTTCATCATACTTGCTCCTCATCACTCATCAACTTCACTAGCTCATCTAGTTATGTCTCTATTCAAATCCTCTTCATCAATCATCTGATATGACCCTCAACATTACCATTAAATGTGTTACCAATAAGATTTGACATCAATAACAATATAACAATTGTTCAAATTGCAGTTTCCAGCAATATCCCTCTTTGGCATTGATGGAAAAACCTCTAGTTACCATGCAAATGAAAAATACATTACTTGATTTGTCATAGACATTACTTGAGTTATCACTCGATTAATATCCTTAGTTTCATTTTGATTCTCATTTATGCCATCTCCAATATTCTTCTACTTGCTTCGTATACATCTCTTCCTTTATTATATCTATTGTAGTAGCTCCCTCTCCAATACACATTACTTGATTTGTCACAGACATTACTTAATTTTTCAATTCATTAATATCCTTAGTTTTATTCTGATTCTAATCTATGCAATCTCCAATATGCTTTGATGCAAGAGCATCAGAAGAGCATCGAAAGACCAAAATTTGGCAACTGAAGACCAAAATTTGAATTCCAGAGAACACTATCTACAATCAAAGTAACATTATAATTAGACCGTTAAGGTCATGTGGTTTAAATATACCATGTATGGGTCTTATGTGGGCATTCAAAATAGTGATCAAGTTGTCAACTATATTCACTTGATCCATGTAATGGACTGGATATAAGTAGTTCCATTTAAAAGTTAGTTGGTGTTAATAATCGTTGGTTTTCTTTTGTGAGGATGGTGCCTGGTGGAAAAAACCTAATAAAGAGGGATAAAGGCCTGAGTCAATAGAGGGCATGATAGTGGAGCTTGATTGGCATGTGACCACAGGTTGGAAAAATTGAAGGAGCTGGTTATATGCAAAGGAAAAGATTGTGGAGGCCTGAGTAGAAGGAGGCTGAATGATTTTCGGAAGAAGATGAGATATGCATGGCAATTAGAGGGTGTGGGCTCAATAATAGAAAAGAACTTGATGATAATTAGGAGAGAGGAGGTCACTATAAAAAAGAGAGGGACCTGGCATGTAATGACAAACATGCAACCCAATTTGAGGAGAATGGGCATGGGAGAATAGGTGAACCCAATTACAAAGATATAGCTTGGGTATGGACCTGATTGGTAATGGAAGTTATCAAGTTTAGTTGGTTGTCAACTTTGCATGTTTGCAACGACTATAGTTTATTTCAAGTTGTGTTCATGTAGAATCAGTTTCTTGTATATCTCTTGAGAGGCCGATCGAGCCTAATATGGTGTAACCACAAGTTTTAATAATAAAAATTAGTGATCATTATTTTGACAAAGTTAGCATTTTTTAAAGTCCCTATCATTTTAGTTTTGCATGAACGTTCAATGTAAGTACCATAAGTATCAATAAGCTCAATATTGATGTATTAGTCCAAATCATAGATTCATAGAACATCGACTTATTGCACTAGAAGATTGCAAAATGTCATGTAGTGTTAAATCTGTTACATGTCAGTGCTTGGACACAAATTCTTTCAAGATTCCAAGTGAGTTTTGTTCATCCAATCTTTACACTAGTTGGTGATTGTTGGGGTCTCCATGAGATTCACATCAGAGTGGTATTAGAGCAAGTGAAAGATCTAGGCAAAGATCTTTGTGTTATGATTTGACTTGTAGGTTGACCTTTGAAAATTCTTGAAGTCACTATGGATGCAGAATTAGCAAGAAAGGCTAGATGTCCTCAAAGACATTCAATGTTTCAAATAAAATGCAAATACAAGAATAAGGTATGCAAGATCATTATTGAGAATGGTTCTTTTGATAATATCATATCTATTAAAATAGTTGAGAAGTTGAATCTATTAAGGGTATCTCATGAAGAAACTTATAGATCCTTCAGGTTAAATAATGATTAGTGGGTAGATGTTTTTGAAAACACATATGTTCGTTTCAATATTGAGACTTATAATGATGTTGTGGAGTGTGATATTTTTCCTCTAAGGGATTGTCCTTTGATTTTGGGACAAGCATGGCGAGCAGAAAAATTAACCATACATGATGGCAAAGAAAATACTTATGCCTTTGAGCAAGATGGAGTAAGATTTGTGATGAACCCAGATGATGATGAATCATGGCCAAGCAAAAGAAGTGTAGAATTGATTGAATTAATCAATTTCTCAGTACATGAATCCAATGAGAAAGTGACAGAATGTTGGGTTGAAGGCACTGGAATTTTGCAACAACCAACTCCAAAGAATGTGGAAGAATCTAAAGATAAGCTACAGCAAGTCGACAAAGAAGAATTGAAGGAGATTCAAGATCTTCATGAAGATCACATAGATTCTAAGCAAATGGTAGATGCAAGGATGAGATGCCAAGAGGAATGGCATGAAAAAGAAGTTTAGATTGTGATACTTGACTTTGTCTCAATAAAAAGAGACTATAGTACAGTTCGTGAGAGAACATGAGCAGGCCAAAGCAGTTATGTTCTTTCCAGATATGCAAATGTGGCATAAGGAAGCAAAAGATGTTGGCACAACAGGTACACAACAAGCACTTTCTTTGTGGGAGAAGTTTGGAGTTATTGTTTAGTCATGGAAAATGAATGGTGGTGGTGAGGTTCATGAGGAAGAAATTTTACACATGTGCATTGAATTAGTACATCCAAGGTAGCAGACGTGTAGCAGGCAAACTTTATTTCACTCATGGACGAATCACATCCAAGGATGAAAATCAAGGAACTCCCAATATCATGGAGCATACAAGTCCATTTGTTCAAGCCATGAGTTAAAATGAGAATTTGGTCTCTCCCACATTTTGTTGCCACTATGATTTCCAAGGGACTTGGAAAATTCTGCTTTGAGGGAGTATATGATGCGAGATCATTGAAAGGGCATCAAAAGATCAAAATTTGGCATCAAAAGACCAAAATTTGAATTCTAGAGAACACCTATCTATAGTCAAAATAATATTATAATCAAACCATTAAGGTCATGGAATTCAAATGTACCATTTATGGGTCTTATGTGGGCATTCAAAATAGTGATTGGGTTGTCAACTTTATTCATTTGATCCATGTAATGGACCAAATATAATGAGTTCTATTTAAAAGTTGGTGTTAATAATGGTTGGTTTTATTTTGTGAGGACGGTACCTAGTGGAAAAAAACTCGATAAAGAGGTATGGAGGCTCGAGTCAAAAGAGGGCACGATTGTGGAGCCCGATTGGCGTGTGGCCACGGGTTGGCAAAACTGAAGGAGCCAGTTATACGCATAGGAAAAGATGGTGGACGCCCGAGTAGAAGGGGGTTGAACAATTTTTGGAAGAAGACAAGATATGCATGGTAGTTAGAGGGTGCGTGATTGATAATAGAAAGGAGGTCGCTGTAAAAAGAAAGGGAGCCGACATGTAATGATAGACATGTAGTCCGATTTGGGGAGAGCGAGCACAGAAGAATTGTGAACTCGATTACAATGATATAGCTTGGGTATGGAGCCCGATTGGTAATGGAAGTTATCAGGTTGTCGGCTTTGCATATTTTCAATGACTATAGTTTTATTTCAAGTTGTGTTTGTGTGGAATCAATTTTTTGTATATCTACCAAGAGACTGATTTAGCCTAATATGGTGTAACGGCAGGTTTTAATAATGAAAATTAGCGATCATTATTTTAACAAAGTTAGCATTATTTTAAGTGTTGATCATTGTAGTTTTGCATGAACGATCAATGTGAGTATTGTAAGTATCAACTCTGAATCTTAGATTCATAGAATGTCGACTTATGGTACTAGAAGACTACAGAATATCATGTAGTGTTAAATCTATTACATGCCAGTGCTTGGACACAAAATCTTTCTAGATTCTAAGTGAGTTTTGTTCATCCAATCTTGGTATCAGTCGGTGATTGTTGGGGTCTCTGTGAGATTCACATCATGCTTCCACTTGCTTCTTGTACATCTCCCACTTTATGATATCAAATGTAGTAGCTCCCTCTATCACACGCCTCTCCATCTTTATAGGGCTCCCTCTTTCTCTGGATTGTAACTACATATGTATTCTCCCTCTTATATCTCAACACATACTCTCCCTTTGGATATGAATGGTAACTATATATAGTCTCCCTCTTTGACAATAATGTCAAAGATATCATCCATTCTCTCTTGTTTTGTTTCAACATACACATCATCGTCATGTCAATATTTAGACTAATATAGAAACATCACTCCATATTTCATCTTTATTTCATGACTTCTTGTAGCCTCATCTGCTCATATTTATGCTCTTTCTTTTCACAATCTTTAGGTAGTTCCTAAAGTGTGACCTTTGCATCAATGTGTAAGATATTTTGATCACAACATTTGATGTAATGTTGGATCTCTTCTCAGTTTTCTTTAGATTGGGGAATGAACCCTAGCTTACCTCTTAGGTACTCATAAACATCCTTAGGTAATGTCTTTTTTAATATGTTAGCTATCTGCTCCTTTGTGTTCACATATTCCAGTCTCACATCTTTGCCTTGAACTAGCTCTCTCAAGTAATGATACTTGATAGAAATGTGTTTTGTCTTTGTTTGCATCACATGATTCTTAGATATATTTATAGTACTTGTATTATCACAATATATCACCACAGGTTCAATGATCTCTTCCTTCATTACTTTCAAAAATTGCTTGATCTACACAATTTTTGAACAATTAACTATTACAACAACATATTCAGCCTCTGCTATAGATTGAGAAATACGATTTTGTTTTTTCTTGTCTATGAATTCATTCCCCTTCCTAGAAAGAAAGTGCCTCCACTTGTACTCTTTGTGTTATCAATGTTTCCAGCCCAATCAACATACATGTAAGCCTCCAGTTCAAACTTGTCACTCTTTTATACCATAATCCATAGCCTTATGTTCCTTTGAGATATTTCAAGATCATTTTCACTCTCATCATATGATTTTCTCTAGGACTAGCAAAAAGTATAGGAATAATACCAACAACTAATGCAATGTCAAGTCTACTATGTACAACGCTTTGCAATTTTCCAATCATTGACCTAAACAATGCTTGATTCACTTCAATAGAATCATCATTCTTTGAAAGTTTATGTCTAGTCACCATAGGTGTTCCAAGTGGTCTTTAGTCTTCCATTTTAAAGGTCTTCAATATCTCCTTGACATACTTTGATTATGTAATGTAAACACCTTTCTTGATCCGATAAAATTACAAACCAACAAAAAAATTGATCTCTCCAAACATTGACATCTCAAATTCCTTCTTCATATCATTAGCAAGTGATTTTCACATTAGATATTGTCCTCTAAATATGATATCATCAACAAAAATTATGTAGCAAATATCTTGCTCTTAGATTCACTTTTCATGTACAAATTGCTATTATCATTAGTTTTTGCAAAACTAATTTTCACCAAATAAGTGTGTAACCTTTCATACCATGCTTTAGGGGCTTGCTTCAAACCATAAATGATTTATGCAACTTACCTACCATATTCCTCTTGCTAGAATCAAGAAATCCTTCAGGTTGTTCAACAT
Organism: Cupressus sempervirens; assembly: GCA_028749045.1. Taxonomy (NCBI): domain Eukaryota; kingdom Viridiplantae; phylum Streptophyta; class Pinopsida; order Cupressales; family Cupressaceae; genus Cupressus; species Cupressus sempervirens. Next base: position 267,521,685 of record CM053791.1, on the reverse strand, counting down.
ATACTTCTTCCTCCAAGATTTCATTCAAAAATGCAGATTTGACATCCATTTGTTATACTTTGAATTTTATGTAAGAAACATATGCAAGAAAAGTTTTTACTCCTTCCAGCCTTGCGACTAGGAACAATGTCTCTCCATAATCAACTCCTTCTTGTTTATATCTCTTACAAACTAGTCTTGCTTTGTTCCTTGTGACTTCTCCTTTCTTATTCAACTTGTTTCTGAATACCCACTTGATTTCAAGATTCACATTCTTATTCTTTGGCCTCGGTACTAATGTCCATGTCTTGTTTTTCTCAATTTTCTCAATCTTTTCATTCATTGCTCCTATATAATCTTCATTCTTCAAAGCTTCTTTAACTGATTTGGGCTCAAACTCATATAATAAACATGTATCATTCTTCAACTTACTTCTTGTCATGACTCTTGAAGCTTTGCTTCCAATGATTTGGTCTGGTGTATGATTACTCGTTACATACTTTGCTAGGATAGGTTTAGGTCTTCTTTCTTCTTGTATTTCACTCATTTATTCTTGCTCACTTCTTCAGGTATCTTTGGCTATAACTCGACATGGTCTGTCTAGTGTTCATCCTCCTCATTTGGTGATTCAACTTCTTCATTCTATGACTCATCTTCTTCATTATGTGTCTCACCTCCTACAACATGATGCTCAATAGAACTATTCTATTGAACTTCGATAGTGCCTGGTTGTTGATGCTCAACAACCTCCTTCTCTAATTCAAGTAAGGTACTAGGTTCACCTTCATAGATGTAGACAAAAATTTTGTAGTCTTCAGGTTTTTTCTTGCATTCCTCTTCATTCTTTTGTGAAAATTTGTCAACTCTAACATTTTCACTTTTGACAACTGTTTTAGTTTTAGAGTTCAAACACTTGTAAGTCTTTCTTTTAGTGGAATACCTAGAAATATACCTTCATCACTTTTTGCATCAAGTTTTCTTTTCCTTGCATAGATTTCAATATGTAACACTTGGTTTCAAAAACTTTGAAATAATTGACATTAGGTGCATATCCATACCAAAGTTCAAAAGGGGTTTTGTCTATACCTTTCATGATTTGAACTCAGTTCAGTGTATAAACAACAATAATTACAACTTCTCTCCAATAATTTTGTGAAGTGTTCTTCTCAATCATCAGTGTCTTTGCATAGTCCATAATTCATCTATTCCTTCTTTCTGCTATTCCATTTTTTGGTGGAGTCCTTGGTACAATCATTTATTTCTTGATTCCTTTGTTATTGAAAAATATGTTGAACTCATATAATTTGAACTCACCTCCTCTATCTACTCTCGAGCACTTCAAACTATTTCTTATTTCTTTTTTAGCTCAAGAAAAATACCACTTTATGCATCCAATTTTGGTTTAAGAATCATCACAGTCATCATTCTAGAAAATTCATCAACAAATATAATGAAATATTTGTTACCATAGTACCTTTAAACTCTAATAGGACCACATAAATCAGTATGAACTAACTCCAAAATATCATCAGAATAATAAGTCTTGTTCTTGAAACTAGACTTTGTCATTTTTCCCATTTGATATTGTTTGCACATCACCTTGTTAGGTTTTCTTAGTCTTCGTAGTCCTCTTACTCTTTTCATCTTACTAATGCTTACCAAATTATCAAAGTTCACATGACATAGCCTCTTATAGAATAACCAAATATCTTTAAATTGTGAAAATAGACAAGTATCTTTAGATAGGTCTAGATAGAACAAGATACCTCTTGTTTGATCACCACTTCCAATTAGTTCACCAGTAGCAACATAAACCTTTTCTATTCTATTTTAGAATTCAACTTGGTAACTTGAACTATTCAATTGTGCCACATTCAATTCTTTCTTCACTATAAAGTTTGTCATTCATCTATACTGCAAGATCTTTTCTTCTTTTCAAGGATTGAGAGAGTTGTTCCTTTGCTTTCTTGTTGTCCAATAGCTAATTCCATATCTAGCTTTTCATTTTCAATAGCCTTATCAAGTCCAAATACCTCCATTGCCTTTGATCTTTGCTCAAGCTATTAAACTTCTTATTTGAGAACCATAGAGCTCTGATACCAATTGTTGGAAATATAAGATAGGATAAGTTACTGAGAGGGGAGGGGTGAATTAGTAACCAATAAAACTTAATCTTGATTCACCTATTAATCCTTCATGTGTATTATGATCTAATTACATGCATGAAAAACTAAAAGCATTAAAACATTCATAACACTTTGACACACAATATGGTGACCTAGAAACCTTCCAAATAGAAAGTAAAACTGGGGTGGGCATGATACCCACAAGCATTAGTACTGTAGTATAAAGTTGACCTATTAAGACTTACAATGATCACTTCTAATGATCTGCCCTATTAGGAGCAATAAGAACTACTAGATCCACCTTGCAAAAGGATTTACAAACATACAATGAAGTATGCACTCAATAAAAAGATTTACAAAAGACTGTTAAGTCTACCTTGTGAAAGGATTTAACTTTTCCACTTGTTGGGATGAATCAGTGGCTGATCTCTGATCTGCAACCTTGATTTTATGAATGAGATTCCTTTGAGTGTAATGATCACCTTGCTGTGATAGATAAATATTTGCTACTCCTTATACTATTGTAGCCTTTTTACTTCTCACTTTTGCTCTAATGTCTTTCTTATCTTCATTCCATTTATATATATGGATGTGATACAATACATTACATATATACCAATCCAATTTACAATTCATCAAAGTCGGCTACTATACAAGTTTCACCAAAATACACAAAGTCGGCCTAGCTATTGGTACTTGAATTCTGAAGACAAACTCGGTGAGGTTCTAACACTCGACAACCATTGTCAATATTCAACATCGTCATGCACTTGGTAGACCTAGAAGCTCAATTCATACTATTCACTTCCAAGTAGTTTGAACTCGGTCCGCACTGGTGACTTGGTGAACATTGCAAAACTCAACGTATAAACTAAATTACTCGGTTGACATTGCATAGCTTGGTCAACACTATCTTTGCGAGCTTGGTATAAATTGAATCACTTGGTTGACACTGTATAGATTGGTCAACACTAGATTCACATTGTTAAAGCTGCGAACTCGGTATACTTTGGAGAACTCGGTTTGCACTGACAAACTTGGTAAACACTATGAAGTTCGACTTACACTAATAATCACCAACCTGGTAGATACTGCTTGGTGTGAATTGAATATTGTTCCTGGAACTTGGTAGCAATTGTAGAATTTGGTAGAGTCTGAATTACTTGGTTAACACTATTAACTATACTATAAGCTTAGTAGATACTAATCATTTGATTGTGTGTGTGTGTGTGTCACTAATAAACAAACTTGACCATAATGTCAACAAAAGACTCCATTAGTTAAGGCACTAGTCTTTTGATTATTGTTTTTAATTTTCATGCTAATTGCAGAAAGGACACATATCCAAGTAACGAAGATCATTAATCTATCATACATTCATATACAAGTATTTATCAACTTCTTAATTAAATTCTTAAACACATAAGTCCCCCAAGTTATCTACTCTAAAAAGCCTCTAGGGTGTGAGGTGTAGGTCTTCCAGCCTTGGTTTTGCAGAGCCAGAATTGCAGAGGTTTGCATTCATTTGGAGTGGAACCTATCAATTGGAAAATTGCTATTAGGAGTTCCTTTAATTGGATTATCATTCCATAGGAAATCTGCTAATTTGGGCACCAATAAACCCCATGGACACCATCAAAGCTATGGAAAAGTCCCTACCAAAAATTATAAGTTTGAAATTGGCACTCCAAAAAATTCTAGACTCATGGAAGACATAGCTGGAATATGAAGGTGCAAGGTACCCTTTGTCATTGATGACAAAAAGGGGGAGATAAGATCCAAGATCATAGGGGGAGATAAGATCTAAAGAAAATATGAACAAAGAGGGAGATGATAGGAAGGTGCATAAAAGTGATAATGATAGGGGGAGATAACGCCAAGGGAAGCTAAACATACAAAGGGGCGATGATAACAAAAGAAGAAAGGAAGAGATCAAATCAAGATAGAGATATATCATAAGGGCAGAACAATGAAGAAAGATATAGAAAGGAATAGAAAAATGGTAAAGTTCATTTACCACTAAAGATTCTACTGGTATCAATCCCAATAAGGTGAAGTGTGAAGATGATCATATCACATGTTTTTCCATCAATGCCAAAGTGGGAGATTTTTGACCAAACTGACCACATTGGTATAACAAAGGTAGTTGGTCACAAATACTTTACACACCAAGAGTGTTGTCATTGGTTGACAATCGATCGAGGAGAAAACACTATCCCATGAGCACTAGTAGACATCTTCATCAGTCAACATAGGAGATAAAGACAAGACAAAGATTGTCATAGTTAGCATCAAGATTCATCATTATGACATGGCAGAGAAGGCATGATAAGCATTAAAATTGGAATCAATATTTTGACAAGAACGACAAAATGCAGAAACGACAAATGAACTAAGGTGAGACCCAAACTAGATTGACAGAGCTACCATACTAGGTATCATGAGTTGTTCATGAACCACTTAGTAGTGTGTTCAAATTTTGAATTCATTGGTTTGAGAAAGATAATAATCTAGGGTTTTGACTCCCAAAAGGACTTCATGAAAGTGTTGTTGATGTTGAAGAAAAGTGAGAAGCATAAAATGATGCTTTGAACCAATTTGGAGGCAGAATGAAATGAATAACATGGGCTATTGAGAAGAGGATCAAGACATAAAGATACATCCACCCGGGTAACAAGAATTTGTGCACTATAGATAGGGAAAAATTGAAAGAAAAAAAGAGAGCAAAACAAAGAATATTGTAGAGCTCGCCCAAGCTGCAAGAAGAGATACATTATCTTCAAAAGGCATTCACTAAAGATCTATTAGGCAAGGAGTGCTATACATATTAGATCATATTTGATTGCTCTCTAACAATTGTAATAATTTTCTAAGCTCTTAATCAAGCATGCTTTAGTAGAAAGCATATGTTAACTCCTTTAACCAAGTGCCTCTCGGAAGGAGTGCTAAATTTTATAACCAAGCAGTCTTAGCAAGCTAAGTGTAATCCTAAGAGGTTACTGACATTCTTAACTAGTGTTCCCTGAAGGAATAAGTTGTAGCTCTTAACTGGGCAACTTTTTATATGTAGTAAAAGGCTAGTGGGTATATTATCCCCATCGTGGTCTTAGCCTCTCATCGAGGGTTTCCATGTACAAAGTATCTATGTACGTTGATGAATGCTTTCATGTGTGAGTTTGCATGCTTCTATCTTACCGCATTCATAACAATGTTAGTACTCAAGTGGTTGTTGATTAGTTTACTTGAAGTGGTTGAGAAAAAAGTTAGTTTTAGAGTAGGTACTGATTCACCCCTCATCCCCCTCTCAATAGCAGTTGGGACCAACAACATTCTCTATTTATATCTCTATCTCCCTCTCTCCCTACTCTCTCCTACCTATCTCTCTCCCTTTCACTTCTTCCCTCTCCCTATATCTACTTCTATCTATAGATGCTGAAAAATGGTTAACACCTATAGTGTCACCTTTAAATATTTTGGCATACTTTCAAAAGACTTATTTTTCCATTGTTATAACTATTCTTTTATGTTGCATGTATGTGATATTTATCATAGGTTACATCATCTCATTCTTTGTTGATTAAATAAAGAAAATTAATTAATTAATTATTATCATTCATCCCCTAAATCTTCATCACATCTTGTCAATTTGACCTTTAGACCATGTCTAAGCCTATCAATTTGATCCTTAATCATTTAATCTCATCAATATATTAATTACCAATAATGTATCCCCTATTCCTAACTCATTTATGACATCTTCCCTCAATTCTGGCTTCATTTTCAGTAATTATGGTTCTATCCACTAATTTAGCTTTCATTTTGCTAATCCCTCCTTACACCTTCCACCCTCTAATTTAGCTTCAATAATTCCTCTTAATTTATCCATTTCTAATTGTGCATTTAATTTTTTTGACCCTATCAATTTGATCCTTAATCATTTAATCCCATCAATAGATTAATTACCAATAATTTGTCCCCTATTCCTAACTTTATGACATCTTCCCTCAATTCTGGCTTCATTTTCACTAATTGTGATTCTATCTACTAATTTAGCTTTCATTCCCCTAATCCCTCCTTACACCTTCCACCCTCTAATTTAGTTTCAATAATACCTCTTAATTTATGCATTTCTAATTGTGCATTTATTTTTGTCATAATGTGTCATTAAAAGTTGTCATTTTCTAAATACATAACTTCAATTTGTTGAAATAATCTCCATTGCCAATTTCGAATTTCTAAAGGTGAGGTGATTGTTGATTGAGTTTTAATCACACCCATTAATTCAAGTCCCAAAACTCTATAAATTGGACTCAAAACCCTTATTCTTGAAAACCACAATTTCAAGTATTCTCATTATCATCCTATCATAATTGCTTTCATTCTAGGTGCACTTTATCAACATAGGAGCAACATATCAACATTTGGAGAAGAAAGAGAAAGCATTGAGAGCTTCATTGAGGGAGTGCCTTGTTTGGTTTATTTTCTATGTTTTATGCACTTTGTCTTAATGACATTAATGGTGTGATTAGGCATATAATTTGCATGGTTTTTTAGGCTTTTGTGGTTGGCTTGTCCATGCATATTTCAAATGTTCTCGTTTTCGTATCAATACTATAAATATCACTCCCTCTCTCTCCCCATATCTATCCAGATCTCCCTCTTATTCAATCCACATCTCTCTTTATAATAGTTTTGTTTTCATTATTGTATCTCTCTCTCTTTCCCACTTTTTTATAATAGTTTTGTTTTTCTTCTTTTAAAAAAAAATCTAAATGTATAGTTGTTTCAAAACTATCATTTTTCCATTAGCACTTTTGATGCATAAACAAAACACACTTAAAAAAAAAATGTATGTAGACAATCAATTTCCTAATTAGCTTTCTACATCTTTTTGGCATACCCATTGTATACAAAGACACAATTACCAATTATACCTCTTAAATGCTGATTTCAATTTAACAATTTAAAAAAAAAATTATATTAATTTAAAAATATTAAATATTTATAGTGAAAGAAAGAAGAGGCAATAAACTTAGAACTGATAAATTATTTCTAAAGAAAAACTTTAGATTTTTTTAGTGAATAGTCCTTTTCCATTAATAAATAATATACTTAAGTTACAATTTAAAAAAAAAGTTGTAAAAAAGTTGTGAAGTGCGTTGTGTTATGATCGCATTAGGAAAAGTACATTTTATTAGATACAAACAAAGCTTACGATCGATAAGCTTGGCCACCTCACTAATCCTATCATCAGTCACATCGAGAAGAAAGACGGTTTCATTCCAGTCTATTGAGCACCCAAAAAAAACACCATGAGGTTATTCTTTAATTAGAGCTCGAGTAACCGGCAATGTTCAAAAGCAAATCATGGTATTTATATTGCCTAAAAGCAACCATCAGTGCTAGTGATTTGATAGACGCGTACTTAGTTGGATTCAACTTGTTCAGTCAATGTCAATTCTTCCGCTGGGTACTGTGTTTGGGGAATCTTCGATTTGCACAAGATTTTCGTTGATTTCACAACAGTTTATAAATACCCAAACAAGATAGGCGAATTAGTTTATCCCGCTGGCTTTATCAAGGCATAAAAAAGCTTCAGGGGCTGCACCCCACCTTTGTTCAGTTCGTGGTGCGGCAAAAGACCTTTACTAAAGCCGGAATTTGTTCATCTTTCCCTTAATGGGTATAGGGATGGCTTGCCCAGAACCGCGCACTACTCCCTTTCTAGCTCCTGTGGCAATGAACAAGGAAAATGACACAGGAGTTCTGAAGGTGTGTATGAAGAGCAGCCTCAAGAAGCATCGTGGGTTTGGAGCAGGCACAGAGGACACGAGTCCCAATGCTGATGGTGTGGAATGTAAGAGGAAGAGGAAAGTGCGGTGGATTGATGCAAATGGACAGGACCTGGCTGAAATCAAGGAATTCGAGCAAAGGTCTAATCTATAGCCTTCCCATCTTTAATTTGGTCAAACTGGTCGCATTTGTTTGTTCTCATTTCATTCTTTAAGCATTGCTCTACTCTGAAATCTCTAGGATGCGCCTTAGTTTGTTCTGATAGTTACATGGAATGCCTTTTCTTTGTGAATGCATCACGCATAGAGTTTTTTCTTCTTCAGTGCGTTGCTGAATTTAAATCTTGATACCCAATTATAATAGTATATAAGTCTGCGCACTCAACATCTACCAATTTGATTCATTCTTTCAACATGATACCGAAGTTTAATAGCATCTAAGTCTACACATTTCACAACTACCAATTTGATTCATTCTTTCAACATGAGCCCTGGTTTAAGCTTAAACCATTAGCTTTACCTTCTGTTTATGACTTGACATCCGCTCAATTCATAAATCTTCATATAATCCATTTTTGCAAGGGATGAGGTTGGAATCTTGGATTCTGTCCTGCATGACATTATTGGAATCAATAATCCCCTCAGTCCTTGAATTTTAATCTGAAAGCTGTCACTATATAGGCTCATGCTTTGCTATCAGTGGTAAAAGAATTTGTGGATGATATACAATGTTCCATTTAAAGAAAAAGAAAAAATTAAGCATGTGGAGATGATATAAAATCCTCCATTAAAGAAAGGGAAAACCTAGGTGTATTGTTCATGGGGAAATTGTTTAGGGTCTTGGTTTCTCATGGTAATTTTGGTGTCGAAAATTGGAGTATTAAGTTACATAGCTAGATTGTATCTAATAATCAAAATTAATTAAATACTTTCTTATCAGTACTGCTGCAGCCATTTGTAAATTCTTGAAACATCCATTCAAAGTAAAGTATCTTTGAGAACTGTCAAATATGAGTTTAGATAGTCCGTCAGACAATGCACCCAAAGATCCGCACCATTTGACTACACAATAGGATAATTGTCCTGTGATGCATTTGAATTACTTGATACAAGTTATGTTCTAGACTACTTTCTGCTCTAAACCCTGAATCCTCAGGATTCGAGAGTTAATCAGGACATTAGCTTTGGAAGTACTACAACGATGTATCTGTTTGGACTGTAGCATACCAGTTCATATTGTCTTTGATGTAGCTGTTTTTGGTTGATATCCATGATTTCACCTTTTCATAGTTTTCTTCATTTACTAATTTATTAAAATGATGTAATATATTATAGACTAATATGATCAATTCTCAATTTATAATTTTTCTTTATTGAAGCGTGATTACAGGAAAATATTGGGAAATCTACAGTCACTCTTAGACTCTCAGCTATAAATTACAATATTAGTTCCAGAGAAAACTACACATGTTATCTTTCATATATTACATGGTTTACCCAGTATGTTGGTCTCACAGAAAGGTGTTTTGTAAATTAAAAATAATCCAATCTCATTTCAGACATTATATGTTTTTATTATAAAAAATGTAGTGTATTTGCAACCATAGTTTAAAGTTTAGACTTGGCAAAAGCTTGACACCCAAAACTTTGACTTGGACACTAGGCTTGTCAAAAAAAAATGACATAGTTACACGATAGAACTTAAACTAATGCACAAGACACATGAAGAATGTATGTAGAGAAAACCCATGTCTTATTTGATTACCAATTTGTTAAAATTCTAAGATTCCATGTGTTATATGACCTTCAAGGCTTCAAACACACAAAATTAATAATTTCAAAGTTCCAAGCATTGTATATTTTATAATAACTATCTTCAATCTATAGCCTTACTTCCCCCCTCCTAGTACTAGTGCTATCTTGCCTCAAGCTAGAAGGACAACCTGAATCATGATAAGTGAATGATTCCTCAATTATATTTCCAATCATCAATTAAATCTTCAGACTGCACTTCCAATCAGTCACTTTTCTTTGCTGCATCACCTACTAAATATGTAAATGAGGGGAAAGAAAATTGTTTCTATGGAACCCAACATTTTTTACCAGCCTCTGCTGAAAATTTGTTGAATTTTGCGAATTTTGCCAAAACAACTCAGGAGTTTTCTGCACTATCTTGGGCTGCCAATTTCTTGCAAGTTACTCGTGGGTAAGAAAAACCTAAAAATTATTGCAGATCCAATGAGGACTCCCTAAATTAACAAACTATGTCCACAGCTGCTATGGAGTGTTCTTAAATGTCTTGCAAAATGCAAACTAAAGCCACAAAAAATGAATTGCAAAAGTCACCCTCTTGAAGAGGCCTTCAAGTTATTGTACTCTTTCTGGACATTGGCAAGTTAAGTCATCCTTTGCATTTGTTTATGGATCTTATCTAGGTCGTCATTGGTTAGCTACTCCTTGAACAACAGATTGGCCATTCTTTGCATATACTAATGGTTATGTTTGATGTGGTACTTGAAAACGCTATCCTTGAGACTATTACAACTTGTTGACTAATTGTGGTAATTCTTAAGTTTTCCAAGTTCTTATGTGAAGTTGTCTTTGATTTCCTAGATTAGTACCCTATTTATCTTACTAAATACCATGTCAAACTCATCCATGGTTCTTGGCTATATTACTAAATGCACACCTTGTTGGTGTGCACAAGGTCCGGATGTGCCCAGGTTGTGCATCTTGGACTATGGATATGCCTCTATGTGTAACCAGTGAACATCCATAGGACAAGATGTGCACCCTCTGTGCATCCAGAGTGCAACCAGGTGCAAAGCACAATTATGCTTTGTATTTTCTTTGAGAAAAATCTAAAACAACCCTTTGTGAGGCCATAAAATGATTTGCGACATGGAATTTTGTGTGGTTTTGAAGGGCTTAACTTGGTTTTGGTTGCAAGGGTTCTGCTTCTCCCTGGGAACTGCCTTGAGACTTTGTAAGGGGTGTTACCCCTTGACTCCGTCACAAGTGTTGTTCCCAGCACCCCGTTTGAGTTTGCACAATATGAATATTTTGTAATACCCTGCCAAGGAACCCTTGGAAACAACAGGTCAAATATGCACTAACATATTTTTTTTACAACATTAAGATATAACAACAATGCAAGTGTCATGATAACCCATACATAAGCAAAAACAAAAGCAAAGAACACACCAATGATCATTAGATGATCGTACGAAAGAGGAATACTATCAAACACTCCAAAGGTTGCAAGACATGGTTAACTACCTAATTAAAACCATTCATATACCAACAATAAGGCATCATATAACCAGACAAAGGTCCAACAAATTGCCAGCAAGGACCTAGCAAAAGAGACGACAAACTAAAATCTAGCAAAAGACCCAACTGGGTGGAGACATGAAGAGAAGGTGAAAATGTTGATTCTTACTGCAAAGTAGATTGGCAGAGACACCGATCTGCGACTAGCAAACCTCTAAGACAAAAAGTCTCAGTCCAATGAGGGTGGAGACATCCATCAACATGTGGAGATGTCAATTTGCGTAGACATCAATGAGCAGGTGCAAATGCAGATCTGTGAATCTTGGTCTCAATGCAAGAAAAAATATACAAAACCTATGGTGACTCCAACGTACAGTTGAGAGACATCTAGCTCCACAGTGGGGAGTGTCGGATAACATATGTTGAGGAAAAGCTTTTTTGATAAACATGAATACATAATATAAACACTTACATTAATGAAAGATATAAGCAAGAGTACAAGAGAGGAGTGTACATATGCATTGAACCGAAGTAGCATGGAGGTCATGGTAATGAAATTGTGGACCACTCGAATGCATCTGGAAATCATGGTCTAAATGCAAGAAAAATAATACAAAACCTATGGTGACTCCAACATACAGTTGAGAGACATCTAGCTCCACAGTGGGGAGTGTCGGATAACATATGTTGAGGAAAAGTTCACTTGATAAACATGAATACATCATATAAGCACTTACATTAATGAAAGATATAAGCAAAGTACAAGAGAGGAGTGCACATATGCATTGAACTGAAGTAGCATGGAGGTCATGGTAATGAAATTGTGGACCACTTGAATGCTTGTACATCGGTCTCCAACAATGGCTTGTCACGCCACTTGACCATGTGGTACCCTTAGGCCCACCCAACCTTGCTCACAGAGGTAATTATATGATCCAAGCAACAATGCAATCCCACATTCAAGGATGACTACAAACTCACTCTTTTACTCCCAAAACATAAGGAACGTGATGAGGAACAACCAAAGCATCATTCAAGAGAAGGGTATGATCAACACACTACTAGAGGATAATACCAATTGCAATCCATCATCAATCTAATATCTCTTAAGACCAACACCAAACAAGCAACAACTTGATATACCACCACACCACTCTCATTCCTGCTAGTCCTATTGTTACATGGGTGTCATGCATGTAAGAAAGACCAAATGCTTCATGATTGGCAAGCAAGGAGTCACATTAGTGAGACCAAAGTGCTACAAGTGCAGGCAATGGCCAATCACTACATGTGCAGGCTCACACACTGCGATACTATAGTAAGACCATACGTTACACATATGAGCATGTTATAAAAAGACCTTCCATACATGGAGGGCTTACAAAACACACTCATGAAGATATCCAAAGTAAATTTTTATCACTAACACTATTCACATAATCAATATCAAGTTGACAATCCATATTTAGTTGAGCCCGGTTTGATCCACACTCAAAATCTCATATATCAAATGCACCATTCCACATAAAATACACTCATAAAAAAACCACCAAAAATCACTTTTTTACTAGTCCATGAAAATGACATAAAACGAGTCCAAACATAGTTCTGCCATTGGAGGCCAATAAGGAAACTTAAATTTTCAAACATTCAAAATGCGAAAAGTGAGAGAACCCTTTTGATTCATATATGCACAACACTCCAAAAATGTAATAAAAACCAAGTTTCACCCAACCATGCAAATTTGGACTGTATATTCCCATGAAAACCCTCTTTTTCCAAAATGCTTTCATACGAATTCCAATAGATAAGAGTCAAAAGAATAAAAAAGAATGCATAATAGTCCAACAATAATTTACAAACAATGGCAATTGATAAATGAACAACAAGAACCAAGATCCTACCTCAATACTGTTGCAAACCTTGAAAAATGAAAAGAACTTCGCAAACACCAAGAGAAGATGTGAAATTTTTCCGGCAAGTAGAAATTTTTTGAACAAATCCCTTGAGCCATTGCCCACAAAATCTCTCCCAAGAAATCTCTCCCTAAAATCAAAACAAGTTTTCAGCCAAAGTCATTTTTGCAAAAAAGAGCAAAAAAATGAATTAATTCCCCAAATGGAAAAGCCATTTCCTCCCTTTAAAGTCACTTTTTGAGCCAAACCTAAAATAAAATAATTAAAACTAAAATATAATTTAAAGCTCCAAAACTTTTTATCTTTTCCAAACAACCCCAAATGTTCACAATAAAATTATTTAAATAATTAAATTCCATAACTTTATATTTCTATGACATTTTGTCAGCAACTCCATTTTTACACAGTAATATTTAAATACATCTTTCAAATTAAAATTTGATCAAAAGAAGATTATGGAGACAAGACCAATCATTTTCCCATGCCCAAAATACAATGATTAGAAAGGTCCAAATGACAAGACCAAAACAATCAAATTCTCTTTTAAACGTTTGCCAACTACAACAACTGCATCAAAACTGAACACACAGGCACAACTAGTAACACAGAAGGACCATTGAAACCTAATGAAATGCACCAAGACCGACAACAATTCATTCATACAAGACGACCGAATGTTGTCAGATGACAACTGGCAGGTTTTTAAGTTATAAAGGGAAAATTGTCATCCAATCGATAGAATGACAAATTTGGGTTAGTACAAGATTAGCCATAGGATTATCTTTAATTTTCCACTATTGTGGATATAGACACACTCAAATCCTGCAGCTCAGGCATAATGTATTTGGTACCTGTTTACTGAAACAAGTGAACATCAAGTGTAGTTGCTCACAATATAAATAGCCAGAGAACACAATATTCATAATAGCAAACAATGAAGGAGACTGATACATAATATAGATCTCAAGAATGAGTGACGATGATTTTGTCTCACTTCATAATAACAAAAAAGGCGTAATGCATAACAATTGTGTGAACATACCAGTGAATATAATATCATTTGAATTAACATTGCGTTTTATATCTAAACATTTCATTTAAATACAAGGCTTTTAAATAAATCACTTTATGACAATGTAAACATAATATTACTGAAAGCAAATAACTAAAATAGCCAACATCATATAAGGCACAATATAATATGGAGTCCAATGTATTCATCCTGAAAACATCTCAATAGTCTCGAATGCAAAGTACACCAGATACCATTATAAGGTGTCATGTCACATCACTGGCAATGGGCATCATCATGCAAATATGATCAAACTGAAAGCCCAACCATCTATCACAGCCAAGATAGTGGCAACCAAAATAGTAAATTGTCATCAATGCATCTCATCATGTAGATACAATATTAAAACAATATTAGCTCTCAGGCCAAAATAAACAATGACAGGATGCAACCACGGGAGTCATTACATATTTGATGACGTTATTGTGTCTTTAAGGATTATTCAATTAACAATTAGTATATATCTTTGGCATTTGGCATTGATCAATGAAGTATCATACTATCGAATGATTTAGTTTTACAATTCTGTATATACACATGCCCAAATGTTCCTTAACCCCCCCACCTCCAATAAAAAAAAACTGCATGTACCCACATACCTAGTTCTCGTACCCATACATGTACCTGGATTATCAACTTAGGTTCTTGAACAATATCAATTTCTGCACTGCAGAATTTCTCTTCCATTCTTGCAATTTTTTGCAGGTTTATGTTCCCTTCTCTTTGGTAGTTTGGGACAATATTATGACAATACCTTGAAACAAAGACATCATTTGGGGACCATAAGTTCACAATTGTAGGTCAAATGACTCCATAAAGAAACACTAGGAAAGCTTAAGATGTATATACAATAATTAAAGGGTGCAAAATTTTGTATAACAAAGTCCGATGAGGAAAAAGTGACATTGAAAGGCTTGGAAATTGCAATATGCAAAAATTTAGAAAATTTAGGAAAATCTAAATCTTTTCTTTTTATGAGTTACATTTCATGACATATCCTTTCAACTTTGGGGGGAATGCTTGTCACGTGGTATCTGAAATTCCAAGTTGAATCACTTCATTTAGTATTTTAGATTTTTCACCTTTTGCATAAAATTGATTTAAACGAATAGATGTCTGAATGTAAGAATCGGAGAGTTATGTTGTGGAACAAAGAGAATCAAGAGTATATTGTGGTAGCTTCATGTATCTTCTCAAAGATTATTGTTGCTTTCTCATTCATCAGAGATTGTAGAAACCTCATGTCTTCTTAAAGAGATTATTGTATTTTCAGTAGTAATGTCTTCTTCATATCTTCTCAGAGGTAGTCGTTCATATATCTCAAATCAATGAATCAATTAAAACATTGAACTTCCAACATTTAGTGTCTTATCCATTGCATTGCTAATTAATTTCAGATCATAGAAACATTGTAATTTTTAGAATCACAGCCCTTAATTATTAGTGGAGTTGTTTCATAGCCCCTTAAAGTTTGTTGTCAATCTTAACTGCAGTGTTATCTGCCCAGTGTGTGATTTATCTATAACTTCCCGTGTCATTCAAAAATAGAGTAGTGACAAACATTCATTTATATATGAGAAACTTCCCATCAACACGATAAGGGGAGTGATGTGTGATGACACAAATATATCATTTTTAAGGTTTACGTCTTTATATGTTATGATTGAAATTACCTTTATCCTGTGTTCTTTTGATGATATGGATTTGATTTTCTTTTACAAATCAAAATTTTTAAATGTTCTAAAACCATGTTCACTTTTATATATAAACAAGATTTGAGTTTTCTCAAAAGAAAAGTTATTTTCCCTTGATAATATCTCCAATTCTATAGATATTACCTTTGCATGAGATGTACCAAAGCCAGCCAAAGGTCAGTGACTATTATTGTTTTGATAAGTGTCCCAGGCAACTCTAAATAAGTACTTTACTCTTACTGAATTCATCCTCTCGGCCCACAATCTGTTTTTTTTCCCAAGAAGTTATGACTCAATGCGAGGAATCTTTAAAGACACAGCGAGGATTTTCCATTGTAGTTTAATGCAAATTAGAAGATTGTTTCTTTGAAAGGCGGGGTTAAGAATACCGCTTTCATTTGTGTGGGTCATTTGGGCATTTGCCAACTCTAGCATTGAACTCATTATTGAGATTCTGAATTCAGACTTGCTAGGTTTTTTCAGAGTGCCAGAGCACAGCAGATACATGTGTGATCATCAATGTGTTACCATACTATCCTGCCACAATGATCACTTATGTGAATGTAGGAGCAGAGGTGTCTGAGAGCACCTTTAATGTCTCACACTTTGGTATCCAAGCCTTGAAAAATGTGAAGACGACACTGGATAAAGTTGGAATTGACATAATGTCACCTTTCATGATGAATGTCTACCCCTATTATGCCCACAGAGATTCCTTTCATCATTATCTCTGGACTTTGCCTTATGCAAAACCTACTGATGATGGTATTGACCCCAAAACAGACTTTTTCTACATGAATATGTTTGATGCCCAGATAGATGCACTCTTCTTTGTCCTAGAAACCTTCAATTTTAGGTTACCTCTTCTTTGTTCTAGAAGCCTTCAATTTTAGGTTTGCTCTTCTTTGTCCTAGAAGCCTTCAATTTTAGGTTTCCTGTTGCAATGATAACTGAAAAAGGGTGGCCTCAAAAATCTGCAGCAGCCCCAGATAATGGTGAATTTACAATGCAAATCCTGTCAGATGTTATCAATAACAGACACAACCTCAAGGCCAGGGAAAGCATGTCAAAATTCTAATGGACCAGCTTGGAATCAAACCTAGGACCTTCCATTTGCTGCTTGGGTGCTGTCATTGAGCTACCAGCCCTCTATGTGAGCAGTCCATCTTTGGTTCAACTGTGACCCGTTTTCCAACAAACCCCTTGAGCCACGCTGCAGGTGCTTGGTGTTCCTAGCTTGGCCTGGTTCTGACTTGGGCTCTGATTACATGTTCAACTCGTCATGAACCAGCTAAGAGTTGAATCTTGGACCTCCCAGGGCCGTTGGGGTGCTCTACCACTGACCTATCAGCTTCCTTTGTGATCAGTTAACCTCTACTTAAGGTGTGGCTCATTTCCAACAAAGAGATAAGACACGTACATAAATAATGCCATCTAGTGGTGTATTGGCATTGTTGACTTCATAAATAATAGCCTTGTGGCTGCTAGACAAAGTCATTGGTATTTGAAGTTCCATGTATTGCAGATTTTTTTCTTGTGATTTATTTGAATTATTAAATTAGATCAATTTGCTTCTACCAGCGTCTCAAGCTACAAGTTATGAATGTTTTAGGAGACAGAAGGCTTACATTTTTTTCCTGTTTTAATGTACATCTTGTTCGTAATTTCAATGGAAGGATAATAACATTTGACTGATTTTATTTTGATTGTGCAGAAGTAGCTCCTCCAACACACATTACTCATCTGCTATGAACTCAAATTCTGCTTTGTCATGGCTGATTGGAGCAGTGGCAATGCTGCTTCTAGTTCATGTCCTAGCAATTTCAAAGTTGTTGTAAATGGTCTTTTTAAACCAAACCAGAAGAATTCCCGAGTACATGGCATTTTCTCCCCGTGTTCATAAGTTTAGGTTATATTGTGATATTGATATCAGGATTCTACTGTGTAGCTTATGAGTTCAACTGTCTTGTTTTTGAGTTTAACTGGTTGCTATCCCAATAGGAATATCACAATTTGACTTGTGGAAAATATCTCCTACTTATTAGCTTATATTTTTCTGCAAGGGGATGGATTGGATGCTTCATTCAGGCCATTTGTATGTGCTATTTATTCATTTTACAAGGGTGGACCATTCAAGGATATGTGAATACGAGGATGCATATTTTTTGTTTACAATTGTTGATCTCTTAAAGTTAAAAGTTAAGACAAACGTTCCTGGAATGCATACTTGTAATAGTTGTGGATATGTTAAGAGACTTTTCTCTCAAATAAAACATCAGAAGCGTAATCACTGGAAATAAGAGTAATTTTATATTCAAATTACCTTATTTCATTAGTTGTTTAGTCCTCTCTTTGGTTACCATTGAAATAGTCAAACATACATAGCATCCATTTTTCCGATATTAGATATATACAATGAGTGTTTTCTTGTTGATCATTCTAATAACTGTTTGCTATTAAGCACAAAGTTGGAGCTCACTGCCTCGATGTTGACCAAACCACTGGTTGCCACGAAACCGTCACGGCTTTTCCCAAATTTTCTAAGTTATTGCAAAAGCAAATTAAAAAGCAAATCCAGCACATCTGACACCATTGATTCAGAGCCAAAGGTGTGAACAATTTCAACCACAACTCTATATTCATTTCCTACATCGTCTTCCTTGGAGGGTTCAGGTTGGGCCAAGGGGGGGATATTTTGTTCACTTCTTCAAATAAAGCTATAGTTTGTAGGATGTATTTATTTTTTGGTGCTCTCGCAGGAACATGGATGATACCTGTGCCTTAATTGAGATATTTTGTTATGCATTATGTTTTCATGCATTCTTGGTTAGCTGACATATTGTTTGTACATGGTGTTTGTAGAACAAATTTTTCTTCTGTTATTTCATATGAAGATCATTCCTGTCTTTAGCAGTAGTCTTTTATCACCGTGGACAGCACACCATAAATTAGTGATGTTCTTCTTATTAATCCAACCATTGCTCCACAATCCGATCTAGCCAAGGCAGAGGTGGGTTAAGCTATGCCCATTGTACCCTTGTTCAACTTGGTCCAAGTTATCCAATTATTGGATTGGTGACACCGATCAGGAAGCTAACATCCATCCTATGAACTTGCTAACCTGTAATCACAGCACAACCCATGGACATGTACAATTAGCATTCTGTATGTTAGATATTTTTTTTTAATGATCAGGTGCTTGGAGCCTTTCTATTACAACTTAACACTCAGTTGCAGGGTACACAGGAAGTAGCCTGGCACCCAGTTTGGGTTCGTGTGGGTACAGGTATGCTACCTGGGCTCACTGTAGGTGTGCACAGGGTGTGTACTAGGCACGCCAGGTGTGTCGCACATCCAGAGTGCACCCTGTGTGCCTGGAGCACCCCCTATGCACATCCACAGCGTACCTGAAAGTGTACCCACAATTATCTTTTTCTTTCAGACATCTGAAATCTATAATGTGCTGTTTTTTTAAATCAAGATATTTCATTTAATTTCTGTTTGGACAACCTGCAGAGATAATGGATGCACTATTTGTTTGCTTGATTTCGAACCTTAGTCTTTTAACTTATTTGCAAGTTTATAGGATAGTGTAAGCCTATTATTTAAAATTTAATTGTGTTATTGAACAGATTTATCCTTCCAAAAACAAACACGAACTGATTCAAGGTGCTCAAATAGAAGAATAAAATTACACTAATGGTTGGACAAGTTAATGTTTGAGCCACAATTTTCCTCTGAATTTTAGAGGTGCAACTCCCTCTTGAAGATTTGCAATGAATAAGAACACTGTGTTTGCTTTTTACCATAAAGCAAAAAGAAAATGAAAGATTAACATTTGTTCATATTTATGAAAATAAATGCAAGGAATTTTTAAAATGTGAACATGGATGTTCAACACAAAGCTTAAGTATATTATATTCACTAATTGTTACTCATCTAAGAACATACAATAGGGAAATCTACCCTTTAGTATGATTCAGTTGTGGAAAACACAATTTAGAAATGAATTCATACATGCAGTTAATCACGACAAAAAAGACAATAACAAGTGATCATAGAAGCTCAAAGTCTAACTGCAATTGAAGGGTGAAATTAAACATAGACTATAAGTACTAAAGACTCTATTTCTGTCATCCACTTCCTTCAAAGGTTTTCCCTCCCTT